>JACEHZ010000100.1:57500-269502 GCA_017893485.1 Hemerocallis citrina | reverse complement strand
CTCAATATCATATTTCCCCGACATATCCATTCAAATTTTTTGAACCCAATTCAACAAAACTCCAAAATTTTCCCCAAAAATTAATTACTCAAATCACCAAATCAAACCTTCTCCTTTTTGATATCCTCCCTCCTTTGGTGCTCGCAACGATGAAGACCAAGAAGCCCTAACAGAGGAAGTGGCTCATCGCGGTGGCTGGAAGTGGTGCTCGACGATGGCAGATCTGGGTGATGGTGGCGATGCTACTGACGTCGTCGACGATCGGAGACTTGGTTATTAACAGCGGGATTTGGGGGCAAGAGTATTTGGCTCTGATACCAATTTGTTAGGGTTTCTAGGGTTTGAGATGAGGAAGAGAAGGGAAGAGAGAGACAGCAGAATTGTTGATCAATACTTTTACTTGATTCTTATCTCTTACATATATACGAAGATACAAAGCCCAACGGGCCCAAAGAGCAATTTAGGTCAAAACATAACACTGTGGAAGGTGATGAAGGTGCAGCAAGCAGCGGGGTGCTATCGTCGACGGCTCTGGGGAAGGCGGCAACAATGGGAGGCCACGAAAGTGGAGGGCTTGGGCTCGACGACGAGCGGTGGTGCAGTGGTGGCGTGAGGTGCTGTCGAAGTTTGAAGGGCAAGGTGGTGATGGTGATGGCATTCGAGGAGATACGGAGCAATGGTCGGGGACACAGTCACATCGCGGTGATGAGGAGAGGGTCGCAGTGGCACTATCTGGTTGAGAAGGAAGCAGGGGATGGGGACAGAGCAGTAGTCAGGGAGGTCGATGCCGTGGTGGTCTTGCTGTTCGATTGTAGGAGATAGCAAGGTGACGGTGGTGTTGCTGGAGGTGTTGCGGCAGTTGTCGAGGATGAAAGCAGGGTTCGGGTTTGGAGCAGTAGTGGAGAGGATGGCCGGGATGCGGTGGTGATCGGGTGTGAGAGGCACCGGCTGCAAGACAATGGAGATGGTCGAATGTTTGTGCCGGTGAGGAGGGGTGCAGTCAGGATGCTGTTGATGGCCCTCGAGGGGGTGAGGAAGGAGCACTGTCAGAGAGGAAGAGCTCTATGGAGTTGGGTTTTGGCTGTCGGTGAACAAGAGGAGGAAGAAGAAGGGTTATGGAGAGTTAGGGGTAATTAAGAGATTTAATAGAGTTAATGCGGGATATTAATTGAGATTAGGGGAGTTTGATGATGGTAGTGAATAGGGTGAGGAGTGGGGTCTTCGGTTATGAAAATGAAAGGATGGGGAAAGAATGGAGAAGATTATGAGTTGTTGATATAATTTGGGTGGGTTTGGATTTGTATGGGTTGGTGTTGCATTGAATTATGGGCTATCAATAAAGAATCCAATATAATTATAGAATGTGCTTAACATTTAATAAACAAGAGTAATAATAATAATATTGGGCTGGGTCTGAACTTCACATTAAATACAATAATCAATAGTAATAATAGTATGAGATTTGGATTTGGGCTACACGTGAAAATAAGATAAGGGATTAAATAATTGAGTTGGGCTTCACAATAAGAAATAATTTGTAGAGTGACTAGGATAGAAGAAAACAATTGCAATTAAAATAGATTGAGCTAGAAAATAAAATGAATAATTCTAGAAAGAACTAGGAATTTAATATGGGCTTACAAACTATAGGGTGAAATGGGCTTGATAAAATAATACTAACTATCGAATGTATATATGGATTAAAAGAACAAGGAAATATACGGCAAAATTAAAATACAATAATACGAAGAAAATACAATACAAATCCGTATAATCGGAAATGGGGGTTATAAGCATCATGAATGAGGATGCAAAGAGAAAGAGACATGGTGAGTCTTCGACGCCATATTCTAGTAATGTCGTGCTGTCAGTTGAGAACCATGGTAGAAGCAACCACAATGGGAAGTCACAAAGTAGGAATCGCATGTCCAAGTCAGGAGCAGGATATCGCAAAGGTGAGTATTGGTAGTGTAAGAAGCCGAGACACATGAAAGACCACTGCGAAGAGTATAAGAAAGTGCAAACAGGGTCACATGTTGCCAATGTGGTAAGTATCAAACCTCATTTAGATGAATTGTGCTTATCTGTGAGATTTGATATTATGCAAGATGATTGGTGTATAGACTAAGGTGCTTCTTATCATTGTACACCCATGAGGGATGCTTTTAAGGATTACAGGACATGTGATTTTGGTACTGTCACAATTGGTAATAGGCAGGTATGTCCAGTCGTAGGTAGAGGCACAATGAGAGTGAAGGCTCGCAATGGCGTGCAATTAGTTTTGAATAACACAAGACATTGTCTGGGCTTGATGAAGAAATTGGTCTCAACTAGTAAACTAGATAAGGAGGGATTCACGACAACCTTTGGACATGAAGAATGGAAGGTTACTACATGTGCCTGGTTGGTGGCAAAAGGAAAGTGTGGTGATCCCTATACTTACTCAGAGGTGATTCAGGTGATATCATTGCTACAACAACGGCATGTAGTTCTTATTCAATTCTATGGCATGTCATGTTGGGACATCTTGGTGAAAAAGGTGTCAAGAAATTTTGTTCTAGGGATCTTTTGCCGAAGCTTAAGAAAGTTGAGATGGATTTATGTGAGAACTGTGTGATGAAAAAACAGAAGACAATTAGTTTTCAGTTGAATGAGCGCAAGAAGAAGCTTAGGAAGCTAAAGTTGGTACATATAGATGTGTGGGGTCCGGCTCAGGAGTTCTCTTATGGTGGTAAAAGATACTTTGTCACATTCATCGATGACTCTACAATGAAAGTTTGGGTTCATGCTATTCGCGAGAAATCAGAGGTGTTTGAGGCAAATGTCAGGGTTGAGAATGTGACGGGTTGCAAGGTAAAAGCATTAAAGTCGGACAATGGTGGTGAGTACACAAGTAAAGAATTTGTTGACCATCTAGCAAAGGAAGGTATGCAAGGAATCAGGATAATTCCTAGGACTCCATAGGAGAATGGAGCAGCAGAAAGAATGAACCATACGATACATGAAAGGGCGAAATACATGAGACTTCAATCGGGTCTTTTAGCCCATCTTTGGGCAGCTACAGTGGATACAATATTGTACTTGATTAACTGTTGCCCATCCAATCCCCTTGATGGGATCATTCCGCAAGAACTATGGTTAGGTCGAATGTCAATTATTCGCATTTGAAAGTTATTTTGTTGTATTGCATATTCTACTAATAGACAGGGAAGAAAGAAGGAAACTGGATTTGAAATCCACTGTGTGTATTCATTGGCTACGACGGCGATAAATTTGGTTACAGAGTTTGGGGTTTTGTGGACAATAAGGTCATTCGCAGTAAGAATGTAGTATTTAATGAAGAGGTCTTGTACAAGTACAGACACACAGGTCAAAGCAGTACAACTAGTTCAGAGTAAGATTCAGGTTCAGACTCAGATTCAGATTCTAAAGGAGACCCTAGTAGTGGGGGCTTTATAGTGAAATAGTAGGTACATGTACCACATGCAGCACAGAAGGCACATGATGAGCCTATTAGGAGTGAGCAGGTTATCCAAGACAAATTGGTACAGCCAGAGTAGTTTGGGAAACCTTAACCGGTCGGTGAACCGGTACCAATATTGAGGAGATTGACATGAGAGAGAAGGCCAACCAAGATATTTGATCTAACAGCTAGTGTAATTCATGAGCATATTCTGTGCATAGATTTAGGAGAGCCAGAGACTCATGAGGAGGCTTTGAAGGATAACTCGAATTCAGTAGAAGTTAGCCATGAGGGACGAGATAAACTCCTTAGAACAGAACCAAACTTGGGAGTTGATCAAGTTACTTACAAGGAAATGCGCTCTTATGAACAAATGGATTTTCAGAGTCAAAGATGAGGCAGATGGCAATAAGAGGTATAACTCGAGGCTTGTTGTGAAAGGGTTCTCTCAAAGGGAAGGTGTCAACTACAGTGAAATCTTTGCACCGGTGGTGAAGATGGATTCAACTAGGATTTAGCTTAGTATTGTGGCAGTTGAAAACTTGCACTTAGAGCAGTTGGATGTGAAATTAACATTTCTAGATGATGTCAAAGAAGAGCTGTACATGAGACAACCAACATATTTTGAAGCAAAAGGAAAAGAAGACATGGTGTGTCGACTGAGGAAGAGTCTTTACAGGCTCAAACAAGCATTGCGTCAATGATACTTAAAGTTTGACCGCGTTATGAGGGAAAAGGGTTTTGAGAGATGCGAAACAGATCATTGTGTATATGTTCGTCGATATGAAGATAATGATATAGTTATCTTAGCATTGTATATGGACGACATGTTGTTAGCAGGTTCATGTATGGAGAAGATTAAGGATGTGAAAAAGGAGTTAGCTTCGGAGTTTTCGATGAAGGACATGGGTGAAGCAAAATAAATTCTCAGTATGAAGATCAGTAGAGACAGGAGCAAGAAGCTTTGGTTATTGCAAGCGGACTATGTGAAAAAGGTGTTAAAAAAATTCAATATGGATGGTGCGAGGCCAGTCACTTAGCCCCTTGGCTTCTCACTTCAAGTTATATACGGATTTGTGCCCTAAAACGGAGGTAGAGATGGAGGAAATGACTACTGTTAGTTATGCCTCAACCATTGGGAGTTTGATGTATGCGATTGTGTCTCCAAGACTAGACATTTCATAAGCAGTAGGAGTTATCAGCCGTTACATGAAGAATCCAAATAAACAACATTGGGATGAAGTGAAGTTGATTCTCAGATATCTTGTAGGTACTTCGGATTACTCTCTTTGTTTTGGGAGAGATTCTTTGCATATACATGGTTATGTGGATGCGGATTTTTTGAGCTATCGTGATGGTTGCAGAATACTACATAGTATGTATTTACAGTTAGAAGTGCAGCTGTTAGCTACAAAAGGTTGTAGCACAGTTAATCACATAGTCAGAGTGCATGACACTCACAGAGGCAACGGAAGACATATTGTGGATTTCGGAGCTTATGAAAGAGTTGGGCTGAAAGCAACCCATAGGAGAGCTATGGTGTGACAGTCAAAGTACAGTTTTCTTGGCAAAAAACTCGACATCACTTTAGGACTCTGCGCATTCAAATGAGGTATTATTTTATAAGAATGGTGGTTGAAAAAAAATCGTTGAAGCTATCGAAGATTCTTGGCACTAAGAATCCGACGGACATGCTCACAAAGGTAGTGGAAAGAAGGAAGAATCAGTGATGTTATACCGCTATCAAATTATCTCCAGGTTAATAGATGAAGAGCCTCGCAGAGGCACATGCTTAGACTAAGCCAATGGAAGAATGAAGAACGTGTTAGAAACTTTGTGTATATATCTCCAAGTGGGAGATTGTTGGGGTTTTTGGATCCAATGTGCGATAATGTGTTGAAGATTGACAAGTGGATGAGTCGAAGTGGGAGCATGCAAGTGCAAGAAGATGCACAAGAAGTTGTAGTAGCAGGTGGCAGCAACAACATGCACAGGTTAAGGTAGTGCACACAGCAGGAGTTGGTCGACTGCAAAGTGTGCAATCGACCACAATAAAGTTGCTCCCCCCAGAGTACAGGACAACCGACCGCATAGTCAACTGTCAAGCGCTCTGGACTACACAAGGAGTGTGCAGTCGACCGCACAGTTGACCGTTTCCCCCTCTATTCGCTTGAAGGAAAGTTGCGGTCGACCGCAACTTGGATGGTCGACCACTTGGCGCAGTTTGATCTACGACCGAGATTTTATTTGGTGTAAATCTATATATATTGTATTTAATACGATTTTAGAGTTATGAGAAACATTGTTCTATCAATTAGTCAGATCTATCAGCCGTTAGAGAGAGAGAGAGAGAGAGAGAGAGAGAGAGAGAGAGAGAGAAGAAAACCTTATATCTTGGGGGTGAGATCTTGAGGGATTTATAAACTTGTTCTTCATATTTCCAGTGGAAATCGTAGGAGTGCCTCTGCGCGGCGAAATAGGCATTGCATTGGGTGAACATCGAAAAAATCTCGTGTGTTTGTGTGTGTTGACTTTTGATTGTTCTTTCTTCTTTTTCTTGTGATTCTATTGTTTTGCATCTCGTTAGTGAGTTATTCCACAGTTAAAACTTAACCGATAGCTCGACTGATGGCAAAGGTGCAACAACCTCAAGAAATTGTGGCAACTTATTCAGGCAACTGAATCTCGGCATCGAAATTCCATTCCCAACAAAGGTTAGTATTATAAATTACACCCGACACTTGATTAGTAACTCTGGCTTCCTATTTTCTCTCCCTCTATCGGAGTCTCTCTCACCCACAAAATCTAGGACAAACTATAGTGATTGTATAAAATTAACTTAGATTGCAATTATACACAAACATGTGGATGAAATACTTTACAAGCCCAAACCTACATCATTAAATGTTTAGAATTTGGGTTTTTGGTATGACCAACATTAGATGAAATGAGATGGCTTGCAACGAGAAACTTAGTAAAATACATAGTATCACCAATGTTATAAATTCCAAGCTTAAATGAGAAGAATTGTAATTCATTGTATTCCCCTTGATACTTCAAAATCAAAGTGAAATGAGTGAAAAGGTTAACAAGAGAATTTAAAAAGAGTACGAAACTTAATTACTAGTTAGGAACCATCATACACAAGCTAATCCAACTTGTAGAAGTGAGTTTCGACTCACAGTTTACAAGATATGACCTTGTATCACTTTCATTGTAACCCCCGTTTTCGCCGATACATATTTTTTGTATATGTTTAGTATTTCGATTCATTATAAATTCTTTTCCATTCTTTTAAATTCATTTTCGTTTTAAATCTATTTTGTTATCTCCTATTAAAGTCCATTCTAATCATCAACTGCATTCGTAACTATTTTCAAATGATTATATATTATAACACAAATCTTATTGCATTGTATAAATTTATCTTATTTCCTATTTGGTTAATCATTTATGTTTAGCCCAAACCAAATATATTATTATTATTGAATTATTTTAATAAATGTGTTAAACCTAATTCCTATTATTATTATTATTATTATTATTATTATTATTATTATTATTATTATTATTATTATTATTATTATTATTATTTCTTGATTATTTATTAATTTGTGAAAGCCCGTAGATCTTAATCTATCTTTTATTTATTTATTTATTTACTTTGAAGCCCAAACTAATGTATATTTTTGTAAACCAAGTCTATTATTGTTATTATTTGATCATTATGTTATGCCCATCCAAACCAAGCCCACTTCCTTCTTAATCCCCTATATATTATCCTAATCCTCTTTTAATTAAACCTAATATCATCTTATAATCCCTCATCAACCGCCTAACCCCCTTCTCCTTCTTCGCCTTCCTCTGTATCGATCCCGAACCCAACAACCCACTCCGCCACTGCTCGCCATCGCCTCCGAGCATCAACACCCTACCTTCAACCCCACACCTGCACCGCGCCACCGTAGCACCCCGAAGCTCTCTCCCTCCTCCGCTCACTCTCTCCCGACTTCCTATCTCCTCATCTTCTCCCTTCCATTGCCATCCCTGAGCACAACACCCATCCAAACACGACCACTATACTCCTTTCCCCTCGCCTCCCGTGCTCGTTGTTGCATCCCCTCACCGCCATCCCGAAGCCCCTCCAACGCCGTGCAACCACCCCGCAACCTCCTGCGATCCCCATCCTCTAGTCACCACCACTGCTGCTGTGTTTCCTCGCCGTCATCACTGATGCCCCTCGCCCTCTTGTGCTCACATGCGACCAACCAAGCAGCCTGAGCCCTTGCTCACCCTACCTCCGACCATCATCCCCCCTCATTGACAATCACCAGTCATTGTTAGGTTTCAATGGCAAACACAGATTGAATACACAACGGAAAAATTAGAAAATATTGAAACCTAGCTATGGATCCATGCGAAAACTATAAACATGTTTAGGAGTTGTACCATAAGGATGGATCTGCTGTCTCCAAGATATTTCGATCACAGCACTGCAATGTTACGGTGCCTCTATGGTATCCACACGAACGGATCAAAACCAAGCTTTCCTCATGCCGCGGTGCTAGCTGCGGGATGGGGTTGTTCCTCACATCTCTCTCACACAATTTTTGTGACTGCTAGAATTTTCTCATGTGTAACTTTTCTACAGATATGTATCATATGTATAGCTGCAATAAATCAACCCTAAGAGAGTAACGAGCTTATTTGGCTAATAATCCGACCTGGGTCAGATTCATGTGTGGACCTCTGAACTTTAGTCAGCCCATTTAATCTAATTAAATATCCAACCAATATCAGGAGTCCAAGTCTCACTTGGATTCCCAATTAAATTCATCTTATGAATTTAAATTCCAATTTCGATCCATTCTAAGTGTGTGACCCTGTAGGTTCCCATTACGTTGACAGTAATACTAAAATCATATTCTAGTATTACAAATGGTGAGCGGTATCTAGCAATACATCACTGCTACTCAAGTAGTGGGAATGTCAATGACTTGACATAACCTATCCGTGACCAATGTTACCATGTAGTATAGTCCCTTTGTCCAAATATCTTAATTGACCACAAGGTATAGAGTGTGTTACCCTTATATAGTTCAATCTTTGGTTTCTTGATCTCCGAGTAGACTTACTAAAACAAATGAGCTCAATATCTCATATTGACTCATTTGAGCATGGCCATGTATTTTGTAGTCTCACTCAATCAAGGGGCCCATAGATATTTCTCATGTTATGTAAGAGGGAAAAATTCTATCTAAGTCACTCACATCCTACCGTATGATTTGTAGTATATCCAATAGTCGACTTTATAATCACCTTATTGCAGGAAATGTTTGACAACATTAAAACATATAACTTCTCATGTAGGGAACCGTAGTGACTTCAAGTCAAAGGACTACATACATCATGGTCACTGTGAGAACCGCTTATGACACTCACGTAACGATCCATGCAGCATTCTCATGGTGGGTCAGTCTAGTACATTATTACTCTAATATGTATCTATGTGAAGACTTGATATCTCATATCCATGACCTATGAGATATGGTCATCAGTCTACGCACATACTAGTCTTTATGCATTATTGTATTCCTAATTCACAATAATACTTGACTAGGGACATTTAAGAATAGTGTTCTGATTACAACCAATAGGATCTCACAATCAAGCTATGCACTTGATATCCCATGGTATTGAACAGACTATTCTAAGGACTTTATTATGCTCATTTAATTACAATAAACAACACAATAAATAAAATGCCTCATATATGAAATAAATATCATAATGCAATGTAAACTAGTAATGTTAATACACAACGGGCCTCTAAGGCATATACCAATGTCACCACCGACTGTAGTCGACGCTGCCTTTGCCTCTGACGACAGCATCTAAGGCCTTTGCTATCCCATACACGTCGCTACCTCCACCGATGTCTTCCTCGTTGTTGTGCTGTTTTCTCTTGCTGTTGCCGTGCTACCGTCGCTATGTGTTGCTGCCGTTCTTTCTTGTGTTGCCGCTGCTTGCTGTGTGATCTCGCCGCACGTGCAAACATCGTACAAGGCAATAATCTTTTGTACACTTTTGTTATTCCCGTAAAAGTTTTTACTTTAAATCCTGCAAGTAGTTTTTGGTTGATTATCGTGTTTTGAAACCCATTTCTGTCCATGTTCATGAAAAATGTTCTTTATAAGTCTCAATTGTTTGAACCATCGTATTGTTCATACTTTGTGATCTTTCTATGATTAAATCAGTTGCTATATATTGAATCGGATCAATCCAATTGCCTATGTGATTCAATACCCATCAAAAGATCGTAAACATCAATTTGTGCACTTCTGCCCTGCTGTTTGTTCCAACTCGTAGCGAGTTTATCACCTAGTTACACTTTAAATCAATTAGAACTTCATAAATAAAATTTGTAGCCCCCTGAATCTAGTTTCAGGAACTTCTGACGGATCTGGAAGCCGACATGTAGAGTTCAAGATATCCTAATTGTAGTACTGATAGGTTTCTAATTCTAGATTACTGTTTTGAAGCATATCTTCTCGATAAACTAATTAAAATATCATGTTAAATGTAGAATAAATACTTGAAATTTATCAGGATGTTACTAGAAATGATTATGAGTCACTTTATAATTTTTATAAGATTTTTAAAGAGTTTACATTTTATTTATATTTATAAGAAACTTGCATTAAGCTACTGCTTGAATAGTGGACCAGTAAAGAATCGACTGATAGACCTAATTAATATTGTTATAATATGTCGTGTGAATATGCATTGAAACTGGCATGAAGTCTATTTTCTGGAACCTCTAAAGTTACCTGACTCGCTTTCCTGTAGCAATGGAAAAGTGGATTTTTGTACATCAGCATATTGCTGTCTAGAATTGTAACTTCATGTTCTTGAATGTAAATATATTTATTTATTGCATTTAATTAATTGAACTTGTATATCATGGATTGCATATGCCTTGATACCCCCTTTATCCTATTCTGACACCCGTTTTCATCGATTACGTGTTCATGTTTAATTATTATAAAGAGTAACAAGACGGGGTAATAAGGAAAATAGTCTAGTAGTGGATAATATAAGAGATTGTACTCGGAAGGGGGCCCGTGTTTCTCGTAATAGTGACTCTTTATATGTTTACATGATATGATATGATTCTGGTTACATGATATGATATGATTCTGGTTATATGACATGATATGATTCTTGTTATTGTCACTGTAAGACCCGAGTACATGACCATATAGAATTCACCATTAGAGTTTAAACGTTAACTTGATTGTATGCACCTGAACCTGTAGTATGGGACGCAAGATTGCGTGCATTTTTTAGGATTTATAAAAGATTGATAGACATAAGATTAACACTGAGCACGTGTATAATTCTGTTACAAATTATATGATTCATGTTTACAAGTTATATGGCTCCTATTTATAAGTCACATGATTTCTGTTTACAAGTTTACATGATTCCTGTTTACAAGTCACATGATTCCCGTTTACAAATTTACATGATTTTTGTTTACAAGTTTGCATTTTTCTCGTTACACGACACGTTTCCTGAATACATGATTCCTTGTTCCCGATAGGTTATATTTTGAGACTTGTTCTAGTTGTCACTTGCATTATACCTGAATACATGATTACTATTCATCTCTTGCTTGTTACTACTTGCGGCCCGTAACTTGCTCTAACGGGTACTATTCATCTTTCTTTTAAGTTAATGTTATATAGGTACAGACGATGGGGTACTGAAGAAAACTTGTGAACTATTTACAACATTGTTTATTCTTGGACATTTTGTAAGTTCTTATATTCCAGATATTGGTTATTGTATTATATTCTGTTCATGTGATTATTACTATTGTATTGTTGATTTTACTGGTATTGTACAACTTATGGATGATGCGAGTTGGTATACTTATATATTTCGTTGTACCTTAGTTACGTGTCTGTGTTTCTGTATAACGGGAAGCGGGGCGTGATATTCAGTTAATAAAGTTACCTGATACTTTAAAATCAAAGAGAAACAAGTGAAAAAAGTTAACAAGCGAGTTCACAAAAATACAAAACTTTGTTACCAGTTAGGAAGCAACATACATGAGCTACTTCAACTTGTAGAAGTGAGTTTGAACTCACGGTCTGTAAGATATGATTCCGTACCACTTTCAATTAATAAAGTTAACCGGTACTTAAAAATGAGAGCAAAATCAGGGAAAAAAACAAACGAGTTCAAAAAAATACGAAGCTTTGATACTAGTTAGCAACCATCATACACGTACTAATCCAACTTATAGAGTTGAGTTTCGACTCACAGTTTGCAAGATATGACCCCATATCACTGATACTTCAAATGAGAGCGAAACGAGGGAAAAAGTTACGAAACTTTGCTACTAGTTAGGAACTATCGTACACAATCTAAGACAACTAGTAAAAATGAGTTGTGACTCATGTTTTGTAAGCTTATCACTTTCAATTAATAAAGTTAACCGATAATTCAAAATGAGAGCGATATGAAGGAAAAAGTTAACAAATGAGTTCAAAAAATTACGATTTTTTTTTTAATCTTTAGGAACCATCATTCACGAGCTAATCCAATTTGTAAAAGTGAGTTTCGACTCATGGTTTGCAGGATATGACCATGTATCATTTTCAATTAATAAAGTTAACTGATACATCAAATTGAGAGCGAAACGAGTGAAAAAGTTAACAACCGAGTTCAAAAAATATATAAAACTTAGTTACTAGTTAGGAATATCATACATGAGATAATCAAACTGGTAGAAGTGAGTATCAACTAACGGTTTGCAACATATGACTTCGTATCATTTTCAATTAATAAAGTTAATCGATACATCAAAACGAGAGCGAAACGTGTGAACAAGTTAACAAGCGAGTTCAAAATATATATAAAACTTAGTTACTAGTTAGGAACTATCACACACGAGCTAAACAAACTTGTAGAAGTGAGGTTCAACTAACAATTTGCAAGATATGACTCCGTATCACTTTCAATTAATAAAATTAACCGATACTCCGATACTAAAGAAAATTCAGCCTTATATCTCTCCCGACACATGATTAGTAACAAGATACTTAGTAAAATATACATAATCTCACCAATGTTATAACTAGATAATTGATTATACATGTTCATGTTGACAAATTTTCGACAAGTTTGAGCATTACACAAGATGGCCAAAGAATTCCATCGATGTCAAGTCATGCAAATCCAGGGCAAACTACCGATTAGCATGGAAGCAACAAATTAAGCGATAATAAGGCGTACGTAGTAGCAGTAGCTTGTAGGTGATCCTATTTGTTTAAATTTTTTGTCAAACATTCGTTGGAACACTTAACTTGTTGAAAATATTTGTACTCAAATTTTATGTATAATCATTTGTATGAAAACCAATTATATTTTTGAATATTTGACTTGATTAATGGATATTATTGTGAATTTCGATAGTTTATTGTGCCATTAGTATTGATCATATGATTTATGAATTCATATTGTATTGAATAGCAGAAAATTTTATGTAATTTGTATAACATGTATTTTGAATCACTAAAAATATTAATTAAAGAAATGTATTAAAGAATTATATACCTACCCCGGTGTTTTTAAAAAACTACTGGGTAGCTTTTCAAAGAAAATAATAGTAAAAAAAAATTCTTGTAAAGCTTCCCTGACGTTTTAAATTTGTTATATATATATATACCGGTGTTATTAATTACCAACAACAAAAAAAAAGAACAACAAAACATAGGTTACACCGGCGTTTCCCAAAAACATCGGTGTAGCCCCAAGAACTTCATCGGCGCCGCCTATGCTGGCTTATCTACCAACGTTTTTGCCCAGCATCTCATTTGGAGTAAATAGTCTCCTCGTAGGTCATCTTGTGTATACTCGTCAACTATTTTTAAACTCAACATGCATCTTCATATTTCATGACTCAATTCAAATCCCCTCCTCTCTAGTAGCTATGATATACGTACACATCATGAGCCAAGTACATATTCGTTGCCCTGGAAGAATAATGGTTCATGCATAAATATGTTCTGGATACATGTATTGAGGGTCAAATTAGGTCGCATTGATCATTGAACGCATACAAAGTACTGGGCCAATACAGAACCAAGTCCAATCCAATTTATTTTGAGAATCCGTGTAGATGCCAATGCTCTACGCATTCTTAAATATGTTGGATATATAGGTATGTTCTCAATATAATAGAATATTATTGTGTATAATGTTATATGGGGACAACACGTACTTTGCATGTGTTGTATGCTAATTGTTGGACCGGGTTGAGTGGGCATAAAGCCCAGTACGCTAAACCCAAATTAATCTCATATATATGCAGGTCTAGAGGTAGTTCCATGTGATATTCCAATTAATAATAAGCAGGGTATAATATCTTAAGCGTTTTGAGATATAAACCCTAACCCTAATTACTCGTCTTGATCTAACAATCTTAAAATAATATTAGAATTTTAATTTTGAGATTGAGAGAGAATAGTCTTCGAAATCACCTTTCGTTGGGATGTCGTTGTCGTAGTCGTCGCCAACTCACCATCGCCGACGTCGACACCCGTCATCGCAGCCGTCGCTGGCGCAGCCACAGGCCACCCCCAGCCACTGCCCCGCTCAGCCTTTTCTCTCTCTTGCCGATTGCAAACAGAGAACATATGTGGTAGGTGAGATCCAAACTCACCATTGGTTCGAAACCGTGTTCCGTGTTCGGGTTGAAGAGGGGATCCAAAAGGAGCTAAGACTTTGACTTGTTAGATCTGTGTGTGTGTGTGGGGGGGGGGGGGTCCCATATCCACTATTTTGTAGTTGGGGTTTCGGGAATTCTGATTGGTCAGTTTGGTGTTTTGTGTTCGGGTGTGAAGAGGGATCCCACTCATTTGATTGTGGCTTTTGATTGGGTGAGATCTCGCCGGTGTGTGTTCGGCCTTGAGACCTAATCATGAGAAGACGGGATCTACTACACCGTGCTTCCAATTTAGATCTACCTTCCACTACCTCTTGATTCTCATCAAGATTGGTCCACTCTAAACTTTAAGATATGTGCTATTTTATTTGTTTTAATTATCTGTTTAATGTTTATTATATAGTTTTATAGAAAAATCTTTCCATTTACTGAAATTACGCTAGTAGTATTTATTCAGAATAAACCTTGTAGATTTTGGAATTTATTGTTTATTCCTTAAGATGGAAAAACTGAATCGAGCGTACAAGATTCCGAAACTAAATATGTTTGATAGTTCTGAATTTAACAGTCAGAAGATGGATGCACAATATGAGATGTGGATAAAATTTTTGGAGATAGTGCGGGAGGTGAGAATGTTGTTTGGTCTGGATCCAAGTATGATTGGACTGGATCAGATCTAAATTAAAGATAAATTCTTTACCTGCATATGTATTTTAATTATTCGTTTGTTGCTAAGTGCTGAAGTTTAAAATCGTGTTAATCATTGGTTAATTAAATATAAGTTTGAATAACTGTTTTGGCTACGTGCTGAGAATCAAATATTTATTTTGATAAATTATAGGCTTCGACAATAAAATTGAATCTCCAATTAAATTGTTGTAACTTAGGTAGTGCTAATAATTTGTTTAATTGACTAATTTTAACAATTTGATGAATGTAGGAACTTCAAAGTTACTTACAAATTGTGTGTTGGGGACGATGGATATTCATCACAGTTGAATAAGTCTGCATTACGCTTCTCCATTAAATTTGGAAAACACTTCTAACTTGAAGTGTCGGTATGATCTACTCTAATCTTTCTTAGTATTTTCATGTGATGAATGTGTTAACGTTGTGTGCATTTGATCACATGATTGGGAGTTTTAGATCATAATTATTCTCATTTTGAAACTAGCATGTTTTAAATTGTTTAGTGTGCCTTGTTATACTATGTGTATAGATATATTGGGTTACACATCGTTTGCAGTTTGCGTGTGATTGTATGTTTACTTCTCTAATAAAAGTTAATATATAAGATGTGTAACAAATGTCTATAACTTAGGAGAGAGCATCTTTTAGTGCATAATATGACTCTATAAGTTACGATTTTGTTCTTTCTCGTTTAATGTACTGTGTGTGCAAAGTTGAATTATAACATGTTAGTCATTATCTCGTTTAGCGTTTCGAAGATGATGAAAACCGAATAAAGGAAAAAACTTTTCGCTCTATATGGTTGAGCATATGGACAATGTTGAAACCATGATAGAAAAGCAAACTATTCTGTAAAATGTAGTAGAGTAATTTTGTATTAACTCATATTATTATTTTTTTATAATGTTCTTGAATAATTAATGACATATGTAAGTTGAGTTTAACAAAGGAAGGAATTGACAATAGTAGTTCTAATTTTTGTAGTCCTTGAACACGACATAACAGACTAGGACATGTGAACTATATATGTTAAATTATTTGTCACTGTTAAAACTCATAACTCTGCTAAATGACACTTCATTAAATCTGACAAATTGGAAATTTGTGCTCAGATTATGATCACTAGAAAATCATTTAGTATGGTCTCTAGGAGCACACAACTTCTGAAGTCAATACATTCTGATATTTGTGATCTCAGTAGCTTTGTGACTAGATGAGATAATGATTGGTCAGAAGTATTTAGTTACTCTTGGAGATGATTATTGAATATTTTTCATATATATGGAGGATGTAGCACTCGCTATTTTGATGAATTAAAAATCTAGTTAAATGCTAAGATCAAAATGTTTTAGATCTTATAGAGGTGGTGAATATGTTTTAACAATTTTAGAGAAGTTTGCATTTGCATAATCTCTAGTGCACTCTATTTACTAGAATCAAAACGGTTTTGATAAAATTTAGAATCAAACACTTAGTGAAATGTTGAATTCTATATTATTGTCTGTTATTTGACAACGTGTAATTATGGGTGATATTGTATTGTTAATCATATTTCTAATATATTACTACACTCTAAATTATTTACACCTTGTAGACTATGGAAAAGAAACACAAATAATTTTGTTAAAGTGGAAACATGTGGTGCAGTACAATTGTTAGAGTACATGACTCTAGACGGGCCTAAAGTAGGACCTATAACAAATATTTGTGTGTGCTTAGAAAGTGCAGAATGTAGTTCTGTGGACAAATGTTAGATCTATCTAATTTGTGTTATAAGAATCTAGACTTGTAGAGTTCTTTGAGGATGTGTTTATCAAAGATAAATGTATGAAATGATCTAGTTCTACAAACACGATCAATAATTCACAGTTTGAATTAAGAACCAGCCTTTCTGACACTTAAAATTTCAATGGCAGATGAGCCACGAAGAGTCTTTAGTAGATAATAAAATTAATTTGTTGTTATACAATAATGCTTTAATTTAGTTGATTTGCCGTAATGGGCTAAAACTATAGTAAGTAAGTGGTGTTTTCTAGAAGAAACCTAGTTTTGAAATGTTCAGTACCGGTTTTAATGCAATTTTAGCAACTAATGGATTAACTAAGAAAAGTGGGGAAGATTTGTTTGAAGTCTACTCACATGTCTGTCATATTGCTACAATAAGTATTCTTCTTGCTCTTACATCTATTTAAAATTTTGTTACTCATGAAAGATGTTTAAACAATTTTGTACTAAAAGTTTTGTACTTGATATTTTGTATTGAAAAGTTTTGTACTAAACAGTATTGTACTGAAAAGTTTGTACTAATATGTTTAGTGAACTGGATTTACAAATTGGTAAAATTATTGTATGATTTAAAAACATGTGTTAATCTTGAGGCACAAATAATTTGACAGACTTTTAAAGAGCTTAGATTTGAATCAAATAATTCAGATAAATGTCTTTAATTCTGTAGTGAGTCAAATGTATTGCCCTCATTTATTTGTATATTGTTGACATACTCGTTAGTTGAAAGTAACTTCTCTATTACAAATGAAGTTAAAACCGTGCTATCCAAATATTTCAACATGAAAAACCTAGGTGTTATGGACACCATATTAGGTATAAGAGTGAGTTTGGATTAGCAAGGGATAACCCTTAGTCAAACTCATTAAATCAATAATGTGTTCCAAAAGTGGGGATATAGTAACTAAAAATGGATTTTGAAACACCTTATGATTATAATAAAGGTTGACACCTAATGATGGTACAACTATGAGACGTTAGATCATTCTAAACTTATTGGAAGTCTCATATATACAAAGATCTGCACTAACAAACATAGCTTTTGAGGTAGGTAAGATCTGCAGATTCAGTACTAGTCCTATTAATACACATTGGAAAGCCCTAAGAGGCTAATGAGATACTTGAGAGGTACTCAAGAGTTTACTTTGTGCTACTTTAGTCATCCTTCATGAGTAGCATTGGTATCGGGTCGGGTCGGGTCCTTCACTACCCGGACCTGGACCCGGACCCGGACCCGGTCCCCTACGGGTCCAAAAATTGGACCTGGACCCAGACCCGAACCTGTGAGGACCGGGTCCGGGTCCGGGTCCTATTAAAATATTCCTACAAGTTCGGGTAGGAGCGGGAGTATGAGCGGCGAGCAGAGGATTTAGAATAGGAGAGAGAAGAAAAAGGCATGAGTTTTGAGTTTGGAAGAGGAAGATTTAGAATTGAGGAGGAAGGAGGGAAGGGATGAGGATAGAATATTTCTTTTTATGTTGATTTTTTGGGTTTTTTTTAACGGGTCCAGGTCAGATCTCTTTTGAGCGGACCCGGACCCGGACCCGAAAGTACAACAGGTCTCATTTTAGGACCCGAACCCGGATAGGTCTTGTCAGTTCTGGTCCAATATCGGGTCCAGGTCAAGTCCGGGTCGGATCCGGGTTTCGGGTATTTATACCAATGCTATTCATGAGTGAATGGATGATCTGATGCATTATAATGCTCAGAATTTAGTGAAAGTCAATAACTAGTGGATATGTGTTTACACTAGGAGGTTCAGAAATGTTATGAAAATTAAAAGGTAAACAGGCACTGTGCTATCATCCATGATGTCAGACCTCTATGTGTTATTCTCTGCAGGGGAAGAGGCTGAGTGGGTTGAAGAACTTGTTGCTAGTCATCCATTAAGAAGTTTAAGTAACTCTCTAATTCTATTCGTCGACTATCAAGCTACAATGCACTGTAGCTTATAACCCACTCTATAATAGTTGGAGGAGTACATTAAGGCTGAAAAAAGCCTAGTTGAACTTTCTCATGAATAAAGTGCAATTGAGACAAAATATGGCTAATGCTTTTGCTAAAAGACTTGAAAGTTATCTAATTATCAAAACTTTGGTGGAAATGGAGTTAAAATCTATTGAGTCAAAAGTTTTAACATCCTAGTTGTTTTGAAAATTAGAATCTAATTGGAGCCATAGAGAAGTTCAAACTTAAGCCTCAATTTAGGCAATTGGCATACTTTAGATAATTAGAAATTGTTCTCTGTAAATTTTGTTAATGTATAATTTCATTCCAATTTTTATGATGCTATATATTTTTATAATTTACTTAGAATCATCTTATTATTTCAAAAAAAAGTGTGAAAACTTGTCGATGTGTTTCCGATGTTTAGAATGTTGTTATATCATTCCAATTTTGATGATATATCTCTTTTATGGATTTATGTTTCATTCCAATTTTGATGGTTCAGAATTAACCATAATTGATTTGACTGTTCTATCATTCCAATATGAAACATAGTATAGTTCTTGTGTAGAAATTATAATAGTTCTTATTCTTTATTTTGTTAAAGAAACTTGATTGTGATGCTTGCGTTACATTTTGCTAAACTATCGTTGAATTGTACTAAGTTCTTTAGTGGAAGTAGATACTTTATGAAATTTGCTAGAATTCTTCGAGATGTATCTCTTGATATTTTTGTTTTCAAGCCGTACCAAGTTTTGCCAAAAAGAGTTTCTCTCTCTAGGGTTTCTAGAGAGAGAAACTCTCCCAAAAAAACCCAAGAAAAAAGTAAAAACCCTAGATCTAAGCTTGGGGGCAGCGGCTAGGGTTCGTTCCCTGTCCCCCCCCCCCCCCCCCCCCGCACCCCTTCGTCTCTCCTCTCTCACGCCTCATCCTATTCCGTTGCTGCTCCACCATTCGAGCTCCGCCTTTCCGTCGCTCCTCCGACCGAGCGACGATGGGGCGATCTGTCGTCGAGGGTAGCGAACCTCCTGTTCACCGTTGTCGTTCTAATCGCACGATAGAGATGCTCCTCCGTCTCAGCCTCCCTTCGCCGGGACCTTGGTGTAGCGCCCCGAATTTCCAATATGATATCTCAGAAATACGTGGCATAATTCCCAGCATCAACTTCAATTGCAATAGTAAATATAGCCAAAAATACAGATAATTTTTATTTCAAACTTTTATTACAACAATTATTTTCAAAACATAGCGGAATGCAAAACACCTGGAATTACAAAACTTTCTTTACAACACTTCTTTTACAATTTTACACAAGCCATAACATCAATTTAGTACAAGCATCCAAATCCCAAGCTATAAGCACCTACCTGTAAAACATGAGGCTAGAGATAACCCTAACCCCAAAAACTGCAAGGGTTAGCCATAACGGTGTGAGTGACATAAAAAGAAAATAACATAAATAAAACATAAAGCATAGAGTCATCAACAACATGTATTAACAACAAGAATAAATGAAATGAAAATAACAATAAGTAAAGCATGAAAACATCAAGGAAAATAAGATGGTAAATAGTAATACATAAAAACATCAAGTGAATCTAGACTAAGTGTCAAGTGTAGGAACAACAGGAAAACACAAGTATAAAACCAAGTCAAGAAAACACAATCGCTATATGTTGACTCTCTAATGCATACTTGTCGGATTCTATGCATTCCATAGTACATAGGTTCGGTGCAAGCCCTTATCGATCTCCACTTTATAGGGTTAGATCCCTCGTTATGCAACTAATCCTACTACGGTGATGGAAATAAGATCCAGAATACTCCGCGAATAGGCACCACAGCCCTCGATGCGCAAGCATCATGTAAGAATAGCTCTAAAACTGGCGAATCACCTCCCAACCGTGTACCACACAAATAGGCTTGCAAGGCCCTCGACGTGCAGATACACCAGGTAAATTCCGTGAATAGGCCTACACCCTCGACCCGCGAATGCACCCTGCATGCTTCGTGAATAGGCCTGCAGACCCTCGACACGCGAACATACAAATGTCCTCTCGAGACAGAACACAAGCAGTCCTGGAACGCATTCGTTGGACTAAACAGACCAAGAACATATACTCACGTTTCCCAAGTTCCATCACATCTCTACTAGTGCTTGTCCTTAAGTTGGTTATTATTAAAATACAAAAATCCTCATCTCTAGAGTTAGTGTATCCCGCCGGACTTAAATACTCAACAACAACCCCAAGATCCAACTGGTCTAAATCAACAAATCTCAACTGCCGGTTCACAGGACTCCCACTCAACTCCTAGAGATATCATCAAGACCAAAACTCACAAATCCATCGTCAAAACGATCATATGGAGAAACTTCTCCAATCAACAAAAACCCAAATCTTTTATAAAATTCCAGAATCCAAATAAATATTAAATCTATTAAATAACTAAAAATCATATTTTTAAGTTGTAGTATATCACAAAACATCAACTCCTTTGAAAATACGTATAGCTCAATAAGGTCCAAAAGAATACATTTAAAGTTCCAACATAAATCTTTATAAAATATTTAAATCTGTAGTAAAACATTCTTTGAATTAATATAATATTAAAAGAACAATCATTCGAAGAAACATCAGAAAAACTCAAGAAAACATCAGTCAGAGCGGTAACAGTCGACTATCAACAGCAGTCGGTCGACTGTCCAGAGCGAAAACCCAACACTTCAAGAAATAAAATTCTAAGTAGTAGTAGTCGACTGTAAAAAGTCATCGGTCGACTGTCCAGAGCAAAAATCCAAAACTTCGAGAAAACATCAAAACAGAGCAGAGACAGTCAAATGTAAAAATGGGACAGTCGACTGTTCCGTATGAAATTTCAAGAAAACGAGACAACACAGCAGCCAGGTAGCAATGGTCGACTGTAAAATTCACATGGTCGACTATCGACCTGCAGACTGCAGTTTTCAGTTGTGCACATTTCAACCGATACAGAGTTCTACTTTATGAAAACGAATTTTGTGAAAAACATATTTCTGATATGATCAAATACAACTTATAGGATATACAAAAATTCATTAAAAAAAACAAATCAAACCACCTAGATTAATCAAAATAGCAAATTTGTTGATTCTCTTCAAAAAGAAAACGAATTTGTGTATACATCAAAAGTAGAGTTTTTAGGAATCAATTACTCATCAAAATAACTTCGTATTTTGTTCCAAACCTTATCAATACCAAAATAAGTTGAGATATAGTCAAATTCTTCGAAAACACATAAAGACTCAATTTCTTCAAAAACAATGAAATACGATATTCATGTAAATTGTTTGTGCATGTTCGTGCACCAAAGGAAACTTCACAAATCTATCGATTAGAAATAACAATATATTCAGTTTTAATCTTAGTATTTGAGAAATCCAAATTCAAATAAAACATTTCACAAATCACAAAATTCTCAATTTAGTTATATTACATCAAATCCAATTCAATTGATCCCAAATCCAATTCTCAAGACATGATATTTTAATTCATTAGTCCTTCTCAAACTATCTCAAACTCAAATCACCATGATTAACTTATAATCATAAACAAATTTAACATTTTCATAATTAAGTTGCGTTCATCCAAACTCAATAATAACAAAAATCTCATCTTTAAATCAAATTATGCATAACATCCACCATACTCAAACAAATTAGCATAAATCCAAAGGAAATACCCTACTCATGATTTAGAATAGGCTAAACAACAATCTCAAATCTTCTACATGAAATTCTACTCATAAATAATTAGGTTTTCATAAAAGATCCAATTTAAATTCACCAATTCATCTAATCCATCATATATATATATACTCTTACCCAAATCCTAGCATGCTTTCTAATAGATGAAACACTACATACAACATTCAAAGAAATATATATATATATATATATCACTCACCTTGTTGGAAGAATCGAACGAAGACAAATAGAAAGTAAGAAAAGCCTCTCATTCGCAAGAAATCCAAGATCTTCTCTTTAAAACTCCAAAAAAATAATAATAATAAAATTCTTTGTATTGTGCAGCAAAAGACGGATGCACTCCATCTTTTAAATAGGCCGGAAATCAAGAGAATTAGGGTTTTGAACACATTTGCAAAATACTCCTTTTAAAATACACCTTTACATAAATAGATCTCCATACTAGAAAATTAGTTAAAACCAATTTAATCGAGTTCAAAAATCAAAAATACCCTCCACTAGCATCAGCCGGCACAGTAGGGAAAACTCAGAAAAATGAATTTGCATTTTTACCTCTCAAAATGATAATTTTGCAAAAAGATCATCTTTTATCGAAACTCGTAAAATAAATCAAATTCATAAAAAAAAAGTAAATTTTTTAACCCTGAGTTGACTAGGCATCATACCCAGCCCAAAAATCTAAAAATCTGGAGTTTTCGCTCCAATTGGTAATTTTGCACAAAAGTCCTTCTTTTCTAATATTTGCAAATAGGTCCAATAAATATCAGAAAAACCCAAAAAATTTAAAAATAATATCTAATAATAAATAATGATTTTTCAAAAAATAATTTTTTGACTTTGAACTTTCCAAGAAAATATTTGCACGTGTTTTGCACGTGTAAAAAGATAACTCTTCAGAAAAAATATTTATTAAATCTCCAAAAATCATTTTAATTTATTTATAAATCTTAAAAATAATATTTCAAAATACGGGGTACTACACCTTTGTGGACCTCGCGGAGCCCGTTTAGCACTCGTTCACTTCGACACCGTCTCCTCCTCCCCCGAGATCTGCACCTCCTCTGTCATCGCCGTCCTCCTCTTCGGTGCCGGTTGCGGTGCCTTTTCTACTGCCACCATGTCCGCACCCTCGACGCCAATCACTGTGTTTTCGTTTTTGGATGTTGAGGGATGGTTGAGTATGTGAAGAAGAGAGGGTATGTAATGATGGCGGGGCCGGAGTTACTGGCGGTAGCGGTTTGAGTGATTTGGGCTTGGGTTTGATTCAACCTATCCATCAGCCGCCAGCGATCTTCTACCGGTGATACGCTCCCCCCTCCCCCCCCCCCCCCCCCCCCCATCGCCGCCTCTATTGAGTACCACGTCGTCCTCCCCTTCGGTGCAGGACCCGACACATTCGCCATCGCCACCATGTCCATGCCCTCGTTGCCAATCTGGGCGATTTGCAGCGCTGATTGGATTATGAGGTGCTGGTTGTATGTGTGAAGTTGTCAGGGATTACGCTGTTGGCGGAGCCGGACATAGAAGCTGAATTTGTGCATTTTTTTGTTGGGGAGTGTTTATGTTGTGCGGCGACTGCATTTGAGATCCTTCACTCGATGGCCACTATCTTCGAGGCAGTACCAATACTACGCCCTCACCATTGAACTTGACATCCGATGCCGCCGCCCGTTGTGGTGAGAGGAGAAGGTGATACTTCATATTGGATCAGTTTGGGTTTTTTTGATTGTGAGGGAGAGTACGTGAGAAAGTGAGTAAGCAAAGATGTTCATCCTCACTACTCTACGTTGGTATGTGTCTGTGTTTTGAGGTGAGTGCGATATTTGTGTGATTGTGAGAGAGAGGAGAAAAGGCAGGTTCTGCGGTCAAAATTTCGTCTGAATCCCGCTTGCGGGGCTTAAGCCCAAAGAAGGGGTCCCCCCATCGATGAGACGGTAGGGTTCGGTTGGTGATAAAATCCTGCCTGACTTACCTCGGGTAGGTGTGCATGTGCTGTGTACGAAGCTAAATTGACGTACATACAATTTTGCTGGGCCGAGTTCTGTATTTGGGCCCAAGATAGGGTCCATTACAATATTAGAGGAGTGTTTGTCCTCTTCGATAGTGTGTGATGACTATCAGTTTGTTGGCCCACCCTCCATGGTGGTTGGAGGGATCTGTTGTCTGTATGGGTCATGTTGCTTCATGTCTATTTTTTGTTAGTAGTTTGTATGTTTTGTTAATTTCTGATTAATGAAACAGGGTAGCTATATTCCAGATTTTTCTTCAAAAAAAAAGGCTAGCAAAGATGGAGGAGTTGAATCTATCAACATAAATTTCAGAATAATGATTTGCTCAAAATGGAGAAGTAAACATAAAACAGTTTGCAAGGATATATAGTTTTGGTTTATTCCTCTCGAGAATAAATTTGTCACTTGCTTGATAAAACTTCTGTTGAGTTTAAGACTCTTGTGATCATGAACTTAAAACTCATATTTTGTTCTTAAAGTTTATTTGGTTTAATTGATTTTGAAACTGACATATTTCTATAGTTGGTTTAGTCATTATGAAATATTCTGTTTTGATATGGTCTTTGAACTATTTGATTATTTTGGTTTAGTCTCATTTGAACTATTCGAGTTATAATTGATTTAGCTATGAACTATATTATTTTGTGAGCCAATTATATAACATGGCATTCCAGAATATATTGAAAATATAGGAGGAAACTGTTGGATATATAGGTATATTCTCAATATAATAGAATATTATTGTGTATAATGTTCTGTGGGTTGGGTTGGGTGGGCATAAAGCCCAGTACCCTAAACCCAGATTAATCTGATATATATGCTGGTCTGAAGGTAGTGCCGTAGATATTCCAATTACTGATAAGCAGGGTATAATATTTTAAGCGGCTTTGAGATATAAATCCTAACCCTAATTACTCATCCTTAACTAACAAAATATATAGTAGTAATCAATGTAGCATGTATAAAACATCATGCTAGCTTACAACGGACTAAGAGCATCTGTAGTCGTTATCTATATATCGATAATATCGATATTTGGTATAAAAAACAGCTGCAGTCGTTTGCTATATATCGATATTATCGATAAATCGCTACAGTTAATTGCTATAAATGAGAATCGATATAGCATTTATCGATAAGTGAGGGACGGCACTTGAAGTGCCGTCCGTTTGAAAAAAACGAATTCCCCCCTCCGAAATCCTCGGACGGCACTTGAAGTGCCGTCCGAAGGTTTTTGTATTTTCTAATTTTTTTTTGCAATTTTCGAAATGTTTTCGTAATTTTTTAAAAGTTTTTTGTAATTAATGAATTGTTTTTGTAATTGATTAATTGATTTTTATAATTAATGACTTGTTTTCTATTGGCTGCCACCCCACATGGGCTTGGACGGCACATGATGTGCCGTCCGTCCCTAGGGGTTGAGGTTTTTGTATTTTCCAATTTTTTTTTGCAATTTTTTATTTTTTTTTTGCAATTTTCGAAATGTTTTCGTAATTTTTTAAAAGTTTTTTAAAATTAATGAATTGTTTTTGTAATTAATGAATTGATTTTTATAATTAATGACTTGTTTTCTATTGGCTGCCACCCCCACGTGGGCTTGGACGGCACATGATGTGCCGGCCGTCCCTAGGGGCTGTGAATTTTTTTTTTTTTTTTTTTTTTCTGTTTCGAATGACATCGACGTCCACTCGGACGGCACTTCATGTGCCGTCGCTTAATATTATAGTATTGATTGCTAAAAAATAGCTCTCGACGAGTGCAGCGTAATCGAAATTTCTATTTCTATTTATCCATATATGGATAATTTTAGCATAAACGACTACAGATGCTCTAAAGAGACGGACTGAGCTGAACTCGGCTTAGACTTTTACTATTATCTTTACATTTTAATTAGGTGAAAAAGTGATTAGCCCAGTTAGGCATAGAAATTCACTTTCGTCCATCCCAGCTTGTTATAATATATATATATATATACTATTATTATAATATATATTATTATTTCATATATACTATTTTATATATACTATTATAATATTATATTATTATTATAATATATATATATATATTATTATATATTACTATTATATATTATTATATATATTATTATATAATTTATTATTATTATAATAAATTATTTTTAATAATATATTATTATTATATATATTATTATTATTATATATTACTATTACATATTATTATATATATTAATATATAATATATTACTATTATATATTATTATATATATTATTATATAATATACTATTATTATAATATATTGTTATATATATATATTATTATTATTATTATTATTATTATTATTATTATTATTATTATTATTATTATTATTATTATTATTATTATTATTATTATATTTTATTATTATTATTATTATTATATATATTATATAATTATTTATATTTATATATATATATACACTATTATTATTATAATATATATTATTTTTTCATATATACTATGTTATATATACTATTATAATAATCTATTATTATTATAATATAAATTATTATTATTATATATTACTATTATATTTTATTATATAATTTATTATATAATTTATTATTATTGTAATAAATTGTTTAATACATAATTATAATAGATTATTATTACATATATATTATTATAATTATTATGTATATTTATAATATATTATTGTTACATATACATTATTATTATTATTATTATTATTATTATTATTATTATTATTATTATTATGTGTGTGTGTATATATATATATATATATATATGTAACACACACACACACATATATGTGTGTGTGTGTGTGTGTGTGTGTGTGTGTGTGTGTATATATATGTATATATATATATGTGTGTGTATATTATTATATTGTATTATTGTTATATATATATTATATTATTTTATTATTTTATATATTCTATTTTATATATACTATTATTTCATATATACTATTTTACATATACTATTATAATAATCTATTATTATAATATATATCTCCGTTATTATAATATATATTATTATTATTATTATTATTATTATTATTATTATATATTACTATTATATATTATTATATAATTTATTATTATTATAATAAGTTGTTTAATATATAATTTGAATATATTATTATTACATATATATTATTATAATTATTATATATTATTATATATATGTATATTATTAAAAATGTTTATTATAATAAAATATTTTATATTATTATATATCAGTATGTATGTATATGTCAGAGTATATACATACAACCAAACCTATACATACATTATACTCTTATTTTCAAAAAACTATTTTCATAAAAAATTATTACCAAACAGCTTTTACACTCTCATTTTCAGAAAACTGTTTTCAGAAAACTCTTTTCAGAAACTGTTCTCAGAAAGCTGTTTTCAAAACAACAAACCAAACGCAACTAAGCTTTCATCAAAGAACAGAAACTAAGAAAACATAGGATTGGTAGGAAAAAAAAGGTTTAGATTAGAACCAAAAAAACATAACAAGAGGCTCTTCGATCTTGCCCAGTACTCCGGGTTTATTTTATTAACACCTTATTAATGAAACATAATGACTATATTCTACTTTTTATTCAACAACATAAAAAAAGAAAGAAGCTCTTGTTCGTCTCTTGAAATTTATTCGCCGAAACATTTTATTGCAGTACCCATACAGTAGTCTTGACACATAATCTTGAACATGAGATACATCTAAGAACACATTGAATTTAACAACCAGAAATGTTACTTCGAACACTTGTAAGGATTTTCCATACAATGATGGAACCACATCTCAATTAATTAAGCCCAGTTGAATAACCACCTTCTCTTCGGTCACTTACTGCAATAAGTTTTCGCCCTTCAATAGGTACATCTCTACTACTATAATGGGAGAAGGTCTTAGTGTAATTTGTTCATCTACCGATCCGTGCAACACACGTATATAACTATTGTAAATGAGGTTTTAGATCAAATCAAAAACTATATTTATTAATCTCTACTACTATAATGGGCGAAGGCCTTAGTGTAATTTGTTCATCTACCAACCCGTACAATGCACATGCATAACTATTGTAAATGAGGTTTTATATCAAATCCAGACTACGTCTGAATTTTTACTTTTAAAAAAAATTACATTTATTAAGACGTGCATTCGCATGTGTAAACTACTAGTTTTGTAACTTTTGCAAGGGCGGATCTGGGCCCAAGCAGCCCAAGCAGCTGCTTTGGGCCCCCAGATCTTTTAGGGCCCCTTTAAAAAAAAATTTCATTGTTATTTTAAAAAAAAAAAATAGAGAGGAAACCCAACCGTCTTGATTTTTGTTGATTCTCTCCATCTCCTGATTTCTCTTCTTAAATCAAAACTCTCCATCTCCTGATTTCTCATTTCTCTTCTTGATTCTTTTTGAAATCTTTCTTAATCTAGTATATCTAGACCAGTAGACCCTACTCCCTACTTCTATATCAGAGCCAGAGGACCATCTCGCAGTCGCCGCGTCGCGCCACGCGTCGCGCGTCGCGCGTCGCCGCCGCGCCGCCTCGCCCATCGGCCATCGCCGCGCGTCGCCTGCGGCCTGCCCGTTAGGTAATCACTAGACACTAATCAGCCTTGAATCCCTTGATTCTATTAATCTCTTCTTCTTCTTGAGTTCTTGTTTTGTTTTGTTTTTTCATTTTTCAATTTTCAGTTATCAGTAAACAGTGTACATCTTCTCTTCTTCTTCATGTTTTTTTTTTTTGGTTTCATTTTTCAATTTTTAGTTATCACTTGATTCACTCACTTCACTTATGACTTATAGTTAACTATTAACCCCACTGGATCCTGGTTGAGAATTGAGATTAAAAAAAATTTCATTAATTGTACTGTTGAGTTATTAATTTTCTGTTGAGATTATGTAAAGAAATAATTACATTATTAATTTAGTATTTGTATTTTATAATTTCAGATATCATTTGGAGAAGGAGTATTCATTTCGTGATTTGGGACCGGAGAAAATTATTGAAGATTTCAAGAAAAAGGGAAATTTCGAAGCTACAACAATTAGGTACTATTGTTCCTTAACTTTGTTACTGAAATTTTGTATTGTTAATTTAATATTTTAAGTATGCCTCATAGAAAATATGATTCCGGACATGAAAAAAGAAAAAAAAACAAAGAATTGAAGATATATATATATATATATATATATATATATATATATATATAATTTTTTTTTTGAGGACATTTTTGTTGATAATGTCCGGAATAAAAAAAAAATTATATATATATATATATATATATATATATATATATATATATTTGATTTCATTTAAGTAGTTTGTCCTCCAGGCTCAAAGTTTGTTTGAATTTAAATAATTCTAATTTTTTATTTTGCAAACTTAAAAAGGACCTTATTTTAAAATTTGCTTAGGGCCCCCTAAAACTCAGATACGCCCCTGAACTTTTGTTGAACCACAAAGGCACAAACAGGCAAACCGCCCCTTCACCTGTCCAGGGCTTTAAGTGATGGCCTCTAGTTTTTAGGTAATTAAGCACGTACGTTATCCGGAACCTGAATATGATCACCTGTAACTGTTGTGTAATTTTCATAGTAAACTGTATTAGAGTACAGCTGCAATAGTAAATACAAAAAAGAATCAGAGTTAGTTAAGAACATTGTACGACATACATTGATATAATTAATGATCCATAATATTCAGAAAATAGCAAGATCGATATAGAGAGAGAGAGAGAGGCAGAGTTTACAATATTCAAAGACGACAGAATCGAGTGGTTTCATTCCCATACCAAAATGGTTCAAGCTCGAGTTGTTGCTGGGATGATGAAGGGTCCCCCACTTGCACCAATTACGGCCTTTTTCTTAAAAAAATAAAAATTATAAATATATTAGAGTAATTAACCTTGAGAACAATTGTTGGTGTCCTGGAGGACAATGGCCTTTTCTTCGGTTGGATCAAATTGACAGGAGCTGGTGGTACATTTTCACTACTATTGTGATAGGAGAAGTCGTCCATGACATTGTTAAGTAGTATTCCAGTAGTCGGTGATAAAAAAAGAAGTGACCTGAAATGATAGTTTACAGAAGTAGTCATAGCTACTGCATTTTGTTTTTTTTTTTTAAGGAAAAGTTGGAATATGATCGCCCTGTTTCATTAATAAGAACTTAACGAAACAAGTCCAGAGTACTGGGCTAGATTACAAACTACAGACAGAAAATAAAACATACATAAAGCAATATGACCGGTACAAACAACAAATCCCTCCAACAATCCTGGAGGGTGGGCCGACAAACAATCTCGGTCCAGCAAATTTGTATGTACGTCAGTTTAGTTTCGTTCACTGTCTCCACAGCACATGCACACCCACCTGAAACAAATCTGACAGGATTTTATCACCCGCCGCTCCCTGCCTTCTCCTCCCTGCGGGGACCCCCATCTTTGGGCCCAAGCCCCGCATGCAGAGTTTTGATAACCGCCAAGCACTGTCTACACCTCCTATCCTCCCACAAACTTGCAATAGTCACTCCCTCACCAAAAATCGTAGTCAAGGAAAGAGCCGTGACGATGATACCTTCACCTCTCTCACGCCCTTGCTATCACCAGTGATTTCTCACACACCAACATAGAGTAGTGAGGAGCAACATCTTCACACACCCACTTTCTCACTCTTACTCTCAATCAGAAAACCAAAACAAGACCCAACTGATAGAAGTATCACCTTCTTCTCTCGCCACAACGGGTGCTGGTGTTGGGCGTCAGCTTCCAATATGAGGGCCTGGTGGTGGTGATGCCCCGTCGACTGTGGTCATCAGGTGAAACAGTCCGGATGCGTCCTCCCGCAGTCTCCTCCACTCATCCTACAAACGCGCCAACAACACCTACAGCCGCTACCAAAGAGAGCCGTGCATAGGATACCTTCCCCTTTCTCACGTTTGTGCTTTCTCAGGCGAAATCTTATCAAATAACTATCTCGCTCCCCCCACCCAAAGACCCCGCTACAAGAGAGAGCCGTGGAGAGGATACCTTCACCTTTCTCATTCTCTTGCTCTCTCAGGAGATTTCTTACCACACAGACACACACGCTGTAAGAGGTAGTGGCCTAAGCTGGAGGAATCTCAATAGTATGATAGTAGACGCTGTGAAGACTGCACCGATGGCATCGTCGGACACTCCAAAAGTTAAGACAAGTGAGCGCACATCATGGAGGGACCCCATCTTCGGGCCCAAGCTCCACAATCGTGCAATACAACATTCGACACCTTCTACACCACCCACACAAAGGCGTAGACACGGCAATCGATATTGAGGGAGATCTATTGCTGCCAACACCACCCACCGGCGTCGACACGGCAGCAGACGACCTCCCCAAATGGGAGTGCGAAGTGGGGGGGGGGGGGGGCTCTGGTCGTGGCCCAGATCTGAGGAGATCAAATCTGGGTCGGCGACCTCGTGAGCATTCGGCGCCCAGAAGTGAGGCCGGATATCCCCGACTTCGGTGCTCTCGCCGTGGCCCAGATCTGAGGAGATCAGATCTGGGTCGGCGACCTCATAAACGATCGGTGCCCAGAAGAGAGGCCGGATGTCCCCGACTTTGGTGCCTAGTGAGGAGAGGGGAGCAGAACAGGAGGAGAGCTCGCTGAAGGCGAAGTCGTCACGGCGGCCGGGTATCGAACTGCGGTTTCGGATGGAGGTGGAGGTGGGTGAAGGGCGAAAAGGTAGGGGCGTCGAACAGCGAATGGGGAGGGGGCAGTGAGATCCCGGCCGCCAACCCCTCCAAACTCTCTCTAGATCTAGGGTTTTTTTGTTTTTGGATTTTTGGGGGGAGCTTCTCTCTCTCGCAACTGCATTTTGTTGTGCATCAATAATGCTAAAGTGGCTAGTTCTGTCAACAGGAATTGGAGCCCACCTGATTATTTAAAGTTAATTTAGTCATTAATTAATCGGAGTATAGCTATCCCCTCCTCCTCTGTCCTCGACATTAACAGCCAGCCAAACCTCCACCCGATCTCCCCTTGCTCCTCCTTTCCGTCGACCAGCAGTAGCCGATATTTTATATTGTTTTATTCCAAGTACTATTGTTCATGAGATTATTATTATTTCCTGCGCAATTGTTCTGCATTGATTATATTATTGAGTTGATCAGATAAACAGCTTATGGGTGACGTTAGTCATTCGCTGGGCCAATGTCATGTATTTGTATTTTGTATTTTTGGGAAGCGGGGCGTGACATTGAGCCAATATGATTATTAGTTAGTTTAATTAATTTAAACTAATTTATTTTATTTTATTTTTAAATCCTAAATTTTGATTTTATTTTATGTGTGTGCAACACGTGTTTCAAGAAAAAGAAAGAGAAGAAAAAGAAGCAAGAAATAAAGATCAACGGAAAGGAGGAGCAAGGGGAGATCGGGTGGGGGTTTGGCTGGCTGTTCATGTTGAGGACAGAGGAGGAGGGGATAGCTGTGGCGGCGCTGGGAGATGTGGTCGCCGGAGGTGGCATCAACGACTGGGAGTTCAACGGGGGGTTAGGCGACGAGAGGGTGGCCGGAGAACGGGGGAAATGGCCAGGGAAGATGTACAGTAATGGGGTTTGGCTATTTTGGGCGGGAAACTCACAGGGAGAGAGAAAGAAGGGAGGAGAGAGAATAGGAGAAAGAGAATAAGCGACTAGGGTTCCAATTTATGCAATTTTTAGGATTTGTATTAGGGTTGTATTATAGGATACAATTAGGGTGTTGGGTTAAGGGTTTAGGATCTAATAATAGTGGTTTTGGATCAAGAACAATTGAAATTGGGTTTTAGGGTTCGAATAAGAGATAGATCTAAATCAATATGGTTCAAATAAAAATACCGACAACAAAATAAAAGAAATTAGGTTCAACAAGAATAGCTCAATCAAGAAGAACGAAGAAGTTCATGAACAAAAATTTAAATCCAAATAAATAATACAAATGAAAAGAATATCAATTGGGCTTGCAATTAAATTAGAATTCGCCAAGAAACCAGATCCAGTACAATATAATATTCCGATAAATGAATTTTAATTAAATAATCAAGAAATAACAATTAATAACTATAATCTTAATAAAAATAAAATATTATTTGATTTTAACAATTTATTAAAATAATCCAATAATAATAAAATAAATTGAAAATCGAAGTAAGATTAAAATACATCGTTATTCGAAATAAAGATAATTTTCAATTAGAAAACACACAAAATAAATTTTAAATAATCAAGATATAGAAATGCACGGAAAATATTTATTAACAGGAATGGGGGTTACAATCCTACCCACCTTACAACAAAATTTCGTCCTCGAAATTTGCTCAGACGGTACATCGGACAAAGCAAAAACAAACTAGTGAAATAACAAGACAGAGGATTCAAAGGAAAAGACAAAATGGTGGCAACGCCAGAATAGGAAAGAACGGATATGAATGAAGTTATCTAGAATGATGTCAAATAAAGATTTAGTGAATGATGGCAATGCAAATGAATGAATAAGGGAGTAAACAATGCAAGAAAGAGAAATAATGAGAATCCTGGGACCTGTGGGTTATGGGCCCACCACGCTTCCTGTCATGCCCCGCTTCCCAAAATACGGAAATATCATGACTAAGGCCCAGCGAATGATGCAAATACACCATTCATAAGCTGTACAGGTAACTCAAGAACAAGATAACAAAATAAACCACGCAGACATGTAAAATCACAAGACGATAATGAAAGTTCATGACATAATCCACAACATAACCAACAACTGGAAAATACAAATAGTTACGGGTCAAACAAGCCCGGATTACAATAAAAAGTTGCATGAAATAAAACATAAACTAAAGATAATATGATAAACAATAAGGCTAAAACACTTGATCAGCGACACCTTCTGATAACTCTCCATTCGGACCTGCAAGTACATTATTACAAAAAGAAGAAAAAGAAGACAAGAAGACGCCAGTTAATACAAGTCACGGGCCGCAAACGGTACAAGCTAAAGGAAAACAGGTACAAAACAAAACAAAAGAAAACTTGAAAAGAGCAAGAAATCAAGAGTCATGAAATAGGGAAAATGCAATATGTAAACATGATATGAACAAGGCATTATGGAACAAGTGACATGTAAAACAAGTAATCAAGTAAACAAATATCAAGTCAACATGAACATGCAACATGTAATTGGATCATGAAAGTGTACATGTTAATCTTAAGTCTAATGTTTGATTCTATCTAGGTAGCACTTCATGCATCCATCTTTTTACTACATGGTTGCTACTTACAATCAGTTTCATTTAGATTTAGTGGTGAATTTTATAGGTCACGTACTCTGGAAAAATATGTACATTCAATATTGTATCGAGATACGTACAATGTGAAATATGTAGAGTGTAAACTTGTAACGTGAAACATGTAAACATGTAATTTGCAAACTTGTATCTTGTAAACTTGCAACTTGCATTGGGAAACCACGAGCTCCCATCCGAGTACGCTCTTCTATATTGCCCACTACTTAAATCTTTCCCTTATACCCCGGCTTGTTACTTTATTTCAATCTAACATGATCATAATGCAATGAGAACGATGTCAAGATATGGACAGGGAACATCAATGAATTTTGCATGAAATGTGTTCTATGTCATGAGATGCAAAAACATATAGTCTTAATGTCATATCTGGGTCTAATTTTTTTATTATTACAAATATAGGTCAACAATATTTTAGGGTTATATAAAACAATGATACAACTACAAAGTGATTGATTACATGTATAAAACTTAATCAAGTATAAAAAGATATTACAACAACATTCAAACTATTATCAGGAGTAAAATAATCACTCACATCATCATGTATAACCCTAAAAGTACATATGTGTGTATTAATTTGTGTTCATGTCATGCATATGGCAACAAAGTATTCACGATCACATGTGAATACGGGATCGACAGATTTTGTATAGTAACAGACTGAATTCGACTTATGAATGCGAATTAGAATCAAGGAATATACTTGTGGTATTTATGCAAAGAAGCTTGTACTAGAACAAACGAATTTGTACAAGAGATACTTGCCTGATTTGATGACGATTGATATTGAATACAGAATAACGGGATTAGAATCCCGGGCAGCGACGCACGTGCAAGATACGTGGCAGCAACTCCAAAAGAGCAAACTCCAAAACAACAAAACTCCTCAAATTCTTTTCCACAACAGCAAACACACCACACAATCCACTTCACAACACCAAACACTAATCAATCCAATCCCCTACTTCACAAAACACCACACGGCAAGCGGATCCCTTCTATTCTCCAAACAACGTACACAATACATACACGTGCAATACACGTATAACCAAACACTCAACAGCAACTATTAAAATCAATCCCTGGCTTCTTCTTCCCAAAATAACGACAGAGAGAGAGGGGGGGGGGGAAAGCGATGGCGGGAGAGAGACTCGGCGACTGCCGCGTGGGCACGGGCGATAGCGCCGGCGAGGACAGCGTTAGGCAAGCGGCAGTGACCAGGGGGCAGGGCGACGACTGCGGGGTAGGGGATGACGAGGCAGAGGGCACTGCTGCAGGTGGCTGTGGCGTCGGTTGAAGGCGTCGGCTGCTGAGGCTGCGTCGGGGGAAAAGGGGGAAGCGACTAATGGCAGGCGTCGCGATTGAAGGCAACGGGGACAGGCGACGCTGGTGACGGGAGGCATGACTGGAGGTCGCGGACGAGGGGAGGGGGTGTTTCCGTTGGGTTCTGTGGGTTTTTGGAACAGAGTGGTGGAGAGAGATAGAGAAGGAGACGGGGAGAGAGAATAGGGGGGATTATTAATATAATAATGATATAGTAATAAAGAAGGGAGAGATTATAGGGAGGAGGGGGTTACGGGAATCAATGACTGATTATTAGGGATATTAAATTTGGGAGTTACAGGAGAGATTTTGAGGATTGATTGTTGGAGTAGAATTGATCTGGTCAACACACAAATAGGAGAGGAATTGGGCTATGGGTATTGGGTTTATAGTAGGCTAGAATCCAATAAGATACATATATGGGTTTGGGTTTAAACCATTGGGCTTTATATTTGGGCTTCACATTAAATAGTAAATAATACAATGCAGATCAAATCAATGAGCTTTAATTTAAATAATTAGATAATATAATATAGATCAAAACTGGGTTTTAATAAAAAAAAAATAACACTAATAATGAAAACAAGAAAATTAATAATAATGGTAGTAGCAATAATAGTACTACCAATAATAATAATAATGGTAATAACATAATACTCACAATAATAATAATAATACTAGCAAAATAATGAAATGACAGCAACATGGTTATATAAAAATATAGGAATTGAGTTTAACAATTTATTAAAGTAAATCCGAATATTTTTGATTTGGCTAAAATATAAATAGTCGATCAATTATAAAATAGAAAGTAAAGTAAAATGTACCCTTATTCGAAATAACCATAATTCCCGATTAGAAAATATTTTAATAGAAAATTTTAAAAAGAATTTAACATAACTAAATTCATAAATAATTCAAAATACAGAAAATTATTTAGAAATTATATATTTACGGGAACGAGGGTTACACTTCCACTGCACTGCTCTGATGGTGAAGCTCCAAGCTGTAGACATGTCGTTGTAGACCAAGTGATGCCAATCGACGAACCGAACAGAAATAAAAGGAAGGATAGCACTAGATCAAAAGAATATGGGTACAAAAGAATAAAATTATACCCAACAAGGAATCAATGAATGGAAGGAAAAAAAGACAACAAGAAATGAACTGAATGTGAAGGGATCAAAGAGAAATCAAATAAGGCTAGTTTCCAGATCATAAGTTGGTTATCAATTGTTCATGTGATCTCTGTATTGTGCATACTGTTGAGTCAAACCGATAAAACCCAAATATGATTAATATATCAATCAAAGCAAGACTTCATTTCCTTAGTCACGTTTGACTGATATATTATTCAAATCAGAGCTCTGATACCACTAAAAACCTTATCACGCTCCGCTTCCCAAAAATATGGAATACGAGTACATGACATTGGCCCAGCAAATGACTAACGTTACTCATAAGCTGTTTATCCGATCAACTCAACAATATAATCAATACAGAACAATTGCGCAGGAAATAATAATAATCTCATGAACAATAATACTTGGAATAAAATAATATAAAATATTCAAATATAATAATATTTCAACATCTGGAAACAATAATAAAATCTGGAAAATATGCCCAATACTATAATAAATCCCAAACACAACAGTAATAAGTCTCAATACAATAGTTCAATAAAACGATGAGCAATTAGAAAGCATTAAATCTTCAGAATCTTTGTTCTCTAATTCCACCAGGTAATTCTCCATCATTACCTGTGAACACTTCATCTAAAAAGATGAGAAAAATTGTCCTTAGAGCAAGTCATAGACAGCAAGTAGAGAAATCATTGAACAATGGAATAACGGTATAACAATGATTTCAATGGATCAAGAAATCACTAATATGAGACAATAACAATAATCAATATCATGATAATCGATGCAATGGCTATAAACAATGATTCAATATTCACTAATGATATTCAATGATCAATATCAATAATACTTAGCCAATAATCGATATTAATAGGAACAATGATGAACAATATGCAATATCGATGTTGTGTCATATCTTAAGTCTATTATTCATTTTAATCCTAACTAATGCATGTACTACTGCATCCCATACTACAGATTCGATGCATACAATCAATGACGTTTAGACCTAAGTGGAAGATTCTATAGATCATGTACACAGCACGATAATAATATTTGCAGCATTAGTGCACACTGGTTGGCTCAATAACAATAAAACAATACACGATCAATTGGGATACTGTGTCAGTAATTCAACAATAAATCGATAACAATAACAATAGCCAACACAAAATATTTTGGAAAACATGGCCCACACTTCAGTGTACAGTCACTATATCATCAGCTACTCCATTCAATCCCTTAAACCCCAGCTTATAAATTATTTTATTAATGCAACAATACAATATACAAATATGAGACATAAGATGAACGATAATAACAATAGGAAAACAATAGGAAGGTAAACAATGACAATAACTCATTAGGATCATGCAATACATCATACACACTTCGATTCATGCAATACTACAATATAAGAATAATTAATCTATTAAAATCAGGATTATAAAATTCTGGACAGTAAGAGTGGTCTGTACAAAAATACAGTTTCCCGTTGTTTCTGAAATCGAAAACTGAATCTTTCAGAAGTTCTAGAAAGACTTCCACACGGTTCCAATGCATATTTAAAGTTCAAAATCCAACAACAGTAACTAGGTCAAACACATTATTTTTTTACTGATTTTATGTTCAGGCAGAAACTCGTTATCATATTATTTTATTTTTTTAGAATCAGCAAAAAACTCAATATTAAATTCATTAAAAATATTTATTAGACTCCTAAACATAATCACTAACAATATGGGAATTATCAGAGCAAAATTTTATCATTTGATCATCCTTTTTACTGTTTAAACATCAAATATAAGAGAATCTGAATGTTTAGAAATAAAAACACAACTGTAGTAAAACGGGCATAACTTTCGCTACACAACTCGGAATTCAAAACTTCAAGATGTTCTAGAAACTTAAAATATAAGGCTACAATTCTTATTTAGAAAGTAATTTATTTTAAGACCATTTACTGGGTCGAAAATAACAGTCAAGATACAGCCAGCAAGCAACATACAGGGTTTTGGGTATTTTTCATGAAACAAATTAATTAACATGATGGGTGTCAATTCTATAGTCAATAAATTATATAATCAGCATGATGAGTTTCAAAACATGATAAATAAAATTAGAACACATACATATACAAATTTATCATCAATCAACCATCAATCGATCAAACAGCATACAACTTAGCGATTATCTCTACAATAATTAATCGTGTTATGAGATGCATGAAAATTTTCTATCATCAATACTATACGATGTATGCAAGATTCAATATTTTTGGAGTCAAAGTGGCATGATATCAAGAATATTGGGGTTAGCTCTTGTAAACCCTCAATAGACCCAATGAAAGGTAATCAATACAGCGATACGATAACAAATAGGATCTACTTGCAAGAATTTCAATAAAACTTGAATTTAATACGATGTACAATTCAAGAGGACAGTGACTTGCCTTTTGGACGATGAAATTGAATACCAAAAATAACGGGATGAGAATCCCAAAGTAATGAACCCACGAACTAACACAATATGCATGTACGAACTACGTGCATAAATAAAACCCAAACAAAGCAGCACAAAGAGACAACAACAACAAGAGAGAGAGGGCACGACAGCAAAGAGGAGCAAGGGGACTGTCGGCGGTGCTGACTGGCATCGACAGAAAGGAGGAGCAAGGGGAGATAGGGTGGGGGTTTGGCTGGCTGTTAATGTCGAAGACAGAGGAGGGGGGGATAGCTGTGGCGGCGCTGGGAGATGGGGTCGGTGGAGGTGGCATTGACGACTGGGAGGTCGACGGGGGGTTGGGCAACGAGAGGGTGGCCGGAGAACAGGGAAAACAGTCGGGGAAGATGTACATTAATGGGGTTTGGCTATTTTGGGCGGGAAACTCACGGGGAGAGAGAAAGAATGGAGGAGACAGAATAGGAGAGGGAGAATAAGCAGTTAGGATTTCAATTTGTGCAATTTTTAGGGTTTGTATTAGGGTTGTATTTATAGGGTACAATTAGCGTGTTGGGTTAAGGGTTTAAGATCTAATAATAGCGGTTTTGGATCAAGAACAACTGAAATTGGGTTTTAGGGTTCAAATAAGAGATAGATCTAAATCAATATGGTTCAAATAAAAATACCCACAACAAAATAAAATAAATTAGGTTCAACAAGAATAGCTCAATCAAGAAGAACGAAGAATTTCATGAACAAAAATTTAAATCCAAATAAATAATACAAATGAAAAGAATATCAATTGGGCTTGCATTTAAATTAGAATTCGCCAAGAAACCAGATCCAGTACAATAAAATATTTCGATAAATGAATTTTAATTGAATAATCAAGAAATAATAATTAATAATTATAATCTTAAGAAAAATAAAATAGTATCCGGTTTTAACAATTTATTAAAATAATCTAATAATAATAATATAAATAGAAAATCGAAGTAAGATTGAAATACATAGTTATTCGAAATGAATATAATTTTCGATTAGAAAATACACAAAATAAAATTTAAATAATCAAGATATAGAAATACACGGAAAATATTTATTAACGTGAATGGGGGTTACACTCAATTAAACCCTTTTAAATTTGTTTATTTCATTTTCATCTCTATAGGCATTTAAAAATTTCTTATTTTTATTTTCACATGGCCAAATTGTAAAATTTAAAATTCAACAAAACAATAAAAATTATTCAGTCACTCTCCTTGTTTTCTTTGTTGATTTTCACTGAAAATCTTCACCTTTTGCATCAAAAAATCTTATTCCTTCAAAAAATAATTAATTAACTGAAACATATGGAAATAAGATAAATTATTAACAAGATAGACGAATACAAGCAATTTTTATGGGTAATTGAGTACAAATATTTATATAAAAATTAGATACATCAACTGTTGTTAGTGTTTTAAATTAGGAGCGTAACTGATGGATCAAAAGGCGTAACTGTTGGATCAAAAACGTAACTGATGGATCCATTACTCTGCTGTTACAGAGTTATGACACCAGTTACAGAATTCAGATCGCCTCTAGAAGCTTCTGTTGCAGACTCAATAAAAGCCTAAGCCCACAAAGGAGAGAAATATGATCCAAAAAATAGGCTCAATTATTTTGAGCCCAAGCCCAAGCCCACGACCATGCCGCGCCGCGCCATGTCGGGTCGGGTCGGGCGCGCGCGCGTGTTTATAACTTTGGCTATGTCCTCTCTCCAATACATGTTAGTGGTAACCCCAGGGTTAAACCTTTTTGTCCATTTATTTAGCTTATATACTAGAGAAATCTTTCTCTACTTTCAATGTGGGACTATCCATTTTCTCCAAATTCCCAAGTTAGTACATTTCGAGTACCCAACTTTGGAACTACATTTCTCATTCATCCGGAATCCGTTTTTGTCAAACGAGAACATTACGGAATAGTACTCGACGAAAGGAACGCTGTCCAATCACTTTCCGGCATCGCCGGTGGCCGGAGCCCACCAGGATCAGGCCCGAAAAGTCTGAAAAAAATATTTCCAACAATTCCCCACATGAATGGAAATTACCAGACTATGCAATGCAGACACGACAGAAAAGACATTGAGAGTACAATCAGAGAATCACTGCATCAGGAATGGTAGTAATTTTTTAACTTTGAACCACCCCTAGTGAGTAGCTATCGGATTCACTTGACCAGGTAGTGAACATGATGTCTTGAACTACCTAGGCATTGATATAAACCTAGACAGTAACTATCATACAGTTTCATCTCCACACAGAACTAGGTTCTCTTATTGTGTTCATTTTGGCCTTGAACAACCCTAGTTAATCGTGAGTGAACTTAGAGAATGTAGCCTCTCTTCATTCTCCTAGAAATGACCCCATTTCACACTCACAAAATGATTGCACATAAAGAGTATCGTGCCATACACCACTTCGATTCATGCAATACTACAATATAAGAATAATTAATCTATTAAAATCAGGATTATAAAATTCTGGACAGGAAGAGTGGTCTGTACAAAAATACAGTTTCTCGCTGTTTCTGAAATCGAAAACTGAATCTTTCAGAAGTTCTAGAAACAAGACTTCCACACGGTTCCAATGCATATTTAAAGTTCAAAATCTAACAACAGTAACTAGGTCAAACACATTATTTTTTTACAGATTTCATGTTCAGGCAGAAACTCGTTATCATATTATTTTATTTTTTTAGAATCAGCAAAAAACTCAATATTAAATTCATTAAAAATATTTATTAGACTCCTAAACATAATCACTAACAATATGGGAATTATCAGAGCAAAATTTTATCATTTGATCATCCTTTTTACTATTTAAACATCAAATATAAGAGAATCTGAATGTTTGGAAATAAAAACACAGCTGTAGTAAAACGGGCATAACTTTCGCTACACAACTCGGAATTCAAAACTTCAAGATGTTCTGGAAACTAGAAAGATAAGGCTACAATTCTTATTTAGAAAGTAATTTATTTTAAGATCATTTACTGGGTCGAAAATATACATACAGGGTTTTGGGTATTTTTCATGAAACAAATTAATTAACATGATGGGTGTCAATTCTATAGTCAATAAATTATATAATCAGCATGATGAGTTTCAAAACATGATAAATAAAATTAGAACACATACATACACAAATTTATCATCAATCAACCATCAATCGATCAAACAGCATACAACTTAGCGACTGTCTCTACAATAATTAATCGTGTTATGAGATGCATGATAATTTTCTATCATCAATACTATACGATGTATGCAAGATTCAATATTTTTGGAGTCAAAGTGGCACGATATCAAGAATATTGGGGTTAGCTCGTGTAAACCCTCAATGGACCCAACGAAAGGTAATCAATACAGCGATACGATAACAAATAGGATCTACTTGCAAGAGTTTCAATAAAACTTGAATTTAATACGATGTACAATTCAAGAAGACAGTGACTTGCCTTTTGGACGATGAAATTGAATACCAAAATAACAGGATGACAATCCCAAAGTAACGAACCCACGAACTAACACAATATGCATGTGCGAACTACGTGCATAAATAGAACCCAAACAAAGTAGCACAAAGAGACAACAAAAACAAGAGAGAGAGAGAGGGCACGATAGCAAAGAGGAGCAAGGGGACGGTCGGCGGCGCTGACTGGCGTCGACGGAAAGGAGGAGCAAGGGGAGATCGGGTGGGGGTTTGGCTGGCTGTTAATGTCGAAGACAGAGGAGGAGGGGATAGCTGTGGCGGCACTGGGAGATGGGGTCGGTGGAGGTGGCGTTGACGACTGGGAGGTCAACGGGGGGTTGGGCAACCAGAGGGTGGCCGGAGAACGGGGAAAACAGCCGGGGAAGATGTACAGTAATGGGGTTTGGCTATTTTGGGCGGGAAACTCACGGGGAGAGAGAAAGAAGGGAGGAGACAGAATAGGAGAGAGAGAATAAGCGGTTAGGATTTCAATTTGTGCAATTTTTAGAGTTTGTATTAGGGTTGTTTTAAAGGGTACAATTAGCGTGTAGGGTTAAGGGTTTAAGATCTAATAATAGCGGTTTTGGATCAAGAACAACTGAAATTGGATTTTATGGTTCAAATAAGAGATAGATCTAAATCAATATGGTTCAAATAAAAATACCCACAACAAAATAAAAGAAATTAGGTTCAACAAGAATAGCTCAATCAAGAAGAACGAAGAATTTCATGAACAAAAATTTAAATCCAAATAAATAATACAAATGATAAGAATATCAATTGGGCTTGCATTTAAATTAGAATTCGCCAAGAAACCAGATCCAGTACAATAAAATATTTCGATAAATGAATTTTAATTAAATAATCAAGAAATAATAATTAATAATTATAATCTTAAGAAAAATAAAATAGTATCCGGTTTTAACAATTTATTAAAATAATCCAATAATAATAATATAAATAGAAAATCGAAGTAAGATTGAAATACATCGTTATTCGAAATGAATATAATTTTCGATTAGAAAATACACAAAATAAAATTTAAATAATCAAGATATAGAAATACACGGAAAATACTTATTAACGTGAATGGGGGTTACACTCAATTAAACCCTTTGAAATTTGTTTATTTCATTTTCACCTCTATTGGCATTTAAAAATTTCTTATTTTTATTTTCACATGGCCAAATTGTAAAATTTAAAATTCAACAAAACAATAAAAATTATTCAGTCACTCTCCTTGTTTTCTTTGTTGATTTTTACTGAAAATCTTCACCTTTTGCATAAAAAAATCTTATTCCTTCAAAAAATAATTAATTAACTGAAACATATGGAAATAAGATAAATTATTAACAAGATAGACGAATACAAGCAATTTTTATGGGTAATTGAGTACAAATATTTATATAAAAATTAGATACATCAGCTGTTGTTAGTGTTTTAAATTAGGAGCGTAACTGATGGATCAAAAGGCGTAACTGTTGGATCAAAAACGTAACTGATGGATCCATTACTCTGCTGTTACAGAGTTATGACACCAGTTACAGAATTCAAATCGCCTCTAGAAGCTTCTGTTGCAGACTCAATAGAAGCCTAAACCCACAAAGGAGAGAAATATGATCCAAAAAATTGGCTTAATTATTTTGAGCCCAAGCCCAAGCCCAAGCCCACGACCACGCCGCGCCGCGCCATGTCGGGTCGGGCCGGGCGCGCGCGCGCGTGTTTATAACTTTGGCTATGTCCTCTCTCCAATACATGTTAGTGGTAATCCCAGGGTTACACATTTTAGTCCATTTATTTAGCTTATATACTAGAGAAATCTTTCTCTACTTTCAATGTGGGACTATCCATTTTCTCCAAATTCCCAAGTTAGTACATTTCGAGTACCCAACTTTGGAACAGCATTTCTCATTCATCCGGAATCCGTTTTTGGCAAACGAGAACATTACGGAATAATACTCGACGAAAGGAACGCTGTCCAATCACTTTCCGGCATCGCCGGTGGCCGGAGCCCGCCAGGATCAGGCCCGAAAAGTCTGAAAAAAATATTTCCAACAATTCCCCACATGAATGGAAATTACCAGACTATGCAATGCAGACACGACAGAAAAGACATTGAGAGTACAATCAGAGAATCACTGCATCAGGAATTGTAGTAATTTTTTAACTTTGAACCACCCCTAGTGAGTAGCTATCGGATTCACTTGACCAGGTAGTGAACATGATGTCTTGAACTACCCAGGCATTGATATAAACCTAGACAATAACTATCACATAGTTTTATCTCCACACAGAACTAGGTTCTCTTGTTGTGTTCATTTTGGCCTTGAACAATCCTAGTTAATCGTGAGTGAACTTGGAGAATGTAGCCTCACTTTATTCTCCTAGAAATGACCCCATTTCACACTCACAAGATGATTGCACATAAAGAGTATCATGCCATACACCACTTTGAAATATGAGAATCATTAAAAGCCAAGCTTATCATAACCCCTTGCAGGTAGCACGGTTTATCATCTTAAGAATGAGTACAATATTTTAATCTCTCAGTGCTCACGTCGATTCAACAAGATTTAGTTGTCCCCTTGAACCTAGATCTTGGGATCTCTAGTCACCTAGGTAGGGTTTCCAACAGGTATCCTCTTTCGTCATAGGCTTTAAACCCATTCCCTTGATGATGTCACAACCTGCTCTCGTGACAAACCTTTAGTAAATGATCTGCTAGTTTGTCAGCCGATTTTATATACTCTATAGAGATTATTCCATTTGAGAGCAGTTGTCTAATGATTTTATGTCGCCTTTTGATATGACGAGACTTACCATTATACATACAACTCAGTGCCCTTGCTATAGCTGATTGGCTGTCACAGTGTACACATATAACAGATATTAGTTTTTCCTACATAGAAATATCCTCTAAAAAGTTTCGAAGCCATTCTGCTTCCTCTACCACTTTGTCTAAAGCAATAAACTCATATTCCATGGTGGATCTGGCTAATAACGTTTGTTTAAAGGATTTTCATGACACAGCTGCACCACCAAGAGTGAAGACATACCCACTAGTGGTTTTCAAGTTCTTGGAGTCTGATATCCAATTGGCATCACTGTAGCCTTCCAGTACTGCTGGATATCTGGTGTAATGCAACCCATAACTCTGAGTATGTCGCAAGATGTTCAACACTCTAGTTATTCATTTCCAGTGACTTCGTCCTGAATTACTTGTGTAGCAGCCCAGTACATTTACTGAATGAGCCAGGTCCAGTCTTGTACAATTTGTTATGTACGTCAGACTACCAATTACACGTGCATATTCCAATTGTGATATGCTGTCACCCGTATTTTTGGACAAGTGAAGACTGGGATCCACATGACCTTTGGCAGTCCCATTGTAGTAATTCTTGAATCTTTCAAGTACCTTCTCATCGAAATGAGCTTGAGACAAAGTAATTTCCTCAGGCGTCCTGAAAACTTTGATTCCTAGTATGACATTTGCAACTCCCAAAATTTTCATATCAAACTTACCACTAAGCATCTTCTTAGTTTGTTTGATAATGTCATTATTGCTACCAATAATGAGCATGTCATCTACATATGACACACAAGAATGTATCCATTTGGAGTATCTTTGATGTAGATATACTTATCACATTCATTTATTTTGAAATCATTTGGCATTATAACATTGTTAAATTTTGTATGCCACTGCTTTGAAGCTTATTTCAATCCATACAAGGATTTTACAAGTCTGCACACATTGTTTTTCTGTCCAGGAACTACATAACCCTCAGGTTGTTTCATGTATATTTCTTCTTCTAAATCCCCATTTAGAAAGGCAGTTTTGACATCCATTTGATGTATTTTTAGGTTGCGTAGAGCTGCAATAGCTATCAACATTCTTATGGAAGTTATTCTTGTGACCGAAAAATAAGTATCAAAGAAGTCTAGGCCTTCTTTTTGCCTAAATCCTTGTACCACAAGTCTAGCCTTATGTTTCTCTATTGAACAATCTGGTTTTGATTTTTGTTTGAAAATCCATTTACATCCCAGAGCTTTACATCCAGAAGGCAAATCGACCAACACCCATCTATGATTTTGCATGATGGAGTCTATTTCACTTTTGATTGCTTCCTTCCACATAGGAGCATCAGGCGTAGACATGGTTTCCTTTAATATTCTAGGCTCATTCTCTAACAGAAAGGCCGTTACAAAGTCAGGACCAAATGAATTTGATGTTCTTGCTCGTTTGCTTTGTCTAGGTTCATCATTATCATCTCCTAGTTCATCAACTGAAGTACTTGCACTCCCTTGTTCACGTGTACGTTTAGGATACGTAGCATCCTTGCACGGAAATACATGTTCAAAGAAAGAAGCATTCCTTGATTCCATTATTGTATTCACATGCACGTCCGGTATATCCGATTTATATACCAAGAACCGATATGCACTACTGTTGTGTGCATAGCGTATGAATATGCAATCAATAATCTTAGGTCCTATTGTGACCTGTTTGGGATTAGGTACTGCTACCTTTGCTAGATACTCCCACACTTTGAGGTATTTATACGAAGGTACATTACCTTTTCACAGTTCATATGGTGTCTTACCAGTTTTCTTATGAAGTATTTTATTGAGAATATAGTTGGCGGTCAGCAACGCTTCTCCCCACATGTTCTGGGGTAGCACAGAATTCAACAACAAGGCATTCATCATCTCCTTCAGAGTTCGGTTATTGCGCTCAGCAGTACCGTTTGATTCAGGTGAGTAAGGAGCAGTGGTCTGATGAACTATTCCATATTCAGAGCAGAACATATTAAATGGTGCATCATATTCCCCTCCTCTATCACTCCTAACGATTTTAATCATTTTGCCAAATTGATTCTCAACCACATTCTTATATTCCTTGAATTTATCTAATGCCTCTTTTTTGCTATGTAACAAGTATACATAGCAGTATTTTGTGCAATCGTCTATGAACGTCACAAAATACTTTTTACCGCCTCTGGTCTACACGAATTTTAAATCACACTGATCCATGTGAATTAAACCTAGATTTTTAGTGTTTTTTTTCTACAAAACAGGATAAAGTTTTTGTGAGTTTGGCCTCTGTGCAAACTTCATATTATCGCAGCTGTCTACCTTAAATTTTACTAGTAAATTCATGTTAATTAATCTATTCAGAGAATTGAAATTAACATGGTCTAGTCTTTCATGCCAAACAAAAGAAGACTCAACAACATAAGCAACATGATTCATTTCATTAATTTTGGGAACAACAGATTTTGGGATAACTGTCATTACATTGAATTTGAACAGTCCATCCTTAACATACCATTTTCCCAAGTACACCCCATCCTTTGAAAGTACAAAATTGTCAGAAGCAAGCACGATCCTAAATCCATTCTTGCTCAACACAGATCCCGAGACCAGGTTCTTACGAATATCAAGAACGTGCAACACATTGATTAGTGTTAGTTCCTTGCCCGAAGTCACCTTCAGCACTATCTTCCTTATTCCTTCAATTTTGGAAGTGGAAGAATTCCCCATGAACAACTGTTCATCCTTGTTGCATTCTGGTATGAAGTGAACATATCTTTGTTCGAGTAGATGTGCTTGGTGGCTCCAGTATCATACCACCACTCACGAGGGTTGCTCCCCACCAGATTGACCTCCGATACAACAGCAGAAAGTTCCAAGTCAGAGAGACCGGTGGACAGGTTCTCAACTATGTGAGCATGGGCTTTCTCATTTCCTTTCGCCTTTCCAGTTCCAGTACAGATGTCATCCTTGCTGTGACATTCAGATACCTTATGCCCAAGCCTACCACACTTGTGGCATTTTCCAGTAAACCTCTTTGCAGCAGGCTTCTTGTTCAAGCCCTGTGGCAAGTACTTCCACTTTTTGCCCTTCTGTTCGTGCTCCACCATATTGGCTTTTTCTATGGACTTATTTCCATAGTACTTGTCAGTCTTGCGATTGTCCTTTTCAATCCGCAACCTGACAATGAGGTCCTCAAGAGGCATTTCCTTTCGCTTGTGCTTAAGATAGTTCTTGAAGTCCTTCCATCCAGGTGGAAGCTTCTCAATGAACACTGCAACATGGAATGGTTTACACAACACCATGTTCTCTGCAGTAATTTCACGCAGTATCACTTGCAGCTCCTGAATTTGAATGACAATGGTTTTGGAGTCAACCATCTTGTAGTCCAGAAATTTGCCAACTACGAACTTCTTAGAACTTGCATCTTCGGTTTTGTACTTCTTCTCCAAAGAGCCCCACAGTTTTTTGGATGTCTTGAAGACACAGTACACATTGTAGAGCGGGTCTACCAAACTGTTCAGGATATAATTTTTGCATAGGTAATCACCTTGAGTCCATGCATCAACAGCAGCAACAGAGTGAGCATCCACAGCTCCAGGTGCCAACACAGGAGCAGTTTCAGTCAAAAACTTTTCCAACTTCAAGGTGGTCTGGTAAAACAGAATTTTTCCTTGCCACTTCTTGAATTCAGCTCCATTAAACTTTTCAGGCTTTTCTTTCACAGTTAGATGTGTGGGCAGAACAATCGTTTGTACCACAACCGGTTGTGCAGTCACATTCTGGGTCACAGGGGTACTGACATTCTCAGTTTGTTTGTCATCCATTTTCTTTCTGAAACAGTTTAAAAATTCAACTGTTAAAAAATTGGAATGTTGTTTTTTCCGAAATGATAAACAACACTTGTAAAATTCTTCATAAAAACTGTTAGAATAAAGGAAATTTTTTTTTCTTTAAGATTGTTAGAACTTGGATTTCATAAAATAAAATGTTTATAATAATCTTAGTCGAGATCAAAATCTCTGTCTTTAAAGCAAAAGTCGCCCCGTAGTATGACGGTTCTTGACGAACTGCTTCCCATGATACAACTGTATTATCTTCTCTGAAGAGCAGCACCCAAGCTTCAGAAACACCAGCGAGCCAGTAGCTGTGTTGCACTCTCAGACAGACTCAGAAGAAGGAGGAGATTACAAAAAAATGGTGTCCAATAACAGACCAAAATGACTGGATTTATAGGCGACTGTTGTTGGTGTTTTAAATCAGGAGCGTAACTGATGGATCAAAAGTCGTAACTGTTGGATAAAAAATGTAACTGATGGATCCATTACTCTGCTGTTACAGAGTTATGGCACCAGTTACAGAATTCAAATCGCCTCTACAAGCTCCTATTGCAGACTCAACAGAAGCCCAAGCCCACAAACGAGAGAAACTGGATCCCAAAAAAATAGGCTTAATTATTTTAGGCTCGAGCCGAAGCCCACGGCCACGCCGTGCCGGGTCCCACCACGCCGCACCACACCGGGCTGGGGCACGCTCGCGCGTGTGTGTTTATAACGTTGGCTAAGTCCTCTCACCCAAGTTAGTACATTTCGAGTACTCAACTTTGGACCAACATTTTTCATTCATACAGAATCCCTTTTTTGGCAAACGAGTACATTACGGAATAGTACTCGACAAGAGGAACGCAGTCCAATCACTTTCCGGTGCTGCCGGTGGTCGGAGCCCACCAGAATTAGGCCCAAAAAGTCTGACAAAAACATTTCCAACAAAGCTTATAACTTCTTTAGCACCAGAGAATTAACGGGGGTCTTTTGTATTTTGATACTATGTTATATTTTGGTTTTAGTGTAAATGTTGGTTGGAATCCTTATGGGATTCTATCCCTTTATCACAAAAAAATGACCTGAATGCTTCTACTGTAACCAGACATCTTGAGATTATGAAGTGAAATTTATCATTTGCCCTTGTCCAGAGCCGGCCCTGAGTTTCCGTGGGCCCGAGGAGAAAGGTCCTAATAATTATTTTTGGGAGCCTCTAATTACAATATAATTTTTTACGTGCAAAATACGTGTCTATATTTACAAGGAGAATACAAATTTAGGACCCCTAAAATTACAAAAAATTCGGGGGCCCGAGGCGGCCGCCTCACCTGCCTCAAGGTGGGGGCCGGCCCTGCTCTTGTCTTAATTAGTTAAATCAATAATAATGAGAATAATTATATAAGATAAAATAATGAGAAAATTGTTTTAAGGCTTAAAGTTAGATCTTTATTTATTTTTAAACCCAATGAGTTTCACAAATTCTAAAAGACCCAGCTTCCCAATATTATTTATTTTTAGACCCAATTCCCCATTTTAATTAAATAATTAACTGATTTAGATATTGTTCCCTTGTGTTTCCTATATTACCCTTTTGGAAGAAAAAAAAAGGAGTTACTTTTTTTCTTCTTCTTTTCTTCAGTTCTCTTTCTCACAAAAATAAAGTGATCTAAAATCCTCTACGGAATAGAAAAGTATTTAATTAGTGTTTTATGCGAATCAAAATCTTATATGGAGAATTGAGACAAGGAGAAGGCGGATGGTGCTAAAAGCGGTACATCAAATCCCATGATCAATTCTTAAAGTAATCTCTTTCTCTTTTGGTTTATATTAGGAGGGTAAATCATGGTGTTTGATCAAATATATGAAAATCTAACTAATACCTCCACTCTCCTTCGTCTCCGTCTTCTAGTAAGACATAACTTTCCTTATTTCCATGATTCTTTTCATTCTGCGCATTATTGAGTTTTTTTGCTTTAATTCTGAAGATCTTGAGATTTGAATTTCCACTACTAGAAATGTGTAGACTAGTGACGAAAAGCTACGACGATAAAGTAATAATTGCGACGGATAAATTTGATTTGCAACAAAAAATAGTGGTCGCAAAGCCTTGAAATTATCGTTGCTATTTGACCCATTGCTACCTTTGCCGATTTTATTAGCCAAAACGGTCACAAATTGCTACATTGTAGATTTTATGTCGCATTATTTTCTTTTTTTTTTACTTAAAATTTGAAAATAAAAACGATGAAAATAATTCAAAAAATATTAATATAGCGACGATTTTATTTGTACTTTGCGTCGCAAAACGTATGTAGCGAAAAAAATTCGTTTCAAACTGTTTGTGACGAAAAATTTTTGTTGCAAATTTTTTGCAATGAAAACCTTATTTTTCTCGCATACTATTGCGACAAAATAAATTCAATTATGTCGCATTTTGTTTTTCATTAAAATTTAGATATGTCACAATTTTTCTTTTTGAAGTTTGATGTATTTCTAAAACTGTTAGAAATAGTTTTTCAATTGCCCTCCATTTTGGTTGTTTTCTTCCCTTTTTAATGTACCTATGCAACATCAAAATTCCAATAACCTCTAAGTTGAATAGATACAATCCCATAAAACTAACTACAACACAATTACAAGAAAAAGAAGTAATAATTTGATTACAATCATCATCCAGCACAAACTCCATAATCCAAAATATGTCTAAAATCATCATCCATCCCTAGAGTAACAAAATCCAAATGCAACTAACAAAATATAAAGTAATGAACTTTAAAACATTCCAAAATATGAAGTAATCAACTTCAAATCATTCCAAATTATGAAGTCCATAGATAGAAGTTAAAAGCGCCTAGATCAATTCAGATATATTTCATTAGATAGAAGTTAGACGCGCCTAGATCAATTCGGTTTTCAATGCCTACATCAATAGCACCACCACCAGCCACAACATTGAAGTTCTTTAAAGCTCTTCTGACTATCATGATTACATCATGTAGCCTCCTTCCAGCTTATTCAATGAACTACGGAAAGAAATATGTGAAATAGGGTAACAACTATTAGAATTTTTTTAAAAATAATCAATCGTCAGAGGATAGACAGTTCACCTAGTCTGCTCTACCATGGAGAACTATGTGTTAGGAATTGTGGCATCAAATACATGCAGGCACTGAGTACTTGAAGTTGGAGAAGAAGAGGAGGAGACAAAGAAGCAAAAGAAGACAAACAACAATTAGAAGAATGCAGTCTGGAGAGTTGCGGTCGACCGACCTGAGGGTGCGGTCGACCGACCCAATCTGTTGAGAGTTCTTCGGGTGTACAGGTCTAACATAGGAGGGGACGGTCGACCGTGTAGTCGACCGGTCAGGTCTCGGGTCTGGACTTACATGTTGCGGTCGATCGACCTTGAGGGTGCGGTTGACCGACTTCGGCGTTGTGCGTTTTTGGGCTTATGAGTTTAAGGCCCAATTGCTGGATTTGTGTTTATCTTTTAGGGTTTACTTGGGGGCTATATATATGGCTGTAGACTCTAGGATTTAGATATCTAAAAAGATCCGAATACAGAGATTTGGTAAGTCGTTATCATTGTTCAATTTCAAGAGGAAATTGTGCCAAGTGTTTCAAATGCGAGAGAGAGAGATTGAGAGTTGTAATCTCTTTTGTAATCTTTGTATTTCTTAGAGAATAAGAAGTATTGGTTATCTCTGCATATTGATTGTGTTCTTGTGAGATCTTGCATATATTGTGGTGGTTTGTTCTTGGTTCATCTAAGTCTTGAAAGTTTCTATTGCTTGTGGTGTGTTTTCGCTATTAGCACTACGAGTTGTGGTAGATTCTTCAACAAGTGGTATCAGAGCATCTAGGTTCGAGATGGCCGATAACAAGACGAAGATCGATAGATTCGATGGGAGTGACTTCGTGATGTGGAAGATTCAGATGATAGCGTATCTTCATCAGAAAGATCTTGATGGTCTGTTATTTGATAAGAAGCCGGTAGGTGTAGACAAGGATGTGAAGGTCTTAATGGACTGGAATCGTTTGGATCAGAAGGCACTGGGGCAGATTTAGTTGGGGCTGAGTATGAAGGCGTTATTTCATATCTCGAAGGCAAAGACCACAAAGTAGGCTATGGAGATTCTCATAGATTTGTATGAGAAACCGTCGGCATCTAATCAAATTATTCATCTGAAGAAATTTGTTAATATGAAGTTGAGGGAAAGGGGTTCAGTAGCAGAGCATGTGAACAATTACTGTATGTTTTACAACTAGATAAAAGCTGCATATTTAAAGTTTTCAGAGAGGGAGCAGTCATTGTTACTTCTATCTACTTTACCCGATAGTTATGGTACGGTAGAACAGACTATTACAGGCACTAGGACAGATTTGACAACTTTACAGGATGTGGTGAATAACATTCTGAACGAGGAGGTGAGAAGGGTGAGAAACGAGAGATATCCATCATCATCTTCTAGAGATTCTACAATGTATGTTGAGAAGAGACGTGGGAGATCTAAGAGCAGTCAAAGAAGAAAGGATCAGAGTAGTTCATCTGAGAGTGGGTCTGATGATTGTAATGAGGGACATAGGACTGAGTGCTGGTATTGTCACAAGGGTCACATGATGCGCAGTTGTCAGGCTTATATGAAGAGGAAGCAGGAAAAACCGAAGAGAGATACTCCAAAGGAAGCTCAAGTGGGGCTTGTTGAGGATCTATGCTTATCGGCTTGGGAGGAGTTGGGCACTCAAGATTGGTGTATTGATTCGGGAGCTTCTTTTCATTGCACTCCGAGGAGAGAGGTGTTTGATGACTATGATGAGGTTAATTTTGGAGATGTGATCGTGGGGAATGGTCATCGGTGTCCTGCATGTAGGGTTGGTACTGTTCGCGTGAAAACCAATAATGATCAAAGTATTGTCTGGCGGGAGACAAGGCATGTTCCAGACTTGAAGAAAAATCTTATTTCGATTGGAAGGCTAGACAAAGAGGGTATGTCTACTACAGTTGGTAGTGAGGAGTGGGTAGCTGCAGGTTCAAGGGTGATTGCAAAAGGAAAGCGTGAGGGAACGATGTATTTGCTTAGAGACGTGATGGACATTTCTCCTGTAGTTGACTCTCAGACGGAATTGAGTGCTAGGTTGTGTGGGGAGCAACTGAGTTCTTTCAGTTGTGGAGAGGAGGTTACTAATTTAGTGGAAGCTGTTGGACATGGAAGTGATTCTAGAGGGCAAGACGTTGCTGCGGTGAAGGTACTTTGCGAATTGGCAGTCGAAGCATCAAGTCTCTCTTATGAGGTAGAGAGTACTGGTATCGATATGCGGGGTGATATCGATAAGGGTAACCGAATTGGGACTGTAGGGGTTGAACAGTCTGCGGATATTATGGAGGTGTCGTCCACGAAGGTTTCTATTGGAGAGGGTGCATTGACAGGCATTGAACCATGTCCGGTGTTGATGGAGATTCTGCGAGTTGAGGAGTCTTGTAACACGAAATTCGACACGGGAGGTTGTTTCTCCGGTATTCGTGCTCTATGCATTTGGTGGAGCACATCCTTCATGAGGCGATGAGGAGTGGTTGGTGCACTCCACGTGGTAGAGTGGCGGAGGTGCTCTTCATGAGAGTGGAGAGTACTTGGGTCTTCCATGAAAGTAGGTGATTGGCAGAGATAATGCGAGGTAAAGATTGCAATAAGTTTGAAGCATGGTGTATTTGGTCAAAGTGAGAGATTGTTAGGAATTGTGGCCTCAAATACACGTAGGCACTGAGTACTTGAAGTTGGAGAAGAAGAGGAGGAGACAAAGAAGCAAGAGAAGACAAACAGCAAGTAGAAGAATGCAGTCTGGAGAGTTGCGGTCGACCGCGTGGTCGACCGACCTGGGGGTGCGGTCGACCGACCCAATCTGCTAAGAGTTCTTCGAGTGTACAGGTCCAATAGAGGAGGGGACGGTCGACCGTGCAATCGACCAGTCAGGTCTTGGATCTGGACTTACACGTTGCAGTCGACCGACTTCGGCGCTGTGCATTTTTGGGTTTACGAATTTAAGGCCCAATTGCTAGATTTGTATTTATCTTTTAGGGTTACTTGGGAGCTATATATATGGATGTAGACTTTAGGGTTTAGATATCTGAAAAGATCCAAATAGCGACATTTGGTGAGCCATTATCATTGTTCAACTTTAAGAGGGGATTGTGCCGAGTATTTCAAAGGTGAGAGAGAGATTGAGAGTTGTAATCTCTTTTGTAATCTTTGTATTTCTAGGGAAATAAGAAGTATTGGTTATCTCTGCATATTGATTGTGTTCTTGTGGGACCTTGCATATATTGTGGTGACTTGTTCTTGGTTCAAGTCTTGAGAGTTTCTATTGCTTGTGGTGTGTTTCCGTTATTAGCACTACGAGTTGTGGTAGATTCTTCAACACTATGGTTGATGTATGGCAAAAATGGCAGCCACTAAATATGTTAAACCGCTCATTCTGAACTTGTCTTTCTTCAATTACATCACAAGACCCCATGACCTTTAACACAAATAACATGTAAAAACAAAATTAGCAAGGTTGACTCTTGCATTCCTAATACTCGTCATTCACCATACCTTGAAAGTTTGAAAACAAAACCTCTACTCCCTCGAAGCTTGAAAGCTTATCGACAAATGGTTCAACAAAATCCAGTCCTTTAGTGAAAGTTATAGTTCAAAAAGCATTAGTATGGACCAAAGTTATAGTTCAAAAACATTGCATAGAGTTTGTTGATATCCATGAAATAGCTTTTTCCTTGTGTGCTTGTTAATCAAAGAAGCTCTTTGTTTACCAAGTAATGACTCTCGTTAGGTGGGGAAGGATCTGCAAACGAGGGGGGGAAAGGGATTCATCTCATTAGGTGGGGAAGGATCTGCAAAAAGAAGGAGTTCGGAGGTTTGGGTATAACTAATCTCAGAGACATGAACAGGGCACTTCTTAGAAAGTGGTGGTGGAAGATGGCCAATCAGCGTAATAATTGGTGGTGTAAGTCTCTGACTAATTACCGTACAAGGAAGAAATTCAGATTTGGGGGAAAGGGAATCCATAGTAGAAAATCTTTCTTTTGGAAGGGGGTTTACAGAACGGGGGATCTGTATCACAGCAATACTCTTTGTAGGGTAAAAGATGGCCGGAATACAAGATTCTGGAAAGACAAGTGGTGCGATAGTAATTCGCTTATGAGTCTTTTCCCAGCAGTGGCAGATGCAGTTCTGAACATAGATTCGTTGGTCTACGATGTGTGGAAGAACTCCAAATTGAGATTAGAGGTAAAAGATACGCTGGAACAGGACGCGATTGTCCAATTGGAAATGGTCAATAATTTTATCCGGATAGAAGGGAATTACACCCAACAGTCGGAGGACGAAAGATGGTGGGCCTGGGAGCCCAATGGGAGGTTTTCGGTTTCCTCTCTGTACAAAAGACTGAATGATGGTGGTATTAGAAATGAGACCACGGAGGTCATTTGGGGAGCGAGCGTTCCATCAAGGGTGAAAGTTTTCCTTTGGTTGGTGGAGAACGATGCCATTTTATCCAGGGTTAACTTGAGAAAAAGGGGTATAGTGGAATCTGCGTTATGTCGCACATGTATGTCCGAAGAAGAAGACACGAATCATATTTTATTCAATTGTCATAGAGCTAGATGGGTCTGGGGGGAGGTGGGTATTGCGTTCGGGGTATTACAATGTCCGGGGTCTAGTGCTCAGGTTTGGGGGGCTCTTAGAAAGAACAGGATTTCGGAAGAGGTTAGAATACAGTGCGAAATTGTTGTTACGTCAGTATTGTGGAACCTATGGCTAGACCGCAACGACTTTTGTTTCAATAGCGTCCGTCACTCTCTTTCCTCATTATTGCAAAAAATTTACTTTTGTCGTTATGAATGGACAGGCCTCAGCAGATCCAGGAAGAAGATGCGTTCAGGAGAGGGGGCAGAGTAGCCTGCTAGCTGGGGGACGAGAATTTGTTGGCAGTTGTTATCTGGTTTTAGGGCGGATGTATTAGATGCTATTTTACTTTCTTGTATTTTGTTTGATGTTCGGGAAGTTGGCCCGGAGTAGAAACTTTTGGAGATTATAGCATGCGGGCTCTATGTATTTCTTATTTCTGTTTCGTTAATTACTTTTTAATGAAGCGATGACTTCGGTCATCTTTTAATCAAAAAAAAAAAAAAGACTCCCGTTGCAATTGAACCCTACAAGTCACTAATGTTGTGAAAATTTAACTAGTCTGCACTTCTGTGATATAGATGAGGATAAAAGAATGCATGTACCTCCAAGAAATGAAGATGTAAATTCGTCAATACAATGTTAAAATACAGACTACAGATGTGATTTAAAAGAATGATGAATGGCTCCAACTTCTGAAACCCCATTGATCAAGAAAATACGACAGGGGCAGGAAAGCTGCTTGGACATGAGTAAAGTATATATGTAGAAGTTAGAATTGGTAATTGCTTCAAAGGCACTTCTATGACAATCTTGCTTAAGATAATATTCTGCAATAGCTATATCTGCCATGTGTGACATAATGCATGAATATGTCAAATTGGAGAGATCCAATGGGCCTAATGTGAAGTGATGGCAAAAGAAGGTGCAATTCATGAATACCAACTGCATGCAGATCGTGAAAAAAACTAAATCTTGACTACACTTGACATCCTGAGGGAAGTGATCAGATTATTACTGTACAAACAACATCACGAATGCACTGGGAGAGCGAACAAACAGGTAAAGGTGACACCTTGCCTGGCATAATTTAAGCAATATTATCATGGTATGGAAACTATTCATTTCTCTACAAAAGAGTTTCCCTCTCTAGAAATCTAGAGAGAAAAGCTTCCCCCAAAAAACTCCAAAAAGAAGCTAACCCTAGATCTTGAAAAGGAGGGGAGTGGCGGCTAGGGTTTCGCCGTCCCCTTTCCGTCCTTTGCACTGCCCTCTCATCCCTCTCGCTTTCGACCTCCTCCTCCTCTCTCCCTAGTTGTCTCCCCCCCTCTTCCTTTCTATCCACTACCATAGAACGTTATTGAAGGGAATTTCCATGGCTCTCACCATTCAGCATAGCCGAGCTCCAGGAGCTCGAGAGAGTGTTCACGTCCAGGTGGCAGTTTGGACTGCAGCATCGATGGGGCATTGCCGATTGCGAGCATCGTTGGGGGTCGACTTCGGGTATGGTTTGGGGCATCTCGAAGTTGGTCATGGTGCAGGGGCGGCGATGGATGCATGCTGCAAAGTCGTCAGCGTCAAATGGCTCTTCGGCGGGGTTGAAGTGGCCAAGGTTAGGGCATGGTCAGCTACGATTGCAGTTGTAGTCAGGTGGTCGGGGATGGAAGCCTAACGTCTGCACAGGCGTGACGGGTGTGGGAGTCGGTCGCGGTGGTCGCTAGCGGGTGTGATAGGGGATGGGCACGGTGAGAGTTCCTCGAGGGGATCGAAGTAGGGAGTATTGTGGCAGTGGTTTTTTTTTTTTTTTTTAAATTTCAAAGTTAATTTTGAAATTTGAATATTTGTAAAGATCGGTGGCATCTCCTTATGTCCAAATGATTCTTCTCCCTAAATATCCAAATTACAACAAACCTACAATTAGCAAAAAAATGAATCCTAGTCGGTGTAGTCGAGCGAGTTTATAGTTTGGGTTCAACTTCGATCTATTCATATCAAAGTGAAGGGTTCCTAGGGCCTTTTCTATGTCAGGGGCTTGGAGGCGTTTGTGGAGCCATGGGGAGCGACGATAGCCTCCATGGCAAGGTGACGATGATAGTCAATGGTGGTCAAGTGAGGGGATAAAAACGATGTCACAACTTGGACATGGGTATGTCAGATTGGTGGGCACCTGCAGTGTCTCGCGTATGGTGTTTGAAGTTGACGTATAAGACACTGTTGGGAGCGACGGCGGGGCGGTTGCGGGTTGTGGCAAGGACAAACGGAGTACAAGCGAGGAAATAAGAGAGAATGAGCTCAAATTGGCACAAGAAACTTTTTCAGGAGAGGTTGGCCGACCAGTAGGATTATGTTTTGTTGTATGTTTTGTTTATTTGTTGGTTGGGATGTATGAGTTCCAGGATCCATGTTGGGTTTCCTGAACTGAATAAGCCTTATATTTGGTTGTAAGTTTTGTTAAATTTCTTTTTAATGAAACGCGGGGGGCTTTCAACCAGGGCCGACCCTGAGTTCCCGGGGGCCCGAGACGAACTCCCAAAATGGGGCCCCCCATATATGTGTGTGTGTGTGGGGGGGGGGGGGGTGTGGGTGTGGGTAAAAGGGATATGAGCAACTTGCTCATTTAGTAAATGAGCAATTGATTATGTGGCATGCATGTGATACATTGGAGAACTAACCCTTTTAATGATTTTCCAATCACATGTATGCCACATCATCAATTGCTTATTTACTAAATGAGCAAGTTGCTCAAATCCCTTTTTCCCTATATATATATATATATATATATATATATATATATATATATATATATATATATATTGGGAGAAGAAAGAGGCAGAGGGTTTGTTTTAAATGTAGATTTCGGGTTTCGGGTTTAGGGTAAGGATTTCGGGTTTAAATTTGAATGTTGGTTTCGGGTTTGAGTTTCTATTGATTTAAATGTCGGTTTGTTTTAAATCACCTAAATTTAAAGCGTCAAATTCAATCAAGCCCAAACCCAAATAATTTTTTAAAAAAATTCTAAAGGTCCAAATAATAATTTCTGGGGGCCCCTAATAACAAATTTTTTACACGCAAAATACGTGCCTATATTTATAAGGCAAGTACAAATTTGGGGTCCCTAAAATCACAAAAAAATCGGGGGCCTGAGGCGGCCGCCTCACCTGCCTCAAGGGTGGGGCCGACCATGCTTTCAACCCACCGTTTAATGATCAAATTTTTTTTTCATGGTATGCTAAGGTATAATTGCCTAAGAGGCTATGACAGCTTTGTTTCGCGATTACATACAAATGTTGTAGAAATTACGGATGTTGTTGAAGCTTGTCAAAACTTGGTAGATCTTTTAACTAAAGGAGTGGACTGGATTGATGTAAATAATACCTCTACTCCCTCGAAGCTTGAAAGCTTATTGACAAATGTTTGCATACTGTATGCAATATCATCAAAAAAGCATGAGTCTCATATAGCATTGAACATTCGCGAGGGAAACTTCTAAGATAGGAGAGGTAGTTTACATCGTTTTGAAGTACTATGCAAAGACAATTCCTCTGCTTTGGGTTCGACATCAGTTCTCTCCCATTTCATAAGTCAATTCAACAGGGCATCAGTCCATTCATGTTTCATGATCTCACCAATCATTTTGTAGTGAGCTAAGTTAAAACACAAACATAAATAGAATATCGTTAGCTCTCATACACACTACAATACATTGCGACCTAAACCTACATCCTAGTGTTCAAATATTTCAACCTAAACTCTTTAGGATGAAATCACATTCTCAAAACCATTCTTATAAGTTCATATAAACTTTGAAATTACTATGCTTCCCATGTAATGCATGCAATAAATCTACACATAAGATTTGTTTGCTAACTTCATCTTTCTCGCTCCACTCATGTATTACTTCATTTATTTATGTCTAGATCTTTCTTTAAACAACAAGCAATCTAATACCCTAAATAACTTTATCTCTTGCACTCAGATTAGATAGGGATTAAGATACCCAATTCATAAATCCATGTAATCAAAGTGCAAAGATCAAAAGAAAGCACCTCTTGTATAAATCAAATTAAACAATAATGAACACAAGCAACTTGATATGATTGCAACAAAAGAAATACATGAAGTTAACTTACTTAAACATAAACAATAATTTTTACATAACTCAAAGCAATTCTTTCAAGTAAATATAATTCTAAATAGTTGACATACATAAACATAAGCAACTTGATATGAATTATCACAAATCCATATACATCTTTTACCATAAGCAACTTGATATGAATTTGCTAAAGTAATCATTTGTCTATCAGTTTTGAGATAATCAATAAGCCCATGATACCTTTAAGTGACGAACCAAGTCATAATTTCCTTCTCTTCTAGGCTAAAACAAATCTCTACATCCATAGGTTTATATCTGGGAACACACTGTAACAGTTCGAATATAAATAAATATATGATCGGTGATAAATGAAGCACAAATTATACATATATAATTATAAAAACTAAGAAAAGGTAGCAACACATACAATTTTCTTAGATGTTGCAACCGTAAACTTGATGTCTCGTACAACCTCTTCAGGAACAGGAGAACATTCCAGACCCTCCTCCATTTTTTGCAACATTAAAACAAACAACACCACCACCAATCAATCAATCTCTTCGATAAATCATGCAAATAAATTGAGAATCAAGAAAATTGAAGGCAAAGAAACGAAACTAGAAACCAGAAACCCTAATCGAGTAAATCCAAAAACATGAATTAAAGAGGAGGCGAAAACTTACCAGAAATTGATGGAGAAAAGGGGTTAGGGTTCGAGAATGAGATGGAGGGTTTGGAGTCGATTTTGAGTGGAGGTTGGGTTGGAGTAGAGACCAGGTTGATTAGAGACCGAGTTGGAATGGAGGTCGAAGTTGGGGATGGAGGTGAGGATGATGGTGTTTGACTTAGGTTTCGGTGGAAGTGAGAGAAGATGGTGTTGGTGGTGATGATGGGAGGTCGGGCCCGGGAATCGAAGAGCAAGGGAGGCGTCTGGCTGGAGGCAGGGGACGACGACGGCGAGGAAGTAGAGAGGAATTTGGGTTAGGTTTTGTGAGTGTGTGTGTGAGAGAGAGAGAAAGAGAAAGCAGGAGATGAACGTGTTTGGGGAAAAACAAAAGGAAAATAAAGAGGCGATTGAAGCTTGGTTATAGAAAACGTCAAAAAAAATTTGCGACATTAAGACACGTTACATCGCAATAAAAATTAGTCTGTGCGCCAAAATAATCCGGGTACACGAATCCTAAAATTTTACACTGAACTAGTAACCTGCACGTGCGATGCACGTTTTTATTAAAAATTTATTTATTATTTTTTATAGAGTAAATAATAATACGTAATCTATCATCGAACCTGAGACATCCATTTACTCATACATACTCTTTACAAATTATTTATAGTTGCACAAGCTTTTATTTTGTATGAGTTCACACTTTTCTAAATAATTATGTCTACAAATGCCTATATATATAGCACAAACTCCATCATTATAATATTATTGATGTATATATATTTATAGCAACACACATACAACACACACAATACTCCATAACAGTAAGCTCACCATAATGGAAACATCCTATGAATAATCCAAAGTCATCATCTTAATTGACATGCCTAAAACTGTCTGTGGATATAAGATCAAGTCATTTGAAATCTGCTCGCCTTTGCATCAATCACTTGCAACTAATTGAATCTGCTAATACTTCTCTACTTACACTCTCCAACCAAACCAAGTCAAGTTTCCACTCCTTCCAACACAGTATGAACTAACAAAAGTTTTGCCCAAAGTATGAATAACATGATATATGAGCTCCATTATTGGTAGACTACTATCCATTAAAAAAATCAAGAAACTACCAACCACCACAATCTAAGCATCGGAAACATCTAAGCTACTCCACTAGATCGTTCCATTTCTCGCCCAAACTCCTACTTACAGCCCTAAATCTTCGTAGAAATGCGGAATTCAATTATTACATAAAAAATAAATAGGTAAATGAGGAACCTTGTTGGTGCCGCGGTGGTGGGTCCAGGAGCCCCAGGCGGAGGGGTAGGGTTCGCCGACGTTGTAGGGGAAGTCCTTGAGACCAGTGCCAAATCCAGCCACCACTCCCTTGAGAAATTTAAACATCTTAATTTATTCGGATTCAAATTCAATTCAATTCAATTCAATTCAACTGATCTCTCCCGCTCTTTGTGGTGAGTTTGCAGAGTCGGAAAGATCTTCTTCGTCTCTGTCTCTGTGTGTGATCTCAATTGTGAGATCAGAGATTCAGATCGGAGAAGGAAATTAAGAAGAAGTTTGGGTCGGTGAAGTTCTTCTACACTGAGATGATCAGGTTGGGATGCGGGAAAGTCCAGATCCGAATTGCGGGAGATGAGACCCTGAGTTGGAAGAAATTTTCTGCATCTTTATCATGCCCCTATATGCATCTCTATGATGCCCCCATATATCTGTACTATATATGCAGCTTGAAGGGAGAGCAAGAAGCGGATTCCATGGAGGGAGAGGAAAAGGGAAAGAAGGTTTTGATTTTTGAGGTAGCGCAGTTTTGATGGAGGGAGAGGAAGAGACGGTTTCGATTTTTGAGAGAACAGAATTTTATGGAGACTTTAAATGTGAAGTGAAAATTACAAAATTAACCTTATATATATATATATATTTTAGTATTTTATGTATATGGGGCATGATAGTAAAAAGCCGCCAAAATGGGGCTTTGCTTAATAATAGTATAGATAGTTGTGACAATTTTACACTTAATGCCACAAATAAAAAAAAAATAAAAACAAAAATTTATTTTAAAAAAATATAATAAACTTGCGATGTTTATTGACAGGACGACTAAAAAACTTATGACATTTAGTAATATTTCGGTGCTATTTATTTATTTTTTAAATTTTGTTTATTATATTTAAATGAAATAATATTTGCGACGAAGTTCTGTAATTTGTCGCAGTTTTTGGGATAAATATTTTTCCGGCGTAGAACAACAATCGCCTATTGCAATCATTTCTTATTTCATCGCAACAAAAACATTCCTGCACATTTCTAGTAGTGACTCTCTGTATATACACACGTTGTGTGGTTAATTACCTCGAAATTAAAATAAAGAAAAAAAAAGTATTTTGTTCCATAAATCCCCATATCAGGCCCAAAACCTGAGGCCCGCTCCCCTTCCATCCACCAAACGCACGTGACAGTCACGTGCCATACATATACCTGCAATATAATCCGCGAAGCACCAGAACTCAATTTTCGCGAAGCACCAGAACCCCTCTTAGGGTTAGGGTTTCAAATCATCGTCGTCTTCTTCGATCTCGAAAGAACGAAAAACCCTAAATTCTCTTCGACCCACATTAAAGGTAAACCCTAGCTCTTACTATTTCGATTCTCATCCTATTTCCATTTCCGATTCTATTTTAGGGCGAATCCGTTTTTTATTCCTTTTTTTATAAAATAATTTCGATTAGGGGATGATTGGGATTCCGCTATTATTCAATTACAAAAAAAATTTTTAAAAAAATGAAAATATTGATTAGGGTTTAGTCGGTTTGTACTTGGGACTGTGTAGAATTTGTAAAGGTGTTAGCTTTCTAGCGGATTTGCTGGCTAGTCATATTTTGGTGAAAATTCAAAAACATATCGGAAAGTTTTGCCAAAATAAATGAATAAATAGATACTACTATCAGTTTGTTTTTTGTAATTTTAAATACCCTAAAGTTTCTAAATTTCTGTCAAAAATGTGGTTTTCTCAGTGGCTCAAATTGGAGGTTATTAATATTATTAACTACTCAAATTTATATGAAAATGTGTTTTTGTTTCAATTTTTTTTTAGGAATAGTTTTGTTTGATTATAATTTGAATGCAAGAAAAGGCGAGGAAGAAATTGAGATTAAGGGTTTGGTGTATTTGTATGTAGGTTTATGTAGGATTTGTAAAGGTGTTAACTTTCTAATAGATTTGTTAAATAGTACTATAGCGAGGGTTAAATATAAGAAATTCTCTTAAGGTTTTGTTTTTTCTAATTTAGATACTGTAATGTTTGACCTTCAAGTTGCCTTTTTCCAGCAAAATTTAATCTTCTCCATTACCCAAATAAAAGGTAGTTAGAATTAATTTGGGTAAAGTGCACAAATTACCTGTATGTTTCGCCAAAAAGCAAAAGAAAAACACTATCAATGTGTTTTTTGTGACTTTAGACACCCGAAAGTTTCAAGAAACTACCCTGAAGTTTATTTTTTCCATCAAAATATAGTTTTATCAGTTACCCAAATTGAAGGTTGATCATATTATTGACTTTATTTTTGTTCATTTTCTCAAATTTAAGCACCCAAATTTGGTGGAAAAGAGTCACTCTAGGGTAGTTAAAATTACAAAAAAACAAATTGTGGGTAGTTTTTTGCTTCTTTTAAAACTTTAGGCTAGGCTATTGCATTTTGGAATTTAGGAATTTGGGGTAGTTAACGTACCAGAGACAAATTGCGGGTTAGTTAAATTTTAGTGTAGTTAGAATATTGGGTAGTTAAAATTACAAGAATAAGTAGTGAGTAGTTTTTTGCTTTTTCGAATATGTAGCACGGGTATTTCGAGCAAGGAGCGATACCCCTACCTGACACATGTCGGACACTTGGACACTTCTCATGCATATCTCAAATTTTATAATACATCTTATATGTTGGACACTTCTTAGACGCGGCTCTAACATTTATTAAAAGTAAGCACACATAGCACACAAAATTTAAATACATATTCATATTTTTTTTACTAATTAACTCTAGTTACTTTCATATACATCTCCAATTTTATGGTGTGTAGTGAAGTAATCCACATTTTGTGAATAATAATTCTTTTTATTTTAATTATGAGCAACAAATTGTGTTGTTCAACTCCATTCTCATTTAAATTATACGTAATTGAAGTATTATTAAGTTATATTATATGATATTAACCTACTACTTTTACAAATTTGACGTGTCCCATACCCGTATCCCTGCTTCATAGTTTCTCGTGAAAGTTTAGGGTAGTTTCTCGCATGCTTTAAAGAATTTAGAGTGTTCTGGTGTAGAAATACCCATATATATATATTCATGTGAATTATTTGTATTTGGAGAATTATCTAGATGCATTTATTTGTTTGGAGCAATCTAGTGCTGCCAGATAGATGGATGTTTGCATAATTTTGCAGTACTCATGTGATTTGTGAACTAGTTGGTGTTAATTTGGAATGTTATCTGTATGACCAGGACTGATAAACTCTCGTGCTTGTATTAGTTGGCTTGTCAAAGTTTTGGGAATATATTCTTGGGTTGTCCACTGAATACAAGGAAATATGTGATGACTCATTTTGATCGATGGCAATGCCTAAGAATGTCCAGTCGGGTGTATGTTCATTCTTACTGTTTCCTTTTTGAATAATAGGTGTGTGTTTGTGATTGTTTCCAATGTGAACCTTTTTTTTGTGTTTATTCATGTCCTTATTTTGATTTAGAAATTCCCTTTGTTGTCTAAGTTTGCATACAGTTATAGATTTCTCTGAGGTAGCTTAGGTTTTGGTTATCACCTATGACACAAACATTTATTATATTTGGTAGACATTGCGTGTGTCTACACACAAATCTGGCACAAATCTTCCTAGGGCACTCGTTAGCAAAACCTTTTTAATATTTATTATTTCCAAGAAAGAATATAAAGAAGAAAACAACTTTTTTTATAAGGCCCAATATACAGCCCAATTCCAGGCCCAAAATTGCAGTTAACAGGCCGGGCATTCATTCATTCAAACCATTAAATCAAATCTAAGAAATTAGGGTTTCTGCTTCCTCCAATTCCAGGCCGTCTTCATCCTTTCAGTTGATAGCACGAAAACCCTAAATCCAGCTCGATCTTCGCAAAAGGTGAAATCTTTTCTGTACATTTTGCACATTTGGTTCTATTTTCGGCGAATTTGGTTTTGATTTCATTTTTTAAAATATGTGATTTTGCTCTGATTTGAGCTTCAAAAACCTCTTTTTTGATTAGAAGATTGCTTGTGCTTGCAATTTCACTATCTGATTGATTGAATGCAAACAATGAATATAAGAGGATGAAGGTAAATTTAGTTGTAATCAAACAATTGAATTGAGATTAGGAAAGAGAAGATTAAGAGGTGCGTTGTTTGTAATATTCGCTTATATGTGGGTCATGTAGTCACTCGGCGGAGCCAATATTCATCTCAAAGTTTACAGCTTTTGGCAAATTTAAGATGATGAGTGCTCGCTGCGCGAGTGACCCACCTAAAATGTGTGCTAGCCTCGTCTGACAGTGTTTGTCACATTCCTTTAGATGGGTGTAAGGTCCAGTTTAGCATGTGGGTTTTGAAGTGCGAAGTGGAGGAAGTGGGAGAAACTCAAAATGAATTTTAGGGTTCAGAAGTGGTAAGTGGGGGAGGGAAATGGGGGAAGTGGGAGAAACTCGAATGAGTTTCACAACTGTAGAACTCATTTGAGTTTCTCCCACTATCCCTACATATGCCAAATAGGGCATAGGTTTTTTCTCAACTAGGACACTTTGCAAGTTCCCAGTTGCAAATTTCAGAAAAATGTAAGTAAAAAAGTTCCCCAGTTTCTTATGTGAATTATGGGCAATCTATTTATATCTGCTTCTGGCTTCTTGAACCAATAAGACAAGTAAAGATTTACATCTCACGCCCATTGAACAGAAACAAGTTTTTGCAAGGTGTTTTTGTTGTTTGTATATGTTTGAAGGTAACGAGTTTCTCTCAAGTTAGATACAGATTCTATTTCCCAATTGTTCGTAATCTACTAAGGTTTTGTAAGATTTCCTTAGGGATCCAAGCCTTATACATATTCGAGTCATTAAGGAACCTATGAAATGATGATACATAAGTAATTCTGTATCAACCTAATATGAACTTAGTCCCAGCAAGAAGAAAAGGGGGGCCGTTAAGCCATTTTTCTATACATACCAGGAACGTACTTATAATGCATTAGGGTAGTAACAAATTGTGGATAGTTGTTGATTTTTCCTGAAATTTTAGGGTAGTCTTTTTTTTATTTTAGCCTCGATGAATTTAGGAATGTTTTGGTGTAGAAATTCCTATATATATATATATATATATATATATGGAGAACTGTTAGATGAATTTACCTGTTGGAGCAATCTAGTGGTGCAAGGAGTGATAGGTGTTGTAGAATTTTGCAATGACCCATGTGGTTTTTGAACTAACTGGCGTTAAGTTGGAATATGATTTGCATGACCAGTGCTTATCAACTTGCAAGTTTGTATTAATTGGTGGTCAAGTTTCGGGAATGTTTTCTTTGGTTGTCCATTGAATACAAGTTTCGAGGATGTATGATGACTTATTTTGAATAGATGTCAATGCCTAAGAATATTTACTTTGGTGGATTTTTTCATTCTTACTGTTTCCTGTTTAGAGAAGAGATGTGTGTTTTGAGAGTATTTCATTTGTGAACCCTTCTTCGTGTTTATTCGTGTCCTTATTTTTAGTTAAATATCCCTTTTAGGCTGTTCTAACTTTGTAGAGTTATTAAGTAGAGTTCTATGAGGTAGCTGAGGTTTTGGTTATAACATATGAAGACCAAAAATTCTCTTGGGTAGCCGTGTAGTTTTGGCACACGAACACACTGTAGATCTTATTTTAGTGTAGTTTTTTAAAATTTTCACAGTCGGTGTGTCACGTAGCATCGTGTTCGTCTCGCTGTGTCCATAGTTCGTAGCAGTGCTTCTTAGGTTCTTACAGGTTAATTTTTTCTGATAGTAAATGTTTTAGATAGTTGAGATTTTGCATATACCCAATAGTTTTGGACTCATCAAGGTAAAGTTGATAAAGAGTGAGATACACTTTGTTTGGTATGTGCTTTATTTGTGCCTGGAGTTTACATGTTATCCTGTACATACAAACTCACTTTTCCTCTTTTTATGTACATTTCATTTTTGATTACTGTAAGCCTCTTTGGCCACTATAGGTTTCGGTTGAAGATGAGCTACTCATAACTTTTGAATTACTTATAGGAACATGCGGAGCTGGTATGGAGTAAAGTTGAATCTTTATTTACATGATCCATTTTCAGGGTCTAAACAACCAATATTACTCTGTTTGCATGCATTAACATTGAGTATTCTAAGCGTTGATAAAAGCTTAGTAGCATACTAGTGATGGGAAATCAAAAATGAAACTTGATATTTTTTACCCATTGTTTCATCATATTATATTACAATTGCAGTTATCCAAGTCTTGTGCTAAAAATGTAGGCCATTTCGTTAGGTATAGAGTACAAGGCTATTTTGGAAAGGTTGTTGGAAGTTGGAATAAATATAAGAATGATTTATTGTTTTGGATTTTTGTCAATCCTAGATTAAAATGTTGATGGAGGGTAAGGACAAATGTAGTGATTAAGATTAGCTGTTCACTCTACTTGATTGGGGTAAAAAGACTGGAAGAAGGGAAGGATGATGGATAATTACTGTAGGAATGACGTTTGCATAAATGAAGTCAGGAATGATGCAATACATATTTCTAACAATTTTAACAATTTTTGTTAGGTGTTGTATCATACATATAATAATAATTAATAAGCACCTTCATTAAAACACTAAAGGATATTCATAACATTCGTGAACAAGTTGGAGTTAATAGCCTGTTGTGGTTACTCTGCTGTGTCCATTTTATATTTTTCCCTCTTTCAGGCAGCTTCAACATAAGATTCGTGAACTTCGAGATAAAGCTTGTTGTAGTCACCCTAATGTATCAAGGTTATACTTTTTTCTTATATTCTTAAACATGTGACTGTAGTCCTATGTATTGGTCAAACTGCGTATGAGCATTTAATTAGGTTCATACTTCCTTTAAGTCTTTATGGTTGACTATTGAGATAAAACATATAGTAATATTTTAATATGATTATTGATGGAGAGTTCTTTTTTTAGATGGAGAGGCAACCAAGCCCAGAAATAGATGATGAACTTTTCAATGAAGTGTATGGGAAGGAATATACTGGTCCACCTAAACCAACTGGAAACAGTGGAACAGCGAACCTGACAAACAAAAGGCCTCCTGAGGATCCACATTCTGCTGAGGATGATGAACCTCCTGATCCTAATGCTGTTCCAACTGATTTTACTAGTAGAGAGGCCAAATTTTGGGAGGCTAAAGCAAAAGCAACTGAACGGAATTGGAAGAAAAGAAAAGAGGAAGAAATGATTTGCAAATTATGTGGGGAATCTGGCCATTTTACTCAGGTACAGGAATCATTTGCTAATATTATTTGTGTTGTTTTAGATTAACATAATGGTGTATTTGCCTTTTTAAAAATGGCTCAACTCTGATCTTTTGATGCTTTTCAAATCATCTTAACTACAAAATTGCTTGGAAATTGTTGTATAGTTTTGCCATATTTGTTTGTTTTGTCAATATATTTTTAAGTAAATAATGTTTGCATTATATTTGTTTTTTCTTCAAAAAAGCTTTTGTTATGAGTTCCTTATTTGTCCGCTATTTACATCTTGTTTGATCAGTGTTTTCAGCATTCGAAACTGTTATCTGTTCTTAAAGCTATAGTGGGTTCGTTGAGTATGCTTTCAAGTTCTTTCTTGACTTAAATTCCATCTCCTCTCTAAGCATAATTAACCTGGAGGAATAAATTATCATTTGATAGCAGATTTTATTGATATTACATGAAGGCAGCCATTTGCAATACTCAAGCATAGATAACTGCCGATTAGCTCATGTATTATATGTTGTAACTTTGTGTACAAGTAGCTGACATTATGGAAGCAACTACTTTATATGAAGGTATACGTTGAACTAGGAAGCATGAATACTGGTGCCTGTATGGGAGACTACACACAGACACAAGACATCATTTCGTAAATTGTAGTACATGGACCAACCATGATATGATAAAATATGTTATATTAGTTTGCATTAATTTAATCTAATGGCATCCAACAGTAGAATTTAATCATGTTTCTATTGAGTTATAGTATAGAGAAAGAAAAGAATACTTTTTTGGATGATTATAACTGAATACAATGCTTCATATATATAGTAGGGAAAAGGCTCCGTTGCACACTACTTTTGGTGCTCACGGCGTGAACACTACGTCTTTGGGACTTCAAATCGAAAATCCGAACCGTTCACATTGATCTACACATCTAAATTAGTCTAAATATGTAAAATCAAATCATTTGAAATTCATTTGCCCATTCATTGAAGTATTACAAAATTGTATGGCTGAAATTCATTGTTTTTATAGTCGCGTGATGGATGGGCAAATGAATTTCAAATGATTTGATTTTACATATTTAGACTAATTTAGATGTGTAGATCAATGTGAACGGTTCGGATTTTCGATTTGAACGCCCGAAGACGTAGTGTTCACGCCGTGAGCACCAAGGTAGTGTGCAACGGAGCCTTTCCCTATATAGTAGAGTACAAAGAGTAAACTAAATATTTTTTTGATGTGCGGCTAAAATAAGTGTACTTTAACAATAAGGAGTGTCTATTGAATGTCGATTCCTACCAAGGTTATGGCTCCATGGTAAGTGTTCCATGCTACATGGTCTTTGAGCTAATAGTTTTGCTAGAATCAGATATACTACTCCCTCCATTCTAAAATGTAAGTAGTTTAAGCTTTTTTTTGTGTTCCAAAATGTAAGTCGTTTACGCCTTCCAACGCGATGTCTTTACACTGAATCTCCCACTAATTAATTTTTTAACCAAACTACCTATTCTACCCTTGAGAGCTTAATTTTATAAAAGTAAACATAATAATCAAATAAGAGGGCATTTTCGTAAGTACACCATTAATAGGTTCAATTAAGAGGGTTATTTATTTCCTAATACACTAATCTAGGTGTTTCTTAAAAAGAGTGAAAACCTTAAACGACTTACATTTTGGAACGGAGGGAGCATAATTTACGTGGTTGATTTCTCTGTCTATTGATTATTAGAACTGCTGATGTTTCTGTTCATCTGCAGGGTTGTCCATCTACTCTTGGTGCAAACCGAAAAACTGCAGATTTCTTCGAAAGAGTGCCTGCAAGAGACAAGCAAGTGAGAGCCCTTTTTTCCGATAAAGTCATCAGCAAAATTGAAAAGGATGTCGGTTGTAAATTAAAAATGGATGAGAAGTTTCTGATTGTGAGTGGGAAAGATAGGTTGATACTATCCAAAGGTGTAGATGCTGTCCACAAAATTATCCAGGATGATAAAAATAAAAGTCCCGCAAGTTCACATAGACCAAGATCCAAATCCCCTGTTCAAAGTCCTGTAGATTCTCATTATAGGCATTCTGAATCTCTGAAGTCGCACTCTAGTCCTAGAAATTCATCACGCTTTCAGGGTAGGGCATATAATCAGGAAAGGGTTGTTGAAGATCGTGTACGAGATGATCTGCAGAAGTTTTCGAGGGAGTCTCCACATGGTAGGGTCCTAATATTTCTTACAAATTCCTCAAAATTTCTATCTGCAGTGTATGTTAAATTTATTGAAATCCAAAAAAAGAAAAAATTTTCATCAGATCTTGTTTAATGCAAGTGTCTTGCAGGAAGAGGTAAGTGCAATTTTGAAGTAAATTTCTGTCTGACTTTGTAAGATAGAATTCCCCAATAGATCAATCTCGATATCTGTAGTATGATCAGATTTATGTGAGAAGGGACGGGCTTGTTTTTGTATATATCTCTCGTTGTTGCTTCGTAGAGTAAAAATGTGAGGTTTTGCTTACATGTTATTCATTTCACGAAGCTTATGGTAATGCTGGATCAAGAGGGCAGTCAGCCCGTTCCAGATCACCTCTGCGCTCTAACTTCCGTCGAGACCCTCTTAATTCATTTGACGGTCAGAACAATAACAGTGGAGCCCACAGGAATAATAGCTGGAGTTTGGAGAGGCGTGGAACTGATTTTCCTTCTGAACAGAGGTCTGGATTTCCTTCTGAACTGAGGTCTGAGTTTCCTTCTTCTTATCCACAAACTCTAGAGGAATTTGAAGTGGAGTTTAAAAAGGAGGTAATGGAAGTTGAAAAAATTCGGCGCCAAGAAGAAGATGAGGAAATTTCTAAGCATCATGAGGTATATGATTTCTCACTTGATCTTAAAGATTTGCATGTGTTTGGATTATTTGAGATATATATTTTCTCAACATGTCACTTCATGCTTTGCGACAAAATGATTTCCTTAGTTTTGTTAGTTGGTAATTCATTACCAATGCTACACCAGTATTACTACCGAAGTAACATTTTATCTTTAACAGTCGGTGCATTATTTGTTAAAATTGTACGAAAGCTAATTTAATTGCTGTTGCATGCGTAGTTTAGAAAAGATCTGGACTCCTAACTTCACTCTCTTTAACTGAATTATGATGAATAATCTTGTTCCACCAACCCCCGTCCCATTTCCTCCTTTCTTCATTATTTATCCCTGCACGTAGTGGAAATTACGCAATGCTCTGAACTGGTTGGCTTCTTTTAGAGTAACCCAAATGCACACTTTTTGACACGTGATGAATGTATACGCTGATCCTTATAGATGTTTGTAAACTAGAAAAATTATGCATTTATCTTTTTATACTTTCAGTTCATATATGATTGTTACTTATTTGCTGAAACTGAAAGTGGTGATGCCATTCTAGTCCTTTTCACCCACCTTCCAGTTACTCATAGTTGCCTACATTAAAACTGGCTAATAGATTGCCAAAATTGAGAAAACAAAAATTCATGAAGTGATATAAATGAAGAAATTCAGAGGAAAATTAGAGGAATATGGTGTACAAGGAAGAAAAGAAGAAACAGGCAGTCATGAAGGGCATAATTTAAAGATAATTAGAATTTACAGTGACTTACTATTCTGGCCATATGAGCTATCACTGAGTTTTGGCATTTTCCTGAGGAAATTTACTCATATTGATGATTATAAGCTAACACGACAGGAATGACATTTATCACTTAATATAAGGGATAAACAATAATTAGTTGATAAGTATTTATGCTCCTTTAAAATTTCCGTATATTTCAATTAAAGAATTACCACTTTTATGTCAGTGCTATGCATATCATAAAGATCATTTTGAATTCCATTACCTAACATATTCATATTAATTGAGACAACTTGTTAGCTATACTAATATATCCACTAAGTTTGATTTCCTATTATAATTCTCTTGATGCAGTCTGTTCGGGAGCTGAGGGAGAACTACGTGAAGGGGCTCTCTCTTCTTCGAGGCATGCATTTAAAACAGTGGGAGGAATTTCTTCAGCTTGATACCCAAAGGCGTCAGCAATCACGCTTCAATGCTTATAACCTGCAAGCTTACCAAGATTACAATCAACCTTCAAGGGATGCTCAGTTTGTAGGAACGAATAATTTACCTATGGATTCAAGGGGCAGGCATCCTTTTCCTAGTGAGGACTACCCAACCTCTAGACCCCATGATTTCTACGGGGAATTCCAGCATCAGAGACCAGATGATTTTGGGAGGACTTATGGCCGCTAGACGTTGGGTTGGATTTGATGGTGAGTTTCTAATCCATTCTGGTAGTTGTGGCTAGGAAGAATTTCATAATTTCGGAATCCTCTTTTCCTAGTGGGTTCGATTGAACGTTTAAAGCTCATAACCTTTCGGATTTTTGGTGGATAGGGTGAGAATTAATTTCACGATATGCAAATAGGTTGAGTAGATATGCAGTTGGAAGCATGAGATTTCATGAATAGATTAGGAGTTGGGAAGAGCAAATTATGAGAACCACTGAAATATATGCAAGAGTCAACTATGACGAGAGCAGTGTGATTACCAAAATCGTTGGAGTTGGTCACATCAATCCTTTTTCAAATGCACTTTTCTTGTAGGTGCACTCATTTCTATCGTATGCTTGGTGATTTGTTGGGTTTCCAGCTTAATGCTCTTTATTAGAGTACACTACTTGGTCAAAATTTAGGGCTTGGGTTTGAAAATTTTAGCCTGAAGAAATAAATTTTGAATATAAAGTTGGAATGGACAGGCTACTAAATACTATTTCTCTCCAACTGGCCTTAGAGAACTAGTTTATTGAATTATTTTTTAATGAAAAGATGATTAAACGTTTAATTAATTTATCATAAGAACAAATACATATGTTACAAAGTTACCGGCCTTCATTTACTGATCGGAAGCATCCAAAAGGTAAGATGGCTTCACCTATTCAGTTTCTCAGCGAGCTATTCATTTTGCATAAATGGAGGAAGGAAGAGCAAGAGAGAATAGTTTGCTTACTGCCAAATAGAACTTCATTCCTTTCACATTTTGTTCCTTCAAAAGAAAGCAGGTTGCATTACATATCTTTCCCAATTCCTAAAAACGGTTGCCCAAATTTTCAGGGTCGCGACTATGATTGGTGGGTTCCAAATATTTTGTTCGGAGAGCTGGTATAGTGGTTTCCCCTTGTATCTATCTGGTAAGTATATCCCCCCCTAGCTATATCCGAACACAGTTCACATTCAGTCGAGGGTGGTGAAAAACTGAAAATGGTGGTGAGGGTTGGTTAAAATGCATAGTTTCCGGACATTTTGTGAACAAATTTTTTGATCTGTTTATGGTACTCAACCATACTCTTAACTGGTTTCTGTAATGACAGCTGTTTTTCGAGTTTATTTCATTGTTGGCTTAGATACTTGCATGCTGTTTGTTCCCTGTTATGCTGAGATTATATTTGAGCAGTCATTGTTCTTTTGTTATTTTGTTGAGCGCGCTATTATTCTTTTATTGAAAGTTGAAAGCAGTGAGTTTTTCGATTGCTGTTTGTTTAGTTTTGGTTGGTAAAGAAGAATGTAAATAATTATGGATTAATGCTTTATATCTGGCAGATTTGTACTACAATGCAGATCTTTGTGGGTGAAGTAACTGGAGGATTCCAAACTCAGCTGCATTTGGTATTTGTATTCACGTTAACTTGACCACCAGAGTTTTAAAGATTGTATCCCAACCTCAATTTATTTCCTTCATGCGTTCTCAGTGTCACTTTTGTAACCGAACACGTATGCACAGATTTAGTTAAAGCTAGTATGCAACTGTCATCTGCGCTGCTCGATTCACACTTGGTGTATATAGTTAGTTGTGTTTTTTGTTTTTTGTTTTTTGTTTTTTTTTATTGACCTGTCCTATTAGTTTATACATTAATATTGGCTCGAAGTTGAATTATGTGACAAATTTATCCTCGGTGTAAACTCCACCATTGCCTGTTTCAAATCAGAAATTTGGCAACAAATCGAAAAAATGAGGACAGTTGCATTAGGTAGTTAATAGGGAGCGTAAAACTTTGTTAAATTCCATGAACATGAATCGTAAAGATTAAATGGAGAAGCACTAGTAGTATTCTGTATATGTATACATTTGAAGTTGAAGGATTTTTTATAAGATGACTATTAAGCAATGATGTATGGAAGAAAGCTTTTGACCAATAAAGAAACAGCAGTTCCAAAAATGGAGATAATAATGCTAAGATGGATGCCTTAAAACCAGGAAGGATATAATTAAAAACGATCATATACGAGACATGGTAAATGTAGCTCTTATTTAAGATAAATTAAGAGAGAATCGTCTTAGGTGGTTTGGACGTATCACATGTAGACCTAGTAGCGCTCCCGTTAGAAAAGGTGATTTGATAAATGTTGAGGGTAGAGTTAGGGGTAGGAAAAAACCTTAACTTACTCGAGTGGAAACTGTAAGAAAATATATGATAACTTGTAGTATTACTGAAGATATTGCACTAAACCGAATAGAATGGAAAACTAGGATTCATGTAGTCAATCCCAACTAGTTGAGGATAATACTTTGTTGCTACTGCTGTTGTATTATTATCCTCAATGTAGAACTTTTTAACTGCACTTGTACAATAGTTAACCGAAACCTCTTCTTTAGAGATTCTTATGATATGTAGGCAAAATTGCAGTCTTTAGCGCAATGCAAAGTTTACTAAATGCAAGGCATTAACGTTTTGTTTGGGACTGATATGGGTAAAAAAAGAACAAAATCGGGACCGTTCAAATTGGGCACAAAATTTTATGCTTTCAGGAGTAAAACGGTAAATTTCAGTCGATATAGGCCTGACAAAATGAGTTGGGCAACTTTCAGGCCCATCAACCAGGCCTGCAACGAGGGGCTGCAAAGTACCCAAAATGCAAAAGAGTCCAACTTCATCTCAAGAATCCAATTTAAACCCCCTATTTCTAGGGGGTAACTGATTCTATCCCCCCATACACGAGAGAGTTTGAAAACTGTATCTCTTAGTGTGGAGGGGATAACCGACTCTATTCAAACACTGGGAAGTAGAGATAGATAAATATCTTGAAATTGGCCCCTTCAGCGACTATATATAGCTCGAGACCTCTCTAGAAACTAGGTAATTGCAAATTCTGCTTTCAAAACCCACCATATCTTCGAGTTTCTGACTTGGGCATCATAGGGTCTGTCGCCGGAGTCACCCCGGTGTTTCAGACTTGTTTTCAGGTCCACGAAAGTGGTATCAGCCGTCCTACCGATCAGATCTTGGAGTCAAGTGTAGTTTTTGGCGGTCAACACCGACGAACACAAAAGTTTGGTCTTTATTGTTTTCATTAAAACAAATCACATATCTGTTTGCTCCTACACAAAAATAAGTAGCAACAACGATAGAAAATTATCTCTCTTGCAAATGCAAGTGGTGCTGAAGAGTTTTTGTGATCAACGAAACAAGTGCTAGGTTATGTCCTAAGGATTTGAGTACCCGGTCCTTTAAGAAGTGCGAACCCTAATGATCTCAGTTTTTCGGGGGGACCACACCATCATCGGAATGTGACTTGAATTTATTTTTTAAATCCGTTTTTTTAATAGAACACTAAGTTTGTTTTTGCCCTTAGAATCTTATGTTGACCTTGAGTTTGGTGTATACAAAACATACTATATACAACTAATAAGTTTCAGTTAAGATGTGCAGGAAAATCAAAATAAAGATATGAAAGTTTGCAAAAGATGCATGAATCAAAAAGATTTGAAAATTCAAACATGAGTGCTCCACAAGAAACATGTGCTACAAATCTATAAAGAATCAAGCACGACTGGATTATTTATTTCCTTTTTGTGAGAAAATGCTATGTAACGATTGATTGATTGATTAATTAATTTTTGGTAAGAATATAAAGTAGATTTGCCAAATAAAAGATAGATCTGCACGATGGCAGTCGACCGCACAAATGTCGGTCAATCGTCACAACAGTCGACCGCTCATTTTAGTTGAAAAGTTGAGTCAGTCGACCGGTGTCACGCCCCGCTTCCCACTATACGGAAATACAGGCATGCAACTGAGGCCCAGCAAATGATATACATCATCCATAAGCTGTACAATTATAAGCTCAACAAGATTTTTATAACACATTCACACAGGCAAATATAATAATCACATGAGCTGAAAATAGAATAACCATTATTTGGATAATACATCAACATCGGGTCAAGATGCCCGGGAGTACAAGGTGCCAGAATTAAAATAATATGATAAGCAGATCGCTATAACAACTAGATAAAATAGCGACTGAAAGAAAAACAACATGAAGTAGTAAGGAAGCAGCAACGATCGTCTAGAGAGTCTGCTCGTCGGGTCCATCAATACCTGTATAATTATTTTTTTGATATATCGGATAGAGCCAAACGGCTCCAGCCATCAAAAATATATTAATCAATAAGAAACGTTAAATTACAAGTAAATAATCAAAGGCTTTACAAGATGTAAAACTAAGATAAACGAACAAAAATAATACAAACAAAGGCTGAGTCGCCAACAAATCAGAGAGCTACAACAATATTATAGAAAGTAGACTATGAAGAGAAATAAGCCTTCCTGTCGGCGAACAGGCAGAAGATGAGCCCCCTCCGGTGACCTCAGGAAGAAACAAAACGGAGAGGATAGCAAGCCAAGGCGCAAACACCTCGCAACCGAAGGCCCATCGAAACATCCACTGAAACACCTCGAAGGAACCACAGAGAGCATACTGGATGTAATCCAGCTCAACCAGCGAAGGTCCCTCGAGCGATCCAGACGTCCCAATGATCTAACGACCATCGACAACATCAGCACTTAAGAGAAGAGTATCAAACCCGGCCAAGAGGACATGAGCATCAGAAACAGATCCCAGAGGTGCCGCACCAAGGGCAACACCAAACCAAACAAACTAATCCACCATATTTAACTTAGAAAATCCAGATAATAAAGGATGATAATTATATAAGGATAGTAATAGGGAACCGAGCATCCATGAAGCTTCCTAAATAACAGCATAACCCATATAAGCAAAATAAGCTCCGAGAGGAGCAACAAAAGGAAGTATAATGGGATGGAGGAAGAAGACAGTCCCCCCTCCTAACCAGATTAAAGAAAAACATCCACATCAACAGAAAACAGTCGAAACAACCAAATGAACACAAATGTGCCTCTACACACCTGCAAGACAAATGATAGAAGGTGGAGACATGCTTATCAGCCATATCAAAAACAGTGAAAAAATAGCTGAACAATGAATCAAGCATCCACCGACAATCACCGCAATTCAATCGGTGAATCGACCTGATCCAAGGAGCCAATCCCCACAAAACCAGCACTTCTAAGGTACCGCACCAAGGGCAATAACAAAATCAACAGCGAGCCAACCATATAAACCCTAGAATATGCAGATTAAAGAGGAAGTAGAGATCAAACAGGTTAATTACAAATAGGAGAGAAGTCATGAAGCTCCCAAAATTACAACAGAACCCATATTAACTTAGTAAACTTCAAGAAGATCATCAATAGGAAGCAGGTGCGAAGAAGACACGAGCCTCAGATCGGGAGGGAGAAAAGAGGTCGCACCTTTACCTGTATAATTATTAACTCAAAGAAAAATAGAAAAGTTCCAGTTAGAGCAAGTTTCGGGCAGCAAGTAGCAACAAGCAGTAAAAGGGGTAATATAACAAGATATAACATGGAAGAAACAAGAAGTAGAAGTACAAATACAATATAGAAGGAAGCAAGGAACTAAGACAATATGATCATGTAAGTAATAACTGTAACTAGTGTATTCAAGACTTCAAGATATAAGCAATTGATAACCTAGGTTCAGTTAATTGATAATCATGTAATCAAGGATCGAGAGTCATGTAATCAAGAGTCATGTAACGAAGAGTCATGTAATCAAGAATCATGCTTAGTAGAAATCTCGAGTTTATCTGTTTTATTAACTTATCTAATGCACGCAATCTTGTGTCCTATACCACAGGTTCGGTGCATATCAATCATGTGACGTTTAGACTTAAGTAGTGAATTCTGTAGGATTATGTATTCGGGTCTTCCAGTGATAGTATCAAGACATGTAATCATGAATCATGTAATCGAGAATTATGTAATCAAGAATTGTATAATCAAGAATCAAGAATCAAGAATCAAGAATCACTATTTCGGAAAACACGGGCCCCCTTCCGAGTATACTCTCCTATATTGTCCACTATTAAGCCGTACCCTTATAACCCCGGCTTGTTATTCTTTTATAATTAATTATGAACATGCAGTTGGTACGACTAGTGGAACGGTGTAATCAAATAGTTTAGTCAAGGAAAATATCAAGGACAGTAATCATGGACATGAGACGTAAAACGAGTACATATATCGAGAGTAGTTATTATAGAATTATCAAGTGATATAAAATGCATTCTAACAACCTATTATATCTATGCAAGTTATTATTACAAGAACAATAATACACTCAGTTCATTAAATATGAAAAGTAATGGGTTTATATGTAAACACGTAGAGATGAATTTTTAGACAACTTGACATATCTGCATTCAAATTCACTTTTCCGTTGTTACAGAAAAGCAAATTCAATTCCGTCAGAGATTCTAGAAAGTAGACTCTCTTCCAGTTCTAACGCATATTCACACGATATATTCTAGAAACAGTAGCTATGCGTACAAATTCATTCTTTGCTGGTTTCGATGTTTCGCGCGCATTCTGAAAATTCAGAGTCACAATACTAGAATTGCGATATCTCACAATCTATACATCGGATTAAGAAACTGTAGGGTGTTCTGGATATCTAGACTCGAAGGGCTACGATTTTCATGTAGAAAGATTTTCGATCCAGTATCCGGAACATGGTCAAATTCTCAGTACAAGATACCGTTCGTAATCCCGTGCAGGTTTAGAAATTCATGATATGTCAGTACTAAAATCGCGATATCTCACAATCTATACATCCGATTGAGAAACCGTAAGATGTTCTGGATTCGGGACTCGATGGCCACATAGAAAATCTTCAATCCAGTATTGGGAACATGATCGAATTCTTAGTGCAAGGTCAAGAAATGTTAGAGATAGTAAGGTTGAATATTCGATATTCGATAACACGATTCGAAGTGTGTTAACGGTTCACTCATGAGTTGATATAGCGTGAAACCAGTGACTAGAACGGAGTTTGACAATAAAACATGATAATAACTAGACTACTTGCCACAAGTTCAAGAAAAATGCTTGTACGAGAACAAAAAGAGTGTACAAGGTACTTGCCTTATAACGTGACGATTTCGATGGTTGTGTTAACCACAGAAAGAAAGCGACGTCGGTAAACAATGGCAGCAAAACGGCGGTAAGAATGGCAGCAAAACGGCAGCGAGCGGGCAACTATAGCAATGGTGAGCGACAACAACAACGAGGAGATGGCGCGGCGTCGGGTTGTTTTTCGGGGTTCACGGGATCGTAGAAGCGGAGTCGTTGGCTCGAATGTGGAAGGTAAAGTGGAGCTCGGGTGTTGCTTGAGCTCTCGAGTGTGAAGAAGGCAGAGGAAGAGAAGAAGAAGGGCTCTCGGGTGTGAAGAAGGCAAAGGAAGAGAAGAAGGGAATGAGGTGGTCTGCATGCTTGTGTGTGTGTGTATATATAGAAAGAAGAATGGAGTGAATCATGCATGTATGCATGCATGTGTATAAAATAAGGGGTGAAAGAAATGGGAATGTAGAAAAATGAAAAAGGAGACACTGAAGGAAGAGGGGATTAGGAGTAGTAGGGTGGTGGGGAAAGTAGAGTAGGAGAAAAAATGTGAGAGTTAGGCGTAGAATGAGAAAAATGAGATGGAGAAATTTGGCGTATGTGAGTGATTAGCGGGAGTGGGTTAGGCAGATAGGAGAAATGTTGATTAGGAATAATTTGGGTTAGAATTTGTATTTAAACTCTGATCGAAGAATCACAAAATTATGGAATTGATCAGAAAACAATTCTGGCTTTAGATAAAGAGTCCAAAGAGAAAAATAAAACTGATCTGAAAATTGAAGTACAAAAATTCACGTAATAAAATACGTACAACTGGAATAGGGAGTTACAATCCTACCCACCTTACAAAAAAAATTTCGTCCTCGAAATTTACTCAGGCTGGATATAGGATAGCTAAAAAGTGAATGCAATACTCTTCAATTGAGAGTACAATAGAAGATAAAAGAAACAAAGGGTACAAAGGCACGAAAACAACTAAAGACAAATTGTGCACCTTCAACTGAAGGACTCAACAATTTAATGTCTAGGCTCAGAATCTGAACCTCCAACATCGCTAACATCCCAGTTCAGCTGAGTCACAAGCTCATCTCGCTCTGGCACATACTCCTCCAATTTTCTTAGTAACTCCTTAGGCGATGGAGCTGAAATCAAAATGCGTCTGGCCTTACTGGATATAAACTCCTCAGCCATAGCTGAATCTATGAAGGACAGAAGTGAGTCGTAATATCCATCAACATTTAAAAGACCCACCGGTTTGCTGTGGATCCCCAGCTGAGCCCATGTGATCACTTCAAACAACTCCTCAAGTGTTCCATAACCTCTGGGTAAGGCTACGAAAGCATCAGCAGCACGAGCCATTTCAGCCTTCCTCTCGTGCATATTAGAGACAACTTTAACATCTCCCACAGTTTCCCCAGTAATCTCTTTCGACATCAGCGACTTGGGAATCACTCCCAAAACGTGTTGGCTACCAGCACGAACAGCATCGGAAACTAGACCCATCAATCCTATGCTCCCACCACCATAGACGAGATCGATATTCCTTTCTACAAGCTCCTTGCTGAGCTCGATCGCGGCTTCTTGGTAGCTAGTTCTTTTGCTAGAGCTACTTCCACAAAATACACAAATGCTACCAAATCTCGATGAAGATGAAGAAAGCTTCATCTTCTTCCCTGCTTCACTTTCTTTTTCCACCGATTTTCTCTTCATCCCCGTTACCGATTCTTGATCTCTTCTTTCCATTTGCCAAGAAAATCCGAGCTCCTACTCTTTCTCTTGCTTTCTTGCTCCCGCCTCTGCTACCGGCTTCTCACTCTCTCTTCTTCGAAGCTTGCTCCCGAGTTGCCTTCTTCTTTCTCTTCTTCCCTTTCTTTCCCGGTTTCTCTCTTTCTTTCTTTCTTCTTCGACTTCACTCTCTTTCTTCTTTCTTCTCCGACTTCTCTCTCTTTCTTCTTCCTCTTTTCTTTCTCTTTTTCTTTCTTCTTTCTTTGACTTCTCTCTCTCTCTTTCTCTTCTTTTTATTTCTTCTTCTTCTTGTCTTTTCTTTATTAATGCACCACCCCTATAACCGGCCTATGGCCAATATTTTTACTTTGTTCCCTATCCATTCTATTTATAACATCGAACCCTGAGTTGTTGATGACGATTTGCTTTGAAATTCGTTCCACGAATCAATAAGGGACTTTACTACACTTTCGCTGCGCTACTCTGATGGCGATGGTTCTCGCTGTTGATATCAAGTGATAGTGATTGACGAATTGAGTAGAATTAAGAGATTGGTAACATGAAAATATTGGTTGTCAAAGTTATTTGGTAAAGTGGGCCCCACCCACCAAATAATGTTGAAAAATTGTGGCAAGATTGGTGCCGCAAAGAAAAACAGGAGAAATGAGAATGAAGAATTTGTCAGTTACTCATCTCTCATTCCTATAAATGAGAGGTTTAGGAAGAAGAAAATAATTAAGCAAGACAAGAACAAGAAATAAGCAGAAAAGAAGAAAAAGAATAGAGTGTATATTTGTAAGGTGTAGTAATACCAGTTTTAGAAAATAGTGAAGAGTTTTCTTGTTGTTATAATAAAATATAACACAAGTTTCCAATTGTTTGCCATTTAGCCAAACAAAATTCTACTCTCTTCTAACAGAAGATTCAAGAGAATAGGGATAGAATGAAATAACTAGTATGATACTCAATAATGGATTGATCGATGAGAACAAATGCAATGTATAGAAGGTAACAAATGACGTAGGAACTGAAGCATGACTAGATCGAAATATACCAGTAACTATTTCTTTGGTGATCTCCGCCTCCTCTGTAATCAGGTTATGAGCCTGATTACACTCTCCAGTCTGTCCTCCACTGGGATTTGATCCTCCTATTGGTGTGAAACTCTTTCTCTTCGGGCAATCCCGAACCTTGTGATCATTCGCTCCGCATACAAGATACAGGTTGTTGGCTTTCCAGCAGTTCTTGCATATGTGTCCAACTTGGCGGCAATAATAGCACTTATGGTCCTTCTTCGGAGTCGTCGATGGGTAACGTGATGCTCTAGTAGTCAGGGTCTGAACTGGCCTCCGTATCGGTTCACCTGTAGACTGTACGACAGTAAGGAGATGTAATGCCCCCTGAACGGCATTCCACCCTCTACAGATCTGCTTCTGGGTATCGAGCATAGCGGTGTAACTCTTATGCTGGTGCACAAACAAGTTCCATTGAATGGAGTTTGCGATATCCTGTACCCTATCCAGATTAGCTCTTACCAGTTCATTTTGCTCTTGCTGTAGCTCCATCATTCGTTGCATCTCCTGGAGAATGGCGACGATCTCCGATAGTTCATCCCTAGGTGTAGAAGTTGAAGAGCCTCCGTGAACTATAGTCTGAAATGCATATTCGAATGGGGTAAATCTCCAGATGGTAAGTTGGTTGTTAACATTCATGTGATCCACGTAGTGTGTATATTGTTGAGCTTAGCATGGTTCGAGCCTAGGCTCTGATACAACTAAAAACCTGTCACGCCCCGCTTTCCACTATACAGAAATACAGGCACGCAACTAAGGCCCAGCGAATGATATATATCATCCATAAGTTGTACAATTATAAGCTCAACAAGATCTTTAAAACACATTCACGCAGGCAAATATAATAATCACATGAGCTAAAAATAGAATAACCATCATTTGAATAATACATCAACATCGGGTCAAGATGCCCGGGAGTACAAGGTGCCAGAATAAAATAATATGATAAGCAGTTCACTATAACAACTAGATAAAATAGAGACTGAAAGAAAAATAACATGAAGTAGTAAGGAAGCAGCAATGATCGTCTAGAGAGTCTACTCGTCGGGTCCATCAATACCTGTATAATTATTAACTAAAAGAAAAATAGAAAAGTTTCCGTTAGAGCAAGTTTCAGACAGCAAGTAGCAACAAGCAGTAAAAGGGATAATATAACAAGATATAACATGGAAGAAACAAGAAGTAGAAGTACAAATACAATATAGAAGGAAGCAAGGAACTAGGACAATATGATCATGTAAGTAATAACTGTAACTAGTGTATTCAAAACTTCAAGGTATAAGCAATTGATAACCTAGGCTCAGTTAATCGATAATCATGTAATCAAGGATCGAGAGTCATGTAATCAAGAGTCATCTAACGAAGAGTCATGTAATCAAGAATCATGCTTAGTAAAAATTTCGAGTTTATCTGTTTTATTAACTTATCTAATGCACGCAATCCTGTGTCCCATACCACAAGTTCGGTGCATATCAATCATGTGACGTTTAGACTTAAGTAGTGAATTCTATAGGATTATGTACTCGGGTCTTCTAGTGATAGTATCAAGACATGTAATCATGAATCATGTAATCGAGAATTATGTAATCAATAATTGTATAATCAAGAATCAAGAATCAAGAATCACTATTTCGGGAAACATGGCCCCCTTCCGAGTATACTCCCCTATATTGTCCACTATTAAGCCGTACCCTTATAACCCCGGCTTTTTATTCTTTTATAATTAATTATGAACATGCAGTTGGTACGACTAGCAGAACGGTGTAATCAAATAGTTTAGTCAAGGAAAATATCAAGGACAGTAATTATGGACATGAGACGTAAAACGAGTACATATATCGAGAGTAGTTATTATAGAATTATCAAGTGGTATAAAATACATTCTAACAACCTATTATATCTATGCAAGTTATTATTACAAGAACAATAATACACTCAGTTCATTAAATATGAAAAGTAATGGGTTTATATGTAAAAACGTAGAGATGAATTTTTAGACAACTTGACATATCTGCATTCAAATTCACTTTTCCGTTGTTACAGAAAAGCAAATCCAATTCTGTCAGAGATTCTAGAAAGTAGACTCTCTTTCGGTTCTAACGCATATTCACACGATACATTCTAGAGACAGTAGCTATGCGTACAAATTCATTCTTCGCTGGTTTTGATGTTTCGCGCGCATTCTGAAAATTCATAGTCACAATACTAGAATTGCGATATCTCACAATCTATACATCGGATTAAGAAACTGTAGGATGTTCCGGATATCTAGACTCGAAGGGCTACGATTTTCATGTAGAAAGCTTTTCGATCCAGTATCGGGAACATTGTCAAATTCTCAGTACAAGATACCGTTCGTAATCCCGTGCAGGTTCAGAAATTCATGATATGTCAGTACTAAAATCGCGATATCTCACAATCTATACATCCGATTGAGAAACCGTAAGATGTTCTGGATTCGGAACTCGATGGGATACGATTTCCATGTAGAAAATCTTCAATCTAGTATTGGAAACATGGTCGAATTCTTAGTGCAAGGTCAAGAAATTTTAGAGATAGTAAGGTTGAATATTCGATATTCGATAATACGATTCGAAGTATGTTAACGGTTCACTCATGAGTTGATATAGCGTGAAACCAGTGACTAGAACGGAGTTTGACAATAAAACATGATAATAACTAGACTACTTGCCACAAGTTCAAAAAAAATGCTTGTACGAGAACAAAAAGAGTGTACAAGGTATTTGCCTTATAACGTGACGATTTCGATGGTTGTGTTAACCACAGAAAGAAGAAGCGACATCGGTAACAAACGGCAGCAAAACAGCGGTAAGAATGGCAGCAAGACGGCAGCGAGCGGGCAACTATAGCAATGGTGAGCGACAACAACAACGAGGAGATGGCGCGACGTCGGGTTGTTTTTCAGGGTTCACGGGATCGTAGAAGCGGAGTCGTTGGCTCGAATGTGGAAGGTAAAGTGGAGCTCGGGTGTTGCTTGAGCTCTCGGGTGTGAAGAAGGCAGAGGAAGAGAAGAAGAAGGGCTCTCGGGTGTGAAGAAGGCAAAGGAAGAGAAGAAGGGAATGAGGTGGTCTGCATGCTTGTGTGTGTGTGTGTGTATAGAAAGAAGAATGGAGTGAATCATGCATGTATGCATGCATGTGTATAAAATAAGGGGTGAAAGAGATGGGGATGTAGAAAAATGAAAAAGGAGACACTGAAGGAAGAGGGGATTAGGAGTAGTAGGGTGGTGGGGGAAGTAGAGTAGGAGAAAAAATGTGAGAGTTAGGCGTAGAATGAAAAAAATGAGATGGAGAAATTTGGCGTATGTGAGTGATTAGCGGTAGTGGGTTAGGCAGATAGGAGAAATGTTGATTAGGGATAATTGGGGTTAGAATTTGTATTTAAACTCCGATCAAAAAATCACAAAATTATGAAATTGATCAGAAAAATATTCTGGCTTTAGATAAAGAGTCCAAAGAGAAAAATAAAACTGATCTGAAAATTGAAGTACAAAAATTTACGTAATAAAATACGTACAACTGGAACAGGGAGTTACAATCGGTCATCTCTCGACTCTCAGGTTGAAAGATGAACGGTCGACCGCTCACATGTATGGTCGACCATTGATGTACAGATCTGACTATTTCGGAAAAATCTTTTCATTTTTTTGGAAAGATACTTTTTCCCACCCTATAATTAATGGAGAATTTACTGAGTATTCTTGACCTCTTGTGATCATAACTTCTGAATTAATTAATCAATCATCAATTCGAGTGTGAGATATATTCATTATTTTTCTTTAGTCAAGGTCTATTTGGATCTTGAGGATTTTTCTTTTATTTCCACTTCGGTAAGGTTTGCGGGACTAATCTGTAGAAGCCCTGCAGTTGTAATAGGTCTCTCGGCCTGAATTTCGAGAATCACTGTACAAGGGTTTAAAGTATAGTGGAACGCTTGTGGCGGAGAATTGCTACAAGTAGGTGGTGTGGACGTAGACCTGGGGGTCGAACCACGTTATATCGATGTGTCTTGCCTACTTGCTGGGTTTGCTTTTTCTAACTATTTTTATTTACTTTGTAATGTAATTTTAATTTTTAATTTCCGCACAATCATCCTATTCACCCCCCCCCCCCCCCCCAAGGGTGATTTACAGTGGTATCAAAGCGAGGTGCTTACTAAGAGATTAAAAGCTTAAGCAAAAGGTCCAATGGCCGAAATCCCTCATCCCGAAAACTTGTACTCATCGGAACCATTTATCCCCAATGGGACAAGTCTAACACGTTCACCCTATTTTGATGGAGCATGCTATGATGTTTGGAACGTTCATATGTCTCACTTTTTGCAGATGCTTGGTGAAGAAGTTTGGAACATTTGCATAAACAAAACAGACATTCCTGTCAGTGATGGAAATAGGGCTTTCACAAAAGCCGAATTAGCACTAAAAACCGCAAACTCCAAAGGTATGACAGCACTTTATGCAAGTCTAAACAATGAAGAATTGATGCGATGTGGGCAAAATTGCAAGACGGCGTATGAAATGTGGAACAACATGCTGAAACTACATGAGGGAACCGCATCTAAGGTAAAAGCAAAAGTTAATTTATGTTTTTATAAGTTTGATGTTTTTCATATGTTGCCAGGAGAGAATGTAGATCAGATACTTGCTCGCTTCGACATATCGCACATGAGCTTGAAAGCTAAGGTAAGGGGTTGGATGATAACCAAAAGGTCGGAAAACTCATAAGTTGTCTCACGCCGGAATGAGACGTAAAAGCTGCCGCAATGAGGGAGACTCTTGAGAAAAAGGGGTTCGACTACTACACCTTCCAAGGAAAACTGAAGACATATGAGATGAAGACGACCAAAACTAAGAGATACATGCAGAACATCAGGATTGAACCTAAAACAGAAGAAAAGACCATCACCTGAAAGTAGAAAAATCTCGACCATCAAAAGCAGAGTCAGATCATGAAGAATCCGATGAAGATATCGTGCTATTGACCAAACAATTCTGTAAATATCTTAAACACAAAAAATATGGCAGGTCTCAAGGAGGAAGGGAGAAGGACAAAGATAACATATGTTACAAATGCAAGAAGTCATGACACATTCGCGCAAACTGTCCCATCTCTCATGACAAAAATAAGGACTACTACCACTCTAACCCAGGATTGAGAAAGAAGGCGTTGAAGGCAACATGACTAGAGTCATACTCCAGCGATGAAGAGCAAGATCACAACAACTTTAGATTCATGGCCCTTGGGAATGGTGAGGTGCAATCATCATCTCAAGAAAAGGTAATCGAAGAACCCACCTTATTTAGTTGACATGTGTACTCGGTTAAAATATTATGCAAAGAAATTAAGTCGTGAATTGAGACAATATAAACAAATGTCAAATGAATCACATGACCCTTGCATTGCAAAAAATCAAAAACTGAAAAATAAAAATTCTTTGATTATTAAAAAATTCGAGTCATTTAGAACAGACCATGATATGTTGATAGAGGAAAATGGGTACTTAAAACAACAAATTTAAGAATCCTTAGCAACACATGATGAAAATCTAAGAAATTCATGAGAAATCTGTTTATTTTGCTAAACTTACTGATGATTAAAATGAATGCAAGAGAAAATTTGATGAGGTAGTGGAAGGTTGTAAAGAGGCTCTCGAACAAAATAGAATACTTGATGCTACCCTAGACACTCTTCGTTGGAACACAAAAGACGATTAGAAGACGAGGAAAAGGTTTTGTAATACAATAATTGAGTTTGAAAAAATTGTTGAAAATATGAAGTGCTCAATTATCTTATTACAAAGAATTCAAGATCATATCAGGATAATCGAGGGCTTGGTTACGATGAGCCAATACAAAATCAAAAGTCTTACCAATCATGTCATACACATATGCATAGTCATCAAAATAACTACAAATCAACACAAAATTATGCACGTGTGCATGATCCAAGACATAATCGTATCACATGTCACTAGTACTGTAAATTAGGACATATTTCTTATAACTGTCTATTAAAAATTGTAATAGACAGTTAACATGTCCTAATTTATAATGTCTATTATAAATTAGGACAAATTAGTTACTATGTAGTATAATTGGCCACTACAGGCTGCCTCTCAAAATGTGGTTAACCGAATTGATAACTCTTGATCATACGCTATATTATTTATGTTATATTATTTTTATTTACAATCCCGATATGGGACTATTACTTTTTTACTCAATCTCTCTTTGTTCTCTCTCGAGAGTACACAAGACTCTCCATGGTGGGCCCCCATGTAGATGCCACGTCATCATCTCTTAATTCTCTTTTACAATGGCAGCATGTTGTTCTCTTCTCACCATGGGCCCCCATACCATTCACATTTCATTCATTTTTTTCATTTTCATTCATGGATTATAATTCCATCAGCCAACTTTTACTTTTCACACACACACACACACACACACACACACACACACACACACATATATATATATATATATATATGGGTAAAAGGGATATGAGCAACTTGCTCATTTAGTAAATGAGCAATTGATTATGTGGCATGCATGTGATACATTGGACAACTAACCCTTTTAAAGATTGTCCAATCACATGTATGCCACATCATCAATTGCTTATTTACTAAATGAGCAAGTTGCTCATAACCCTTTTTCCCTATATATATATGATGTTGATAAAATTATTTATATGCTTATAAAAAGTTATCTATCTTATATCAAAGTTAATTTTATCAACATCATAAACCCTTTTTCCCTACAAATAATTCTCTTTGATATGCTTTAACTTGATCTAAGATCAATTTTTGAAAGGGGAAATACTATTGATTCGAAGAAAAATGTTTTCGTGCTTAAAAGATGAATTAAATGACATAAATATGGTTTTCTATAACAATTGCTGTTCGGACGACTACATTGGTTCAGTCGACCGTCCTATACTTAAGAAACTCGTTTCTTATTTATCTGGTCTGGTCGAAAGTGGACCGGTCGACTGCATAGTCGACCATCCTCCTTTCTGCCAGATTCATTCTCCTTTTTCCCTGTGTTGCGGTCGGCCGACCTCTTAAACTGGTCGACCGATCGTATCGGCTGATCAGTTTTTAACATATTTTCTTCCCTCTATGACATACGGGGACCACACATCCAATATAAATACATCTCCCTCTTCCTCTCTCAGCCTCCACGAAAACCCTAGCTTCACCTCTTCCAAAACCCATCAAAAATTTTCAAATCTCTTGCAATTTTCTTCTAGGTTTTTGGGTGTTATCTTCTTCTTTGCTCCATGGCTTCTCACGGCCCTTCCTCCTCTCACAGATCTAAGGGTAAGAAAGCTACTGCCTCCAAATCTGTTACTAGAGATGTAATTACTTTTAGAAACTCAAATTGTACAGATCTCTACTTATTTTTCTACTCCGGTTGTTGCTAACCGTGAAATAAACCTAGAAACCTTGGGTGGGCAATTCAATGCTATGGTTAGAATTCTTCGTGAATTTGGGCAGGCATTATCTTACTACACCTAGCACCCACTCTGAATCCTTAACCTGCCAATTCTTCACAAATCTTGAGGGCATCCAAGATAATGATCCCACTCTTTCTTCAATTATTCTTGGGAAAAGAGTTAAAATTACTCCCGAATATCTTCGTAGGAGATATGAGTTTCCCGTAGGGGAATTTGATGTTGACCATCTTTACTTCAACACAATTGACTACAAACCAGGTCATGACAAAACAACTATCAAGTCACTGATCGTTAAACCCGACTTTCTTCATGTTCCGCATCCCGCTTCCATAAATTTCACCAATAGTGCCCGTGTCCTAAACAAAATTATTAATGCCAACATTTGGCCTAAAAAAAATGATAAGACAGAAATTAGGGTAGATCAATCGTTCATAATTTTTCTTATCCTTGGCGAATATAAATTTGTTCTTGCCACATTTATCATTCACACAATGAATTTTGCAACCACTTGAAACCGTGGCCTTCCCTTCAGATCCCTTATTTATAATCTAGCTATTGATTCCCGCATTGATGTTGGAAATTTTCTCCTTAGTAAAAATCATATGCCAATTCTTCTTCAACAAATGGGTATTGACGTTCCATTTACCCCACAGGCTCGCCATCGTCAAGCCCAACAAGTTCGTCAAGCCGAAGAATCTCAACAAGCTCCTTCCTCCTTTCGTTGCAAAAATGCTACTCCACTTCCTCATCATCCTCGTTCGTGACTCATGAGCAATTTGTCGCCCATCAAAGGCAAGTATACGATGACTATGTCAACACCATTGAATACTTGCAAGGAAAAGACAATTGGGAACTTCTTCCACCTCCTAATGAAGAGGAGAACGATGATGAAGATGATGATGAGGAATAGATTGTAATACATCTTTGATGATTGTAATATGGACTAGTTTACATAATGTTGCTATTGTATGGACCTCTCTTGTGCTGTGTAACCATATTTATCTAGAAATCAAATGGCTATGTTTGCAATGCCTAAACTATCTTGCATTTATATTGTATTGTGCTTCTCATTCTGATCATTATATTACAAAAAACTTCATTATATTCCGGTCCATCGGTCCTATTTCTGGTCTCTTGCAGTCGACCATACACCTTGACTTGTTTCTCTTCGGTCGACCGAGCGGTCGACCATCCTGCCTTCTGTTTTCTTCACAGTCACATGAAATTTCTCACCAGACGACTGTGCGGTCGACCAGTCCCTTGTCTGTTTTTTTTTGTTTTTTGTTTTTTGGATTTCCGACTGTTGTGTTTTTGTATCTTTTGGTGTGTTCCAAAAAGGAGGAGAAGTGTTTTTGTTTTCTTAGAATTACTTTTTATCTATGTCTCCTCCTCTGACATTAGTTATGAATCTTGCTTGTTGTGTTTTTTTTTGAATCTATATCTCTCGTATGTATTGAAAAAATCTCAAATCTATGTAGAGCTCTCATTGTATATCAAAGAGTTTCGCAATCAACAGTATCATGTAAGTAGATTTTTCTTTGATTTTCAAAAATGTAATATTCCCCAAAATTGCTTATTTCTCATGCATGTTCTTCAATCAAGTTTTGATCATTACACATGGGTTATACTATGTACTCTCTCTTATTAACCTCTTCAATGCATGAATTTATGGGGAGTATTGGATTTAGGGGGAGCACTTGAGTTTTCTCTGATATTATCTTAAATTCTGAAATATGTTTATGTTTTAAATTCTAAGGTATGTTTTGTCCACACCAAAAGGGAGAGATTGTTGACCTTGAGTTTGGTGTATACAAAACATACTATATACAACTAATAAGTTTCAGTTAAGATGTGCAGGAAAAACAGGAAAAAGAAAATCCTAAATAAAGATATAAAAATTTGCAAAAGAGGCATGAATCAAAAAGATTTGAAAATTCAAACATGAGTGCTCTACAAGAAACATGTGCTTCAAATCTACAAAGAATCAAGCATGACTGGATTATTTATTTTCTTTTTGTGAGAAAATGCTATGCAACGATTGATTGATTAATTAATTTTTTGTATGAATATAAAGTAGATTCGCCAAATAAAAGACAGATGTGCATGATGGCAGTCAACCGTACAAATTTCGGTCGACCGTCACAACAGTCAACCGCTCATTTTAGTTGAAAAGATGAGTCAGTCGACCGGTCATCTCTCGACTCTCAGGTTGAAAGATGAACGGTCGACCGCTCACATGTATGGTCGACCGTTGATGTACAGATCTGACTATTTCGGAAAAATCTTTTCATTTTTTTGGATAGATATTTTTTCCCACTCTATAAATAAAGGCGAATTTACTGAGTATTCTTGACCTCTTGTGATCATAACTTCCGAATTAATTAATCAATCATCAATTCGAGTGTGAGAGATATTCATTATTTTTCTTTAGCCAAGGTCTATTTGGATCTTGAGGATTTTTCTTTTATTTATACTTCGGTAAGGCTTGCGGGACTAATCTGAAGATGCCTTGCGGGTGTAATAGGTCTCTTGACCTGAATTCCGAGAATCACTGTACAAGTGTTTAAAGTATAGTGGAACGCCTGTGACAGAGAATTGCTACAAGTAGGTGGTGTGGATGTAGACTCGAGAGTCGAATCACATTATAGCGATGTGTCTTGCCCAATGTTCTAAAAGTCGCTAGGCGGTAGTCGGGCGGCCGATGGGTGCCTAGCGCCTAGGCCTTGTAAGCGGAGCTTAAGCGGCTAGGCACTAGGCGGTTTTATTTATATATTATATATTTATTTATTTATGTATATATTTTATTTATATATTTTATCAATTTGTTTTGTTTTGTTGTTACCAATTCTTACTCTTGATATTTCTCTTTGCAATTCCAGGATGAGCTTTACAAAATCGAATCGGTGTATTATTATTAGTCTTTTTTCTTTTTTTGTATAGTCTTATACTCATCTATTAGACTAGTATTAATCTATGACGAAGATCAGTAGTGAAGATTATCTGTTCGGCTATTCCAGTCCAAGGAGCAAACAGTGTGGGGGGAGCGGAAGGCTTGAGTTGGGGGATGGGGGAGGGTTGTGTCAGGAGAAGTTTGAGAGAGAAGAGGATGACGTAGTGTTGATGTCGGAGGTGAAGCAAGGCGGGAGGTAGTGTGTGGTTGTGTTGACGACTTGACTTTGAAGCTGAAGAGAGGAGAGAGAGGTTGTGTTGACGTCGGTTGAAGTTGAAGCGAGCTGCGACGGCAAGGAGGGAGGTGGAGGAGGGTTTGACGACTGAGTGACAGAGTGAGTGAGAGCTGCGACTGCGAGGAGGGAGGCGGAGGAGGTTTTGTTGACGACTGCGAGCAACAACTATGAGGAGGGAGGCGAAGGAGGTCAAAATTGAAGTGCGTTGCGAGCTGCGAGCCTCCGACTGCGAGAAGGGAGGCGGAGGAGGTGATTTAGGGGTTTTAGAGAAGAGGAATTAGGGATTTAGATAATAGAATTGATTTGGGGTTTTTTTAAAGGAGGATTTAGAGGAGAAAGAGAAATTTTAGAGGTTTGAGTGTATTAGAGCGGATCGGGTTGGAATAAGTCGGGTCCTTTTTTTTTAATAATTAAGTCCTAAGCGGGTCTAAGCGGATCTAGCCCGCCTAGACCCGCTTACATCGATTAAGCGCCGCCTAGACTCGCTTTTAACCGCTTAAAACCATTAACCGGTTTTTTTAAACACCTAGCCCCTAGGCGAGGCGTTGGAGGGCCGCCTAGCGCCTAGGCCGCTTTTTAGAATACTGGTCTTGCCTACTTGCTGCGTTTGGTTTTTCTAACTCTTTTTATTTACTTTGTAATTTAATTTGAATTTTTTATTTCCGCACAAATACCCTATTCAGTGATTTACATCTTAGGGAATGAAATTAAAGAACACCTAATTCCTATAATAAAGTAAGTAAAACATACCTGATAACGTTCTTTGTTCTTTTCTAACCAACCCCATTATTGGTTGGGCCTGTCATTTTGTACACCTTTGACCTCATTACTTTATCCAAATGGTGATTAAGTCATAATCCAAGATTTAATCTTTAGTTTAATAGCTCTGACAAAGCATCTACGCCATTTATATATTTAATTTTTTTTTGTTGGACAGGATAGAGTTACGACTCCAACCCAACAATAAAATAAATCAATAGAAGAGTACAAAGATAATTCTACACGGAGTAAAACTGTAGGAAAGTAAATACAACCAAGGATACTGCACTGAAAAAAAAATAAAGGCAATCGAGCGCTTTGCCAGACAATAGATGCACAGCACTAGACACAGCGTATGGCAAGAAAGCCACAGCTGAAATGGAAGGCACCGCCACCGCATCAAACACCGAACGAAGAAAAGGCCTACATGCGAGGAGGAGACAGCAAACAGCCGACACCCACAAAAGAGCAGGACGGCGCCCACCAGCCCTAAAGCCAAAAGAACCAAACAGATAACACAACTCCGGAACAGGCTGAGCCACAACTCAAGACCCCCACACTCGACCCATTAAAAGGGGTGAAAAAATCACTTTAGATGAAAAGAGAAACGACAAATCGAACATAAAAAAAGGACAAGACAACAGCAGAAAAACTGAAGAGCCACCTGAGCATCGTTGTGGGAAGATAACCAATTCAAACCACAGAACACCAAAAGGGACACAGAGAGAGAATTAACCACAGGCAGAAACAAAATAGCTGCCTGAAACTTGATCAAACCTATCCCAAATCAGTACCCAGTAGAGGGCAATCCAAACAGAAATCAAAACGAAGCTAACCGCCCCTAACGCAAAATACGTAGGGCCTAAACAAAGCTTTTAGTGGAGCAAAGATGGCCCTGGGTGCCAACCACGAAGAAGATCCTCAAAAGAGGGATCACCCAGCACGATGGACACAAAGTCAGCTGAGAGCAAGCTGAAAAACTCCTGGTAAGAACACAAATGAACTGGATAAAGTAGTATCAGGCCATCACAACATAAAAGAACATATACGTTGCTAACAGAAAAGAAACAAAAGAGCTAAGCAACCATAGTATAATATAAGGGACATAACATTAACAGATAGTCAACCCCACACAAAATGAATAGCAAAAGAGAGAAACCAAGCAGGAAAACATGGAACACCAAAATGGCAACAACAACGGTGCCTCAAACAAAAGCCTAACAGAGAAGGCTACTAAGCAGCATCCCATAAGCTGAAAACCATACAAACATGGTCAAAATCAAAGGGAGCCTTCCACAGCTCTTGGATAACCTGGGGATCCGAAAACGCGAAGAAGGCCATTAACCTGAGGCCTGCAAAGTAAACAGAATAAAATGTAAGCTGTAAAACAGAATGAAATTAAGGAGGAAGAAAATTGTACAAACGACAGAAATTAGCCCCCTCTTCAATCCGATGAAGACCCAGGGCTTCTACTTTAGCCTGGGCTAAGGTGGAACACCAAAACTTTGAGAAGTAGATGAAATCATCCATCAAACTAGCAATACCACGAGAAGAATGGGTAAAAATGCGACTAATTCTTTCTTTCCATATGATCCAAATGATGACCATGATGGAAAGGTCCTACAAATTACGGAATTTTTTCTTAATGTGACTACTTCTCCAGTCAGACCAGCAAGACCGGAGAGAGGGAGGGAACTGGGAAGCTTCCCACGCATACAAACAAGCTAGCCAAAGAGGAAGGATGACGAAGCAGTGAAGAAATAAGTGATTAACATCTTCCGAATTAGAAAGGCAAATGGGACACACCTGACCTAAAGCAAGGTTCCTTTTGTTGAGGTTCTCAACCGTCAAGAGCTTGAAGACAAAATATTAACTTTTAATGGAGCACAGCATCTCCAGAGTAGATTGGCAAAAGGGGAACGGACGCCACCATCATTAAGAAAATTATAGAAAGATGTAACAGAGAAGAATCCCGACGGAGACCAACGCCATATAAAGTCATCTATAGGATGCCACGGGTAGTTGGATAAGCACTCAAGAAGAGAGGCATAATCAATAGCCTGGATTGGAGTTAGGGAGGAATTGAAAGGAATATGCCAAACCCTATGGTTGTTGGTAGTTGATAGGTAATCAGCAACAGTTGCCTTCGGGTTGGAAGCTAGACAAAAGAGGAGAGGGAAAGCATGCTGCAGCTTATAATGCCCGATCCAACGATCAGACCAAAACTTAGTCTTGACACCAAACGCACACATTAATGAGACCACACTGAAAGGGAAGAACAAATTTCCACACCCCTTTCCAAAAGGGGAGAGGCCACTGTAGATAGAGTAGGATGAAACTCCCAAAGTCTATGCCGCGAGTGGCATTTCTTAGAGATTAAATGAGCCCAAGGAAGGCCAACATCTTTGATTAATCTCCATAACCATTTGCCTAAGAAAGCAAGATTTTGGTTCCTCAAATTGAGAATACCCAACCCCCAAGAAGATTTGGAAGTGCAGGCAATCTTCCAATTACACAGATGTGTACCTGTCCTGTAAGAGGCCGAGCCAGACCAAAAGAAATTGCTACGGATTTGGTCAATCCTCTTGATGACCCAGGAAGGCACATAAAAAAAGAACATCATATATAAAGGAATAGAAGAGAGAACGGAGTTAACCAGCATCAATCTACCTCCACGAGATAGTTGTCTGCCAGACCAGGTATTAAGTCTGGCTTCCACTTTCTCAATCATGGGACACCAATCCGATTTATGCAGTTTATCCCATTTGAGAGGAATTCCCAGGTAAGTAAATGGGAAAGAGGCCATAACACAATTGAAGAACTGAGTGATCTCATGTTGTCGGTCGTTAGATCCTCCTAGCCAAAGAACTGACGATTTCTGGAAGTTAATGGCAAGGCCCGAAGCTATCTCGAAGATATAGAGGAGAAGCTTCAGGTTTATAAGAGAGCAACCGTTCGGTTTCACGAAAATGATGGTATCATCAGCATATTGCAAGTTCAGAATGCCTCTGAAGCTATTAGAGCACAATCCCTCTATAACCCCTGCTTCCCAAGCGTTACGAAGTAACTTGCTAATGACATCAGCTACAAGGGCGAATAGGAGGGAAGAGATCGGATCGCCTTGGCGAATGCCACATTTACATTTAAATTTGTGACCTTCTGTGCCATTAATGAGAATAGAGGAGGTGCCAGCAAACAGGTTAGATTTGATCCAAGCAATCCATTTCGGTCCAAAACCACAGTGCCAAAGAATATCCAACAGAAAGTCCCAGCTGACATTGTCGTAAGCTTTTTGAAATTCAAGCTTTAATAGGATACATTCCGCCTTGGATCAGTGGCACTCTGAAATAACTTCTTGGGCACTAGCCACACTATCAATAATAAACCTGTCTTTAATAAAACCGGATTGGGCGGGATCAATAAGAGGAGGGATAACTAGGCTGAGGCGAGACGACAACACTTTCATGATAATATTAAAAGAAGTATTGAGCAGACTAATAGGTCAGAAAGAAGTAACTGAATTGGCACCAATCAATTTGGGAATAAGAACAATATACGCATAGTTGATGGGATCAAAAGAAAAGGTGCCTTGATGGAGGTCAGAAAACATGTCCAGTAGATCGTCTTTAAGAAAATCCCAAAATTTTTGCAAGAAGAAAGAAGGAAAACCATCTGGACCAAGAGAAGAATCACTATTGAGTGAGAAAACTGCCGATTTAATTTCCTCTGAGGTAAAGGGAGCTTCCAAAGCAGACAAATCATGAACTTCATTACCGTAGAGACGATTCCAATATAAGCAAACAGAGTGCGGTTTAGGACATCCTAAAAGGTTTTGGAAAAAAAGACAGGAAGGTGGTGTGGAAGTCCGCATCTGATTTGAGCTCAATGCCGTTGTGAACGATAGAGGAGATATGATTGCATCGTTGACGATGCGACGCAAAATTATGGATAAAAGAGGTGTTGGCATCACCTTCTTTGAGCCATCTGATTTTATCCCGTTGGGCCCATTTAATATGATCGTTCTGAAGAAAGTCTGCGAACTCCCGTTTGTACAACAGGCGCTCGCAGTGAAGGGAGTTTGAGATAGGACCCTGCTCTTCGAGCTGGTCAATGGCCAAAATAGAGGATACGAAGTGATCCTTGAGTGCGGAAGTGTTAGTAAAACGTTCCTTACACCAAATTTTGCAACCATACTTGACCGTGAAAAGTTTGAGTAATAAGCGACGAAGCCCCTGCGATCCGGTAATGGCAGAGAGACACTCAGAGACCATATTTGTAACGCCCCGTCCCAATACTCAGACAATTTTAATATTTTTAGAATACAAATTAGATATTATGTAGTACAACTGCCTACCACAGGCTGCCTCTCAAAAGGTGGTTAACCAATTAGGTGACTCTTGATCATTGGCTAATTATATTTATACTTAAATTAGTTTTTGTATACTTCCCATGTGGGACTAAATTTCTCAAATCCTTCTCAAATCCCGTGTAAACAGTGTTACCAGTCGACTGTTCGCTGCAAATCTGGGGTATTACATACACCCCACCTTTAGAAATCAGCGTCCTCGCTGAGTACAGGGCACACATCTAGTGTAGGATCCGCCCTTTCTAGCCGATGTAGTATAGTCCTAGATCCCGGAGATCAATCACTCTTAACACCGCAGATCGGATACCCGACTATCAATCACTATATGTGACTCTCAATACCGCAGAATATACCCGACCCCGGAGATCAATGACTCTCAGCACCGCAGATCATACTGACCTCTACTACACCCGGTGTCGAAAGTCGGCTCTGATACCATTTGTAACGCCCTGCCCCAATACTCAGACAATTTTAGTATTTTTAGAATACAAATTAGATACTATGTAGTACAACTGCCCACCACAGGCTGCCTCTCAAAAGGTGGTTAACCAATTAGGTGACTCTTGATCATTGGCTAATTATATTTATACTTAAATTAGTTTTTGTATACTTCCCATGTGGGACTAAATTTCTCAAATCCTTCTCAAATCCCATGTAAACAGTGTTACCAGTCGACTGTTCGCTACAAATCTGGCGTATTACATACACCCCACCTTTAGAAATCAGCGTCCTCGCTGAGTACAGGACACACATCTAGTGTAGGATCCGTCCTTTCTAGCCGATGTAGTATAGTCCTAGATCCCGGAGATCAATCACTCTCAACACCGCAGATCGGATACCCGGCTATCAATCACTACTTGTGACTCTCAATACCGCAGAATATACCCGACCCCGGAGATCAATGACTCTCAGCACCGCAGATCATACTGACCTCTACTACACCCGGTGTCGAAAGTCGGCTCTGATACCATTTGTAATGCCCCGCCCCAATACTCAGACAATTTTAATATTTTTAGAATACAAATTAGATATTATGTAGTACAACTGCCCACCACAGGCTGCCTCTCAAAAGGTGGTTAACCAATTAGGTGACTCTTGATCATTGGCTAATTATATTTATACTCAAATTAGTTTTTGTATACTTCCCATGTGGGACTAGATTTCTCAAACCCTCTCAAATCCCATGTAAACAGTGTTACCAGTCGACTGTTCGCTACAAATCTGGGGTATTACAATATTAACAGAGATTTGATCTTGTAACCAGTACTTTTCAATCTGGAATTTGTAAGGTCTGGAGAAATTAAAGTTCGAATGAAGAGTTATATGAACATGGTCAGAAGCGAGGTTGGGAAAAGCACAGGAGAAAGAGTTATGAAACGATGAAATCCAGTCTTGTGAGACAAGGAACCGGTCAAGCTTTGCCATAGACGGATTGAGCCTCATGTAGGACCAAGTGAAGGATCTACCATTGAGGGGAAGTTCAATGAGATTAAGGATGCGAATGCAATCATTGAAACGAATTGAATCTTTCCGGAAAGCAGAGTTTCCCATTCTTTCGTGGGAAAAACGAGTGATGTTGAAGTCACCACAGAAGATCCAAAGACTGTTGATGTTATAGCGAAAAGATTCAAATTCGTTCCAAAACAGATTCTGACAGTCCATAGTGGCTGGACCGTAAACGGAGACCACATGGAAAGAACAATTAAATTCATGCCAGTGAAGGCAGACGATCAAAAAGAAAGTCATACGGCGCACTGATATGAGAGAGAAGAGGGAATGTTTGAATCCAAACAGGATCCCCCCTCGAGTGCCAATAGCATCCAGGGGGATCCAATTGGATATGATTGCTCCCCCGATGGAACGAAGGATGGAGGGAGAGGTGGAATCCAGTTTAGATTCCTGAATAGAGATCATATCACAGCAAGAGAATGTGATAAGATGGAACAGGAATTGTTGTTTACTGGGACAACGAAGACCCCTTATATTCCAAGATGCACTAATCATAAAGATGTTTGGACTCTACAGCTCTGGTAATTTCTAGCCTACAAATGGCTTCGAAATCCAACCGGTTATTCGAATTCACTGCAAAACCCATCTCTGAGGCAATGAGCATAAAATCCGTAGATGATACGGAGTCAAAATGCACTTGGTAGACAGATCTTAAAACAGAATGAGCCGAAGATGAAATGACCGGCAGGGGAATTTCCAGATTGCGAATTTGTGCAACCAAAGAGGCTTTAGACTCCGAAGATAAGTGGGAATTCTTTTTAGCTTTGAGCCTAGCACTAGAACGGATTAAGGGAATAGGGGATTTGGCGCACTTCAAAGTAGAAAGAAAGGAGGCATCCCTGGGAGAGAGAGGGACTACGGGGGAGGAGAGTAACGAGTAGGGAGTGGCCAAATCATTGAGAATCGGACTTATAGTAGGGGGAGAAATAGGGCCCTGGGCTAAGTTAAGGGTAACAACATCTAAAGACCCTTGCATCAGGGACGGGAAATTGTTATCCGCTATAGCAGGGAAGGGGGAAGCCGATATATTGTGTAGAAAAGGGTATGATCCAATAGCTTTAGACGCACCAGAGGTGCATCGGAGAGGATCAACTCTCCGAGAAGGGAGAACGATCAGAAGAGAAGAGGAGGAAGGTTTGTAATGGGCACGTAAGGGCCCAAACTAAATGCAAAACTACAAGAACGAAAGTTAAACGAAGTAGAAAAATAATTTTTTTAAAGAACTAGTAGGGATCAGTACCTTATGTTGAGAGGCTTTGTTATCCAGTTCTTTTTCCTCTTCCTCAAGCAGGTTGTCCTGGTCTACCCAATCCACAGCCGGAACACTGATAGTAAATGAAGCTTTGAGAGATGACAGAGGGAGAGGGAACTTAGTCTCCGAAGTTCTGACCTGAGCCTTAGTGAATTTGTCCCAATCGGCCACGAAGTTAGGATTAACGTCCCACTCCGGCCATTTGGAATCGGAAGCATTCAGTCGACTCTGAGAAGAAGAAGAGATAATGCCTTGAGTCGACTGCGGATCCTCAGAGGTCTTCAGCGATGAGGAATGAACCTTAGAACGAGATTAAATCACTTTGGAAGCCGACTGCGAAGCAATGTCTGGATTGATCCAAACAAGATTGGGCGGCTTTGCTGGAGAAACCTTAGGAGTCGAAATAGGATTTTTCTGATGGAAGGCAAGATTTTTTTTGTGAACTTTGTTGCCTTTGAATTTGGCAGACTAACCAGGCATGGGGGTGGAAACACCCGCAGTGAACGGTAAAGCGGGGAGGTAAGCCACTTGGCCAGAAGAAGGAACAGTCGAGTGAACAGGAGTAGCCGAATGAGAGGATGTGACTAGATCATGATAAGTAACTGAGATGTTAAAACTGGCCTGATCAATGCGAAGCAAATAAGCATCAACTCTGTCTTGCACATTGGGACACAGGAAGTCCGCCTCCACTTGGAGACACCTTGAGGCGAGGAGGGAGGTAGACAAAGTACAAATAAGATCACTGATACATTTAGTAGTATCTGCTACAATTCGAGGAGAGTCGCGGAACGGCAGAATTCCAATAAGAGTGACTTTAATTGGTGACTGCTGAAGAACAGGGGAGGGGGAGCTAAGATGAACCCATTTGCGAATGGAAAGTTTAACAGAACCTATAGAGAAGAATTTAATAGCAATTAATTCCTCCAGGGCTTTGGTCGAAGGACACTTAATCACAACCTCACTGTTGGAGCAGGCATTGACAGCCCAAGTCCAGTTGGGGATGTTGCAGGCTTTGCAAAGAAAAGAATCTAGAGCATAGTTTGAAATGGACCCCCCCAAGAAAGTGACTGCACCAAGGCATTCGGCCTGAAGAATTTTTGCTGAGATTTCTGGCGAAGGAACGAACACCAGAGTTACTTGCTCCTTAGTTCCTGGAGAAAAGGACGCAATGGAGGAGGGGAGGGACTTGACTCAGGGCATGGGAGAATCTGACACAGCAAGAGGTTTAGAAGAGGGAACCGGTGGTTGAGGATCGATCAGGGGAGTGATGAGTTGAGAGGTGGGGGTGTAGGGAGAAGAGGGGTCTGGGCATTTAACTTGGGTCGCTTAGGTTTCTTAAGCTAAGAATCAGCCAACTTGGCTTGGAGGGAAGGGAAGTCTAGAGCGGAGAGAACTTGATCGGAGATCGGGACTCCTAGGGAGAGATCGATGAGCTGTTGGAGAGAAAAGCATCTGTTGCGAGAGTGGCCATATTTGTGGCAAAAAAGGCAAATCATCTTGGAGGGACAAAATAGTTTGAGGTGGCCGGGTCGGAGGCAGCGAAAACAGCAAGGAGAGGACGAATGCTTAGTAGAGAAGAAAAGAGAAGGTGAAGAGCCTCTAGAAAGGGATAATGGGGCGGGAGAGTCTAGAATGGTCGCTACTCTGGGCCGAATAGGGCCGAAAGTGGCGTTATTAGAAATCAATTTTTTGTTTTTTTTTTCCACTACATCCACCCATGACAAGCCCATAGCGCCACACCGGCCCACAGAATAGAACAGCAGAGGGGGAGAGAGAAAACACTATTGAAAAAACGAACACTGTTGTAACCCCCATTTCCGTAAATACTTATTTTCCAAATATTTTCAGTATTTTAATCATTTATAAATTTATTTTGTGTCCAATTTGTTTTAAAATTTTCTATTTAAATATTTTCCAATCGAAAATACTTTTATTATTTCGAGTAGGGCATTGCAGTCGCTGGTTGCCTCTTTGTTGCTGCCTTCTTGCTTTGGGTTCTTTTGCACGTAGTTTATACGTGCTATTATTGGGAATTGTGCTAGTACGTGTGTTCGTTGCTTCAGGATTCATATTCTATTATACTTGTATTCGTTTTCATCGTCTAACAGGCAAGTCACCGTCCTCTTGAATTACTAATTATATCAAATTCAAGTGTTATTAAAATTCTTGCAAGTAGATCCCCTTGTTATCGTATTATCCTTTGTCATCTCTTCGTTGGGTCTATTGAGGGTTTACACGAGCTAACCCCAATATTCTTGACATTGTGCCACTTTGACTCTAAAGTTTGGATCTTTAATGAATGCATATAGAATGGTTAATAGGGTTATTCATACAAGTCACAACACAAATAATTTATTGTAGAGACATTCGTTAGGTTGTATGTCGTTTGATGATTGATTGATGTTAGACTTATATATGAGCATGTTCTAATCTTTATTTATCATGTTTGGACACCTATCATGCTAGTTACACAAATTGTTGACTATAGAATCGAAACCCATCATGTTTAACTAATTTTATTTCGAAGAAAAATACCTTAACAAGTATACATGTTGCTGACCTGAACTTGATCTCTGTTTTCGAAGCAGTAAATGACCTTGAATTAAAATAGTTTCTGAATATGGAATGTAACCCCGAATGTCTAGATGTCAATAGCATCCAGAATTTTCGAATTCCGAGTTTTGTAGCAAGAGTTATGCCCGTTTTACTGCAGCTGTGTTTTACATTCCAGATTTTCAGATTCTTGAACCTTTCATGTTTAAACAGTAAAAAGGTTGATCAAATGATAGAATTTTGCTATGAAAATTTTCAGATTGATGTTTAACATGTTTAGGAGTCTAGATTATATTTTTACTGATTTTAATACCGAGTTTTTGCTGATTCAACAATTAAAATAACAAGATGTCACTTTTCTGCCTGAGCATAAGACCTGAAAAGAAATATGTGTTTGACCTAGCTACTGTTATCGGAATTTGAACTTTAAGTATGCGTTGGAACCGTATGGAAGTCTAGTTTCCAGATTTTCTGACGGATTCAACTTTCGATTTCTCAGTTAGTGGGAAATTGCATTTTTGTACAGGTTGCGTGTGCTGTCCAGAATTTTAGATACTACTTTTTAATGGATTAATAATTCCTAGGTTGTATTATTGCATGATTTAATGAATGTATGTTGCATTGCATGTTCCCAATGAATTATTGTCACTATTGTAACCGTCCTATCCATGTTATCAACCTATTGTTTCCTTATTGATACTATTGTTTACACCCCTTGTTCCTTAATTGCATATTGTAATGTTGCATTGATAAATAATTAACAAGTCGGGATTTAAGGGTTGACTTTTCGTAGTGGACAATATAGGGACTGTACTTAGAGGAGGGGCCCGTGTTTCCCTAAATAATGTTCCGGCTATTGTTTTATCGGTGATTGTGGTTATGGCCGTAACCCAATCTATCGTGTATTGTATCGTTGCCGATGACCGTACCGTACACTGAAAGGTGAATAATGTTTAATGTTGAAGAGTACATGAACTATAGAGCCCACAACAAAGTTTAAAGCGAAATTGTTTGTATGTAGCAAGCATGTAGTAAAAGGATGGATGCATGAAGTGCTACATTAGTTAGGATTAAAATAATTATAGACTTAAGAATCACACTACATCGACACTGCATATTGCTCCTATTGATATCAAATATTGGCTAAGTGTTACCGTTATTGATCACTGATTATTGTTATTAATGTTGCATCAGTATTATAGCCATTTTATCGACTATCATGATTATGTCCCATTTTATTGATTCCTATTGATTCATTGATTCATTGTTATACCGTTATTTAATTGTTCCCTGCTTTCTCTGCTTGCTGCCCATAACTTGCTCTAAGGACAATTATTTTTCTCTTTTTTAGATGAAGTATTTACAGGTAATGAAGGAGATTTGCCTGCTAGAATTGGAGAACAAACATTTTGAAGATTTCTGCTTTTAATTTGCTTATCATTTTAAATGACTTAATGTATTGAGAACTTGTATTTATTTTTGGATTGGATTATTATTGTTTGGGCCTATGTCCCGGATTTTAGTATTGTTTCCAGACGTTGGATTATTATTATTGTATTTGGACATTTATATTGCTTCATTCCAAGTATTTTTGTTCATGAGATCATTATTATTGCCTGCGCAATTGTTCTGTATTGTTTATGTTGTTGAGTTAATCGATTAAACAGCTTATGGGTGATGTTAGTCATTCGCTGGGCTTTTGTCATGTACTCGTATTCCGTATTTTTGGGAAGCGGGGCGTGACAAGGTTTTTAGTGGTATCAGAGCTCAGGTTTGGATAATATATCAATCAAACATGATTAACGAAAAGAAGTTGGCTTTGATTGGTATATTAATCAGATTTGGGATCATATCGGTTTGACTCAATAATATAAATAATACAGTGATCGCATGAACAATTAATATCCAACTTATGATCTGGATGCTAACCGTTTGGTCTTCTATTGCAGACTATGGCTAAAAAGGGTGCTTCTTCTTCCCGTACTGGGGATGATCAGACCGATGAGGCCACTCTTGCACAGTTGATGCAGATGCTTAGAAAGGGTGCTTCTTCTGGCCGTGCTGAGGAAAACCAGTATGATGCGCCCACTTTTGAGCAGCTAATGCAAATGCAACGTGAGCACAATGAGCTGGTGATGCAGATGCAGCAGGAACATAATGAGCAGTTGAGAATGGCTTATGAAACTACTAATAGAGTACCCGTTGTGCCTGACCCCATCGTGCTGCCACCGAGGCCTGGTAATGTAACAGATTTCATGAAGCTCCATCCAGACAAGTTCTCGGATACTGAAGGTCCACTGGTAGCCGAGCAGTGGCTTATCAGGACTGAGCAGTTGTTGATTGCAGCACGTATTGCAGATGTGGATCGTGTGGATATTGTAAGAATTCAGCTTGTTGACCTTGCCCACATTTGGTGGCAGACTGAGGCTGAACGTTTGGGCCGACCCATTCCTTGGGCCGCTTTTTCTGCGAGCTTCCTCACGAAGTTCTTCCTGAATGTCACCAAAAATGAGATGGAACGACAGTTTATTTCTTTGACTCAGGGGAATCGTACCGTGGATGAGTACGCTGCAGAGTTTGCCGACTGAGTCGTTTTGCTACTTCCATGGTGGCAAATGATGAAGATAGAGGCCATCGTTTCCTGTCGGGCTTGGACATTGAGATTCAGGACCGTATTGCTTCCTTGCGACTCCGCTTTTATGCTGATATCCTGGATACTGCAAGGATTCAGGAACAGACCAGTTCAAGGAAGCGTGCTATTCAGCGTTCTGCCCTACACCCCGTTGCTGCTAGATCTTCTGGTGAGCCTATTAGGAGGCCAGATCCGACACCTCCAGTGAGGACACTGCCATATCCACCTGCTGCTCCAAAGATAAATCTGACTTGTGATTACTGTCACAAGGTTGGGCACTTGCGCAAGGACTGCAGGATAGTTAATCGCCAGTACCTTATATGTGGAAGCAACGACCACATGATTCGAGACTGCCCAAGGAACCGGTACAATGCGCCGACAGGAGGACCAGCCCCCAATGGAGAACAGACTAAAGCTCGTGGTCAGGCTTACAACTTGATCACTGATGGAGTGACTGCAGGTATTTAGTAATATATTTGTTTTCTGTATTGCTTATTCTCTCCTTTATCATTTGTCCATTCCGCATCTTGCAATTGCCTTCATTTATTGATTCATTATTGGGTAGTATACTAGTTATATTTTCTCTGTCATACTCCCTTCAGATTTCGGTAGTACCACCCACTCATTTCTCTCCCTTGAACCTTATGTTTTATTGCTTCATCAGTTACTTTTGCTGTGTCTTATGTACCGCCTGAACAAATTTCGAGGACGAAATTTTGTTGTAAGGTGGGTAGGATTGTAACCCCCATTTCCGTAAATACTTATTTTCCAAATATTTTCAGTATTTTAATCATTTATAAATTTATTTTGTGTCCAATTTGTTTTGAAATTTTCTATTTAAATATTTTCCAATCGAAAATACTATTATTATTTCGAGTAGGGCGTACTTTAAAATCTTAATTTATCGGTTAATTGTATTTCAGCCCAAATCATGTATATTATTATTAGAGTATTTTCATAAAGTTGTTAAACGTGAATGTTATTTTATGGTTTTATTATTATTATGAATATAATTACTAATTGTTATTTCTTGATTTCTTTAATTTTAAAAAAAAAATCATCGATCGAAATATTTTATTTTATACCGTTATTCCATTGTTCCCTGCTTTCTCTACTTGCTGCCCATGACTTGCTCTAAGGACAATTATTTTTCTCTTTTTAGATGAAGTATTTACAGGTAATGAAGGAGATTTGCCTGCTGGAGTTGGAGAACAAACATTTTGAAGATTTTTGCTTTTAATTTGCTTATCATTTTAAATGACTTAATGTATTGAGAACTTGTATTTATTTTTCGATTGGATTATTATTGTTTGGGCCTATGTCCCGAATTTTAGTATTGTTTCCAGACGTTGGATTATTATTATTGTATTTGGACATTTATATTGCTTCATTCCAAGTATTTTTGTTCATGAGATCATTATTATTGCCTGCGCAATTGTTCTGTATTGTTTATGTTGTTGAGTTAATCGATTAAACAGCCTATGGGTGACGTTAGTCATTCGCTGGGCTTTTGTCATGTACTCGTATTCCGTATTTTTGGGAAGCGGGGCGTGACAACTGTAGAGATTGAAAGAAAGAAAAATAGTCCCCAAAAAAGGAGAAAAGAAGAACCAAACAAAAAACCAGAAATTTAACGCAATGAAGAGAACGCAATAAAACGCACCAAAACCAAAATCAACAGAAACAACATCGTGGTAAAAAATCAAAGCAAGATAATCAGAAAATTAGAAGCCCAAAAATCAAAGAAACCTCAGATACCGACCACGATGGGTCGAGAACATAAATGGAGTAACTGCAAACGATAACCTCTAAAGCGGTAGAACATAAAAGAAGAGAAGAAATGCCAAACCAGAATACTGGATTGGTCTCGCAATAGCAAGGAAACGGATAAGGAAGAGGAGAATAGATGGTGAACAACGAAAGAGAAGGAGAATACCCACGAGAAGAAAAACGTAGAAGAAAAGGTAGGATAAGGAAAGATGAATCCCAAAAATAAAAATAAGGGAAGGGGAAAACTTGATAAAACCAGGAAATAAAATCACAAAAGAAGAGAAAGATGACTTACAGCAATGAAGGAATAAGGGGTCCTCCGACTGAGGAAGGGATGGCCAGATCTAGGAGCATTCAGCAGAGCCACACACCAGAATAAGCGCCTTAGAGATTGCGCCACTTCAGAGGAGAACATGAGCGATGAAGGTGGGGGCAGCTCCACGGCAAAGGAGGGGGGGTCGTGGCTATAGTAGAGGGGACCCAGGAGAGGAGTGGGTCCAAACACGGAAGGGAGACGCCAGAAGGGGGGTGGACCAGTAGAGAGAGAGGTGGAAGGTGACAAAGGAAAGGGGGGTAAAAGGGAGATGGGTGTGGAGAAGAGAGAGAAAGGAGAACTTTTAAAGAAAGGGGATAGTGCCGAAGGGGTCAGGGTTCGCCGGATCTAGAGGTAGAAGACACAGCAAAGTGAAGGAGAAGCTTTCAGCTTGCAAACGATAACCTCTAAAGCGGGAGTGTCTTATATATTTAAATTTTAAAGAATAATTCTGCTCCAAAATCAACAAGTACTCATGAACCATTATAGGTTGGATCGTTCGCAAATTAGTCCATGCAAATTCCTCTTATTCTTCATTAAAAACACGGCAGTAAAAACTTGTCGATTCTTGTCATTTTTCACTCGCTCTTTGTCTTGTTTTTTGTTTTTTGTTTTTTGATATACTGATGTGTCGGATTTATATACAAATATTTGTACTCATTTACCTATTAAAATGGCTTGTTTTCGTTGATATTGTCTATAGTTCATTATATTTCTATAAGATTTCATTTAATTAATTATTTTTGAAGAAATAATATTTTTGATGCAAAAAGTAAAGAATTGTGGAAAAAAATCAACAAACAGAGTAAAATAATAGATTTATCAATTTTAATTGTTTTGTTGAGTTAAAATTGCGACAAATAAATTGTAAAAGGATTTTTATAAGTTAATATGATTTGTAGTTAGTTTAATTTATTTTAAACTAATTAAATTTATTTTATTTAAAAATCCTAATTTCAGGTATTATTTTGTGTATGCAGAAGCACGTGGTTGGCAGAAAAGGCAGAAAAGAAAGAAAGAGGAAGTAAATAAAATTCTGGGTTATAAAAGGAATGAAATAAAGAAAGTGAGAGGACTAATCTGCAAAAAGTGCAAACCCTAACTCCTTCCCGTTCTCTATATATACAAAGCAAAGAAGAGAGAAGAGATTTAGGAGGTGACGGCTGTACAATAATAAAAGAAACAAAAAGAAAGAAAACTCAGAGAGAGAGAGTACTTCTTCTCTCTTCGCTCTCTTGCACGGCATCCAAGGAAGTACACGCTGTGTGGGCAGTAGGATTTCCGAAGTGCACCCAACAGAAGTGTGCCGATCTTGGACTCTGACGCGTGGGACCAGCGATTTCTTCTTCTCTCTCCTGCGTGTTGGACGAAGCAAACAAAAGCAGCACTTGGACATCGGGCTCAGAGCTTCGACGTGACGTGGCAGCGACAGCAGGCGTGGGACCCCACGGTGACGTGGGCGAATTCTTCTCCTCGCGCGTACAAAACGACAGCAGGCGGCTCAGAACAGCGGCTCAGCAATCGAAGTGACAGCTCGACTGCTGGCAGATGATCTGACCTGCTTGGCGACGATTTCGAGGCAGCATTGGTTCGGCTCAGTACAGGGGTTTGGATTTATTTTATATTATTATTTTGTGTAACTCATGTACTTCTTCTCTATATTTTTTGATACAATTCCAAACAATTCTATTAATTACAAATTTGATCATGAACTGAATTTGAATGTTCTAGAGGGTGAGATGTAACCAAGTTTTGAACACAGATTTTAATTCCTTGCTCTTACTATATTTTTTCTGATTGTGTTTTCAATTTTTATTATTTATACATACAACATGGTGGATAGACATTTGTATGAATTTTCAAATCATAAAGAGACCGAACAGGTAATTTGTGATTAATAAAAATTAAAGACCGTATATTGGAGGACGTGACCGTTAAGAAATCCAATTTTTCAATTAATAATTTGGTGGATAGACGAATGATTAATTGAAAATAATTTTTAGACTACGTTGATAGAGTGGTTAATATCTTTAGGATTTTGGTCGACAATTGGGAAAGATAATATTTTTTTTATTAGAAATTATAATTTGTGTGTGTGATAAACGAGGTGAACCAAGAGACCTGGAACTAAATTTTACCCTTAACAAAGTAGAAGATCTTCAAAGTTTTACAGCCCTCTCCCTCTTCACCAATTTAGTTAGATTTAGTTAGATTAATTTAATTTAGTAATTTTATTCTTATAAAATTTGATCTTCCAAATAGTGATTCATCTAGTGATATCGGTACTCAGTAAAATACCTAGTCTCTGTGGGTTCGACACTCTACTCATCTATCTATATTACTTGTGCGATTTTGTCCACTTGCAAATATCAACATCAAGTTTTTGGCGCCGTTGCCGGGGACTAGTTATTCTTTTATTGATATTGACAATTGCTAGATTATTGCTAATTTGGATTTTTTGTAATTATTTTTATTTTATTATCATTTTACATCTTTATTTTCTTTTGACTAACTTTTAATTTTTTTTTATTTTTCTTATTTTAGTTTTTTTTAGTTTTTCTATTTTTTTTTTTCTCTCTTTTTTCTTTTTCGATACTTACATTTCAGGACATACAGTGCATTATCATGGCGAACGATGAAAATAGGCCTTTGAGAGACTATGCTATGCCCTCAATTTATGAGTCAAGCATAAAGAAGCCGGTTATTGAAGCTAACGATTTTGAAATTAAACCGGCAATAATTCGAATGATTCAACAGACTGTTCAATTTTGGGGACTACCACACGAGGATCCTTACGCTCACATTGCAGATTTTCTAGAAATTTGTGACACTTTCAAACACAACAGAGTATCAAATGATGCAATTAGATTAACACTCTTTCCTTTTTCATTACAGGATAAGGCGAAGACTTGGCTACGTTATCTACCGCCAGGTAGTATTACTACTTGGGAGGGACTTGTACAAAAATTTCTAGCCAAGTATTTTCCAGCAGCAAAGACCGCAAGGCTAAGAAACGATATTTGCACATTTACTCAATTTGAGACCGAGTCTTTGTATGATGCATGGGAAAGGTTTAAAGAGTTATTGAGAAAGTGTCCTCATCATGAACTACCAAAATGGCTGCAAATGCAAACATTTTATAATGGTTTGGGAGTTACACATAGATCTATGGTTGACGCAGCAGCTGGTGGTGCACTGATGAGTAAAACTTACCAAGTAGCCTATGATCTTTTAGAGGAGATGGCATCAAATCATTACCAGTGGTCTTCAGAGAGAACGATGCCAAGAAAAGTGGCTGGAGTTTTTGAACTTAATCCTTTTTCTACTTTAAATGCAAAAAATGATATTTTATATAAACAAGTAGAAAGTATAAATTTCAATGTTATGCAATCTAATATGATTTGTGATCTTTGTGCAGGAAATCATGCAAGTTCAGATTGTCAAGTGGGGAACCCTTTTGCTCCATCAAATGCCGTAAAAGAAAATTTTGTGTCAAACTTTCAAATGCAAAACAATTATTATGAAAACACATACAATCAAGAATGGAGAAACACCCCCAATTATCCATGGAACTACAATCAAGAAGCAGTTATACCACCTCAAATTTTTCCACAGCAAGAAAAGAAGTCGACGCTTGAAGATATGTTTGAGCACTACATACAAAAGACAGATTTGGCAATCCACAATGTTGCAAATTCAACTTCGGCTTCCATTCAAAATATTGAGGTACAAATTAGTCAAATTTTAAATATTCTTAATGAAAAAACTGCAGGATCATTGCCAAGCAATACAGTTGTCCATCCCAAGGAGCATGTTGAGGCTATAACACTAGGAAGCGGGAGGACAATTGAACAACCACAAGAAGAAAATGAAGAACATAATGTGGTTGAAAAGCAAAGTGAGATAGAACAAATTGTGGAGGAACAAATTCAACATGAGCAAGTAATGTATGATGTTTGTAATTCTATAAATTTTCCTTCTGAAGAACAGTCATCTTTCCAAGTAAGTAAAATTGATTTAATTGTGGGCGAGGAACATAAGGCTAAATTTGAAAAATTACCTATAGAAGTATGTCCAACAAATTTAACAACTTTTCAAACCGTTAAAGAAAATATTTTTGAAAATGTTATGTACTTGGATGCTGAACCTTCTATTTATTCATTTTTGCAGCATAAATTTAAAGAGGTGGGGGAATCGAAGACATCATCATCTAAAAGGAAACGCCTCAAATTGAAACTTGAACCTGATCCACATCTGAAAAGGAAAATTAGAAAGGATGTGTTAATGTTGTTGGATCTTGGCGTTACTTAGCCATCTCACCCCCATGTCTGGCTGAAGACTTAAAACTTAGCGCTTCTTGGGAGGCAACCCATGTTTTATTTTATTGCATTTAGTTTTGATTGATCTTTTAGTTTATTTTATGTTAATTTTTGATTTTATTTTGTAGGATTGCATCAATTTTGAAAGTCGCCGGGCGGAGCTGTTTTGAGCACCTGCATTGATGGCTGTTTTCGAGCAGTTTGCAGTCAAAATCTGGAAAACTGATTCAAAGAGAAGTTGTAGACAATTGTCTTAGCTTTCCAGCAAAAAAAAATTCAGCCCATTTCGACATCTACAGCTCCAGATATCGCCAAAATACTGAATGCTGCGCGTGCAGAAATTTAAAGACGAATCAGGGGAGATATTCTAAACTTTTTGCATTCTTTTTGTTTTTCTTTTCCTTTCCCATTGAGGACAATGTGATATTTAAGTTTGGGGGGAAGGTTTACAAATTTATTTTTATTTTTATTATTTTAGAAAAGAAAAACAAAATTTTAAAAAGGATTTCAATTAGGCTCACCATTATACTTTTGAGTTCTTTATGGTGATAAGCATAAAAGACAATTTTTTTTTTGGGATAAACAATTTTTTTTATAAAGCAATATTAAGCATACTTATTTACTTTAGGATTATTGACTTTCAAAATTCCTTACAAAATTGTGTGGGTCATGCTATTATACATAAAAGACAAATGTGATACTTTTTCTCGTGATTATTCCCTTTAATCTAGTCCTAAACAGAGTTTAAGTAAATAGAGTAAAAAAAAAAAAAAAAAAAAAAAAAAAAAGTTTATGAATAAAGTCAATCTACTCCAATGTTTTGAGTTGCTCAGTAACTAGGGGTATTCATCACAAATGTTTACTTTTACGTAAAACGGCAACTTGAAATATGAGTATGCAAAGCACTTTAAGTTTGTGACTTGTTGAGTAACCGGGTGAATTCATCACAAATGATTTGCATTCGCGTAAAAAGGCAAGTGACAACTTAAAGATGGGACTAAAAAAACAAAAAACAAAAAAAAAAAAAAAAAAAAAAAAAAAAAAAAAAAAAAAAAAAAGACTCTAGTTTGCTACTCGGTTTGTAGTAGAGAGAAGGGATAATCACAGATTGAGTTGTTGCACACTATAATTACATTAATGGCATGACAAATGCGATTTTTTTTTTTGGGAATTATGATTAAATAATTGCACTGGAGAAAGTGGGTATGCTTAGGTTGACTTTATTTTCAATTGTTTATATTTTTAATTGAAATTTTGATGCTTGCATGATAAGATCTCTTGGTGTGATGGGTTGAGCCTGCTATTATTATTCCCTTGTTTATGATTCTACTTTTTGCTCGAGGACAAGCAAAATCTTAAGTTTGGGGGTATTTGATGTGTCGAATTTATATACAAATATTTGTACTCATTTACCTATTAAAATGGCTTGTTTTCGCTGATATTGTCTTTAATTCACCTTATTTCTATATGATTTCATTTAATTAATTATTTTTGAAGAAATAATATTTTTGATGCAAAAAGTAAAGAATTGGTGAAAAAATCAACAAACACAGTAAAATAATTGATTTATCATTTTTTATTGTTTTGTTGAGTTGAAGTTGCGACAAATAATTTGTAAAAGGATTTTTATATGCGAATACGATTTATAGTTAGTTTAATTAATTTTAAACTAATTAAATTTATTTTATTTAAAAATCCTAATTTCAGGTATTATTTTGTGTACGCAGAAGCACGTGGTGGCAGAAAAGGAAGAAAAGAAAAAAAGAGGAAGTAAATAAAATCCTGGTTATAAAAGGAAGAAAATAAAGAAAGAGTGGGGACTTTTCTGCAAAAGTGCAAACCCTAAACTCTTCTTCGTTCTCTATAAATACAAAACAATGGAGAAGGGATAAAGTAGGAGGTGACGGCTAATCATTGATACAAATATAAAAATATAAATAAATAAATTTATAAGAGAGATAGAGCTGTTTGGTTCTTTTCTTCTGTGCTGATTGAAACCGAGTAGGAGAGAGAGAGCAGAACGTTGGCTGGCGTGTTTTGACTGGCTGCTTCTTCTTTGACGTGGGCCCCCATGTGACAGGTGGCGGCCTGGACAAACGACAGAGAAGCAGCAGGCGCACAGTAAAGGCGGGCCCCACACTTCGACAGCCGACGCAGACAGGTGACGCGACGTGACTCGGCGCGGGACCCACGCGTAGACTACGACTGCTGCTTCGTCATCTGTGAACTCTGATTTCGGCTGCTACTTGGGTTCGGTTTTCAAGGCAAATTTTGGTTCTGGTTTTGGGACACGCGGCCCGACAACGGCAGTGTGACAGACTGATACGTTGATTGACGGCGCATGACAGCAATATTTTGGCTCCGACTTTTGAGACAGAAAAGTGGTTTGACTTAAATTTTGTATTCTTTTATCTTTTCTTCTCTATATTTTTTGATGCAATCCCAAACAACTATGAACTGAATTTATTCTTCTAGAGGCTAAGGTGTAGCCAAGTTTTGTAGGAAAAAAAAAAAAAAAAAAAAAAAAAAAAAAAAAAAAAAAAAAAAAAAACTCTAGTTTGCTACTCGGTTTGTAGTAGAGAGAAGGGATAATCACAGATTGAGTCGTGCATACTATAATTACATTAATTGCATGACAAATGCGATTTTTTTTTGGGAATTATGAATAAATAATTGCACTGGAGAAAGTGGGTATGCTTAGTTTTACTTTATTTGCAATTGTTTATATTTTTAATTGTAATTTTGATGCATGCATGATAAGATTTCTTGGTGTGATGGGTTGAGGCTGCTATTATTTTTCCCTTATTTATGATTCTACTTTTTGCTCGAGGACAAGCAAAATCTTAAGTTTGGGGGTATTTGATGTGTCGGATTTATATACAAATATTTGTACTCATTTACCTATTAAAATGGCTTGTTTTCGTTGATATTGTCTATAGTTCATTATATTTCTATAAGATTTCATTTAATTAATTATTTTTGAAGAAATAATATTTTTGATGCAAAAAGTAAAGAATTGTGGAAAAAAATCAACAAACAGAGTAAAATAATAGATTTATCAATTTTAATTGTTTTGTTGAGTTAAAATTGCGACAAATAAATTGTAAAAGGATTTTTATAAGTTAATATGATTTGTAGTTAGTTTAATTTATTTTAAACTAATTAAATTTATTTTATTTAAAAATCCTAATTTCAGGTATTATTTTGTGTATGCAGAAGCACGTGGTTGGCAGAAAAGGCAGAAAAGAAAGAAAGAGGAAGTAAATAAAATTCTGGGTTATAAACGGAATGAAATAAAGAAAGTGAGAGGACTAATCTGCAAAAAGTGCAAACCCTAACTCCTTCCCGTTCTCTATATATACAAAGCAAAGAAGAGAGAAGAGATTTAGGAGGTGACGGCTGTACAATAATAAAAGAAACAAAAAGAAAGAAAACTCAGAGAGAGAGAGTACTTCTTCTCTCTTCGCTCTCTTGCACGGCATCCAAGGAAGTACACGCTGTGTGGGCAGTAGGATTTCCGAAGTGCACCCAACAGAAGTGTGCCGATCTTGGACTCTGACGCGTGGGACCAGCGATTTCTTCTTCTCTCTCCTGCGTGTTGGACGAAGCAAACAAAAGCAGCACTTGGACATCGGGCTCAGAGCTTCGACGTGACGTGGCAGCGACAGCAGGCGTGGGACCCCACGGTGACGTGGGCGAATTCTTCTCCTCGCGCGTACAAAACGACAGCAGGCGGCTCAGAACAGCGGCTCAGCAATCGAAGTGACAGCTCGACTGCTGGCAGATGATCTGACCTGCTTGGCGACGATTTCGAGGCAGCATTGGTTCGGCTCAGTACAGGGGTTTGGATTTATTTTATATTATTATTTTGTGTAACTCATGTACTTCTTCTCTATATTTTTTGATACAATTCCAAACAATTCTATTAATTACAAATTTGATCATGAACTGAATTTGAATGTTCTAGAGGGTGAGATGTAACCAAGTTTTGAACACAGATTTTAATTCCTTGCTCTTACTATATTTTTTCTGATTGTGTTTTCAATTTTTATTATTTATACATACAACATGGTGGATAGACATTTGTATGAATTTTCAAATCATAAAGAGACCGAACAGGTAATTTGTGATTAATAAAAATTAAAGACCGTATATTGGAGGACGTGACCGTTAAGAAATCCAATTTTTCAATTAATAATTTGGTGGATAGACGAATGATTAATTGAAAATAATTTTTAGACTACGTTGATAGAGTGGTTAATATCTTTAGGATTTTGGTCGACAATTGGGAAAGATAATATTTTTTTTATTAGAAATTATAATTTGTGTGTGTGATAAACGAGGTGAACCAAGAGACCTGGAACTAAATTTTACCCTTAACAAAGTAGAAGATCTTCAAAGTTTTACAGCCCTCTCCCTCTTCACCAATTTAGTTAGATTTAGTTAGATTAATTTAATTTAGTAATTTTATTCTTATAAAATTTGATCTTCCAAATAGTGATTCATCTAGTGATATCGGTACTCAGTAAAATACCTAGTCTCTGTGGGTTCGACACTCTACTCATCTATCTATATTACTTGTGCGATTTTGTCCACTTGCAAATATCAACATCATATACAAGATAGAGTCTAATGACTCCAGCCTGCCCAAAAATATACATAAATAATAAACAAGTAGTAGCATATAAATAATAGATTTACAAGTAGTAAAGCGGCCTATATAAATTGTTGAGGGTGTGGACTCTTCACAGCTGATGAATGACAACGGGATGTGTCCCCAATCCTAACAGAAATAAGTTCAGTAAGCATGCAAGAACTAGTGAAAATTTCTACCTGATCAGGAGGCATATATTGAGTTATGTTATCGGCATGGTGAGTCTATAGAGAAATATCTATTTCTAGTTCTAGAACTTACTATGTCTATCTATCATCTTATCCATAAAATGATTTTTCACAAACAAATACTTATGTAAATACACCATGAACAACCACTATCCTTCATATAATGTTGTAGGGCCACAATGAGATTGTGCAACTAACAGATAAAAACCAATGATGTGGATCTTTCATTCAATTTTTAATTCGTCTACTCATCAGAACTTCATATAACTTCATACCATCATCTAACATGCTTACTAATAAATAGATTAACTCATACAACATATATAGAACAATAAGAAAACAAAACTAAGTCACTCACCTCAATGAAGAAATCAAATCGAATTAATAAAGAATAAGAAAAAAGCCCTTCTTTTGCAAAATCCAAGATCATCGCTTTAAAACTCTAAGAAATCCAATAGTAAAAATATATTTTATTTTTGCAGAGGAGAGAGACGGCTATAGTGGCCATAATATAGGCCGAAATTTAGAGTTATTAGGGTTTTACAAGTTTATGAAAACATCCCTTAACAAATTATTACTTTACATATATAAACCTTTCTTTAAAAAAGTAGTTAAATAAGTTAAATAAATTAAAATAAAACCAAATCTTTTTACTACTGAATTATCCAGCCATCCAGCACAGCCCAGAATTTAAAAAAATTTCGGATTGGACCCAAAGCGGTAATTTTGCACAAAAGTCCCTCATTTTGTAATATTTGCAAATAGGTCCAATAATTATCAGAAAAATTCAAAAAATTCAAAAATAATATCTAATAATAAATAATGAGTTTCTAAAAAATAATTGTTGACTCTGAACTTTCCAAGCCAATATTTTCACAAGATCCATTTAAATTCCATATTTACAAAAACACCATATTTGTTTAAATCTTTACCAAATCAACTCTAAATAAAACTTAAATAGATTTTATTTTCAATTATGACCATGGAAAGCCAAAAAATCACTAAAAATGAATTTTCATTATATGTTTGAGATCAAAATGGCTTTTTACATTAAAGCCCCTCTCTTTCGAGGTATTTACAAAAATAGTTTTTTTATTCAAAAAAATTCTAAAATTTAGGATATACTTAATTATAAATAGTAGAATTTATTTACAAATCTAAAGGTAGAGATTTGCAACCAAATAATATTTGCACGTGTTTTGCATGTGTAAAATTAAGAAATTCATAAAATAGTCAAATAAATTCAAATAAATCTGAAAATTATAATATCATAAATAAATGGGAAAATCAATTATTAACCATAAAATTTTAAGAATTCAAAATATCCTAACTCTGCACGTGTGTTGCACGTGCATATTTGCAATTTCAAAAAAATAGTCAAAATAGTCAACTTTACCAATTTAATATTATTTAGTAATGAAAAATAAATCATTTTATTTTCTGGGGTGCTACAACATGTTTACATTATAATTTCACACTCTACATGTTCCACATGCACGTTTCTCGATATAAGATACAATTGACATGTTTTCCCGAGTACGTGATCTATAGAATCCACCACTAAGTCTAAACGTTCACTTGATTGCATGTATCAAACATATGGTATGGGACGCATGATTTCTGCGCTAGTTAGGTTAATAAAAGATTTGAGATTAACACGTGCACTTGCATGATCCAATTATATGTTACATGTTCCTATTTACTTGCTTACTTGTTTACTTGTCACTTGTTTCATGATGTCTTGTTCATGATCCTGTTTACATGTTGTATTTCTTCTATTATATGATTCTTTGCTCTTTTTCCTGCTTCTTATTTTGCTTTTATACTTGTCCCCTTAGCTTGTACCACTTACGGCCCGTGACTTGCATTAACAGGTATCTTCTTATTTCTTCTTTTTGTAATAATGTACTTGCAGGCCCGGATGGAGAGTTACCTGAAGGTGTTGCTGATAAAGTATTTTAGTCTTGTTAATTATCTTTACTTTAGTTCATGTTTTATTCATGTACTCTTTATTGTATTCCGAGCGTGTTTGACCCGTAACTATGTTTCTTTCCAGTTGTTGGTTATAAACTGTTTCTTAGTTTATTATTATCCTATCTGTGATTGTACATGCTTGCTTGGTTGTTACTGTTCTGTTGTTGAGTTACCTGTACAGCTTATGAATGGTGTATTCGCATCATTTGCTAGGCCTCAGTCATGGACTCGATTCCCATATTTTAGAAAGCGGGGCATGATAAGGTTTTTAGTGATATCAGAGCTAGGTTTGACTCTAATTATGTTAGAGTTTAGCCAGGTTAACTCAACAACACGTGCACAATGTTGATCACATGGATAATGAATAACCAACATAATCAGGATACTCCGATTATTTGATTCCTCTTTGATCCCTTCACATTCAGTTCTTTCATTTCTCAGTTGTTTCGCCTCTGCCATTCATTCACATTTATTGATTCTTTATTGGGTATAGATTCTTTCTTTTTGTACGTACCCATATTCTTTTGATTTCGGTGTCCCATTCTTTTCTTCCTGCTTGGTTCGTCGTTTGACATCCCATGGTCTACAACGACATATCTGCAGTTTGGAACGTCGCCATTAGAGTAGCGCAGCAGAAGCGTGGTGGGCCCAAAACCCATAGGTCCCCGAGATTCTCTTGTTGCTTCTTCTTCTTTGTATTGTTTGCTTCTTTTTATTCCTTGTATTCATCCTCATCCATCGACTCATTATTTGGTTTGATTCTTTCCTATCTGTTCTCTCTTCGATTCTAGCTCTACCTACTTCTTCATCTTTTTGCTTGGTTATCTTGTGTTGTTTCTCCCCTTTTTATACTGTTTATTTTCTTTTATGCATTCCATTTGACGCCATTGTTGTCCACTTCCTCCTTATTTGGGTATTGCCACAACTTTGTTCCTTCCCTTCAATCCCTTGTTTTGTTACCCCCCCAAGTTGCCTCTTTCTTGTCCTATGTACCGCCTACGCAAATTTCGAGGACAAAATTTTGTTGTAAGGTGAGTAGGATTTGTAACCCTTGTTCCCGTTAATATGTATTTTTTCAAGTATTTTTCTGTATTTTAAATTCTTAGTATCTTGTAACTAATTCTTCTCGGTTGATTATCGATGTTCAACCTAAATTGTATTTCATTCTATGATTTTGATATGATACCTAAATGTTGAATCTTTTATTATTTAAACCAAATTAACTTATTCAATTACTTGCTTGAAGCCTAGGCCGAGTCTAATATTAATAATATTATTAAAACTACTTTTATGAAGCCCAATATTCAATTATTCAATTGTTTTAATATTTAATTTGAAGCTCAAAGCCCAATTGTTTATTATTAACCAAATCCCATAATTGTTTTATTAAAATGTTTTGAGCTCAACCCAAGCCCATCTCCTATTGGATTCTAACCTTAAACCCAAACCCGCATCTTGTTGGATCCGAACCCAGTACCCATCTATATTTGTTCAGGATCAATTCTATATGCTTACCCGTATACAATTCCTTCACGCTCCCCCACTCTTCACATTTCCCGTACTCCAACCCCCTACCACCTCATAACTATCCCACGTTCTCACCCCCCATTACTTTAATATTTTTATACAACCAATCCCCCTCCCATTCTATCTCTCTCACACTCTTTCTCTTTCTCCTCTGTTTCCCAACAAAACAGAGTAACCCCCCCCCTCCCCCACATCGCCCTGCCTCGTCTTCAACCTCCAGCCTCGACATCACCCCGTCGCTGCCACCATTGCCAGCAGAACCCCTCATCCCCGACCTCCGCCTTGCGCCGCCCACGCCCAGTCCACTGCCGCCCAAGTCGTCACCATTCCTCTCCCTACCTCCGCTCGTCATCCCCTACCGCATCGTCTTCTTCCTTATTGTTGGTGCCAAACCCATTGAAGGTCATCTCCAGCCACTCGTCTTCCCCACTCGAAGCCTCCTTTCGTCTTCAAGCTCCTTACCCGCACTCCAATCGCCGCCACCCCACAGTCTCCTTTGTCGACGCGCTGCTCACCATTACTGAACTCGATGCTCCGCCTCGAGCCTACCGCTCGCACTGCCATTGTCGACCATCACCCAACATCATCCCCTTCGAGCTCGACCACCGTCCTCCTCGTCAAGACCCTGAAGTCCTCTGCCCTCCTCGCTGTTGAGTTTCCCCCATCATCGTCTTCGTCTGCTCCATCTCCAAGTCCTGCCGCTGTCTTCACCTCCCTCGAGATCCACAGCCATCGACCGCACCTCGTACCTCGTCTCAGTCGAACACCGGAGCCCCATCGTTCGCCTCCTCTATTTTTGGAAGTCGCTCGCTCTCGCTGCCAGCACCTCCTGCCGTTGCCACCCAGTCGTGCCGCCCATGCCTGGTCGCTGTTCCCTCTCCCTCCATCGCTCTCTCTCTCTCTGTCGCATTTGGGAAGAAGGTGAAGAACAGGTTTGGTTAATTGCTATTTGGTGTTTGTGCGGGGAGATCCGATCGTGAATTGGTTTTTGGTGTTTGTGAAGTGGATCTGGGTTGGTGTGTTTGCTGTTGTGGAGAAGTGGAGTTTGGTGTTTGCTGTTGTGTACTGTTGGAGTGTTGTTGTGCTTTGGTTTTGCACATGGCTTGCACGTGTTTCGCTGTCCGGAATCTTAATCTCGTTATTCTTGTATTCGGTATCATCGTCGTCGTTATAAGGCAAGTATTCTCTTGTACAATTCGTTTGTTCTCGTACAAGCTTTCTTTGAAAAATACCGCAAGTATATTCATTGACTATCCGTTACAAATTCTAATTCATATTTATCGATCGAATTGAAATCTATTGCTATACAAAATCCGTCGATCCCGTAGGACCCGTATTCCTACATAACCACGAATACTTGTTGCCATATGCATCCCATGAACACGATTGATACACACATATGTACTCTTAGGATAATACATGATTATGTGCATTGTTTTACCCGTGATTGTAGTTTGAATGTTGTTATGATATCTTTTTATTCTTGATTCAATTTTGTACATGATATTGATCACATCGTAGTTACAACATGTTTTATAAACTCTGAAATGCTCCGACCCAGTAAATGACATTAAAACTGTATGTTTTTGCATCTCATGAGTTAGAATATGTTCCATGCATAATTCCTTGATATTCCCTGACCATATCTCGACATCGTTCTCGTTGCATCATGATCATGTTTGATTAGAATTAAAAAAATAAAATAATTAGCCGGGGTATAAGGGGAAAGATTTAGTAGTGGGCAATATAGAAGAGCGTACTCAGACAGGAGCTTGTAGTTTCCCGGTGCAAGTTGAAAGTTTGCAAATTACAGGTTTACATGTTCATATTACAAGTTCACACTCTACATGTTCCACATGCATGTATCTCGATACAAGATACAATTGACATGTTTTTCCGAGTACGTGACCTATAGAATCCACCACTAAGTCTAGACGTTCACTTGATTGCGTGTATCAATTATGTGGTATGGGACGCATGATTGCTGCACTAGTTAGGTTAATAAAAGACTTGAGATTAATACGTGCACTTGCATGATTCAGTTACATGTTACATGTTCCTGTTTACTTGTTTACATGCCACTTGTTTCATGATGTCTTGTTCATGATCTTGTTTACATGTTATATTTTTCCTATTATATGATTCTTGATTCCTTGCACTTTTTCCTTCTTCTTGTTTTGTTTTTGTACTTGTCCTCTTAGCTTGTACCATTTGCGGCCCGTGACTTGCATTAACGGGTATCTTCTTGTTTCTTCTTTTTGTAATAATGTACTTGCAGGTCCGGATGGAGAGTTACCCGAAGGTGTTGCTGATCAAGTGTTTTAGTCTTTTTAATTATCTTTACTTTAGTTCATATTTTATTCATGTACTCTTTATTGTATTCCGGGCGTGTTTGACCCGTAACTATGTTTCTTTCCAGTTGTTGGTTATTAGTTGTTTCTTAGTTTATTATTATCCTGTCTGTGATTATACATGCTTGCGTGATTGTTATTGTTCTGTTATTGAGTTATTTGTATAGCTTATGAATGGTGTATTCACATCATTCACTGGGCCTCATTCACGGACTCGTATTCCCGTATTTTGGGAAGCGGGGCGTGACAATATGTTTGCTGGATTCGTCCGAGAGTCTATTTTCCAGATTTTGGGAAGTGAGAGTCTATTTTCCAGATTTTCTGATAGATCCAGGTTTGCATATTTGTGGCAACGGGAATTCTAGATTTAGTGCAGTACCTGTCTTGCTGTCCTGAACTAGAATTTTCGTTGTTCTATCCTTTAATGTGTTGTCTATCACCTGTACATGTTTATCTTTCAACCTGAATCTGTTGTTTATACCACGTTATTCTTGCTCTGTCTTGCGGCACGTACATGCATGTTTGAGAATAATAACAAATAACCAAGCCGGAGTTAAGGAAAATCTATTAGTGGAAAATATAGAACTGTGTACTTAGAAGGGGGCCCGTGTTTTCCACCTGTTATGTGTTTTCATGATTACATGATACATGATCATGTTCACTTGATTACCTGACTGCACACTTTCCTATAGGAAGGTGTACTCGGAAAAGGACCAGTAGGTTCTACCTGTACCTGTTTACCTGATTACCTGATTGCACACTTTTCTATAGGAAGGTGTACTCGGAAGAGGACCAGTAGGTTCTACCTGTACCTGTTTTCCTGATCCCTGAGTACACGGCCCTATAGACTCCACTACGAAATCTAAACGAAATTTGTATGAATGTAGCAACCATTTGGTAAAAATCTGGGATGCATGAAGTGCTACCTAGTTAGAATTAATACAAGACTTGACATAACATGAAACCTGTTACATGCTACCTGTTTACCTGTTAAATATTCATCTGTTACATGTTTACCTGCTGTATGACACTTGACACCTGATACATGTTACTTGTACCATGTTAGTATATCATATTACTTGATTTTGTTTCCTGATTTATGTTAGTTATCCTGTTTTGTTGACATGCCTATGCCATGCTATATATGCTTCCGCCGTTACTCTATATCTGTTTATTTTTCCTGTACTTGTGCCCGCACTACAAGCGGCCCGTAACTTGCATTGACGGGCGTTTTGTTTCTTTTCCCCTTTTCGTGCAATTTGTTCAATTGCAGATTATGGTGACCAGTTACCTGATGGAGTAGGTGATCTGACTTTTTAGATGTTGAAGTTCTTGCTATTATTATTATTTCCTGTTGCTTATTTTGAACAAATGTATATGCTATTTGGATTATTTGTATTGAGCAGTATGACCCAGAATTATTGACTTGTTCAGATCTGGTTTATTTGAGATTATTAAACTTCGTTTCAAATAAATTCTGTTGGTATATTGATTCATTTATGCATGCGTGCCTTGTTATCTCATATTTATTTCTGTGAAATATTGTAAAGATCCTGACAGCTTATGGATGATGAAAATCATTCGCTAGACTTAGTCACGTATCCATATTCCGTATTTTTTTGGGAAGCAGGGCGTGACAATTAGCGAGGATGGCCACTCGAGAGTGAGCGGCATCTGAGCCTCAACCCTAGCTGCGGTGGAGGACGACGTTGAGGACCTGGCGAGCTCCATTCGAAGTCGACAATACAGATTTACAACAATATTATTGCGCCCGTGCTTTCTTCTTGTTAGATACAAAAAGAGCTAATAATAAACACACTTGTATTCATCGTCACGTGCAATTCATGCGCAAAAGAATTAGTTAATTGAAGAGATCACAAGATTATCCAGAAAGGATTACATAATAACTGCCATGTGGGAAGATTATCCAGAAAGGACTGCATAATAACTGCCATGCGGTGCATCCGTTAAATAACCTCTTTAAGATGCGCGCCCCAAGTCAATCCACGGCTATTCTTCTTTACGCACGGCCACAATTTTCCCACCATAATCGGATCCCAAAAATCGCCCCTAAATATTTAATTACATCCTCATCCTCTACTTCTTCTTCTTCTTCAACCTCACCTCACCTCACCTCACTCAATCAATCAAAATCCCCCGACCCCCAAAATTGCATTTTTATTCCCCAAAAATCCAAACCCTAACGCTAATGGCGCACGAGGACCTTCCGATCCCGACCTTCTCCTCCCTCGACCCCGTCTACGGCGACGGCTCCGCTCTCGAAGAGGCGCAGCTCCGAATCCAGACCATCAAGAACAAGTTCGCCGAGCTCTTCGGAGGCGATCAGCCCGATATCTTCGCCCGTTCTCCAGGTTCTCGTCGATCATGTGAAACTCTGTTTGATTCCGTTGATTTGGTCGAATTTTGAGGTAGTTGTTAGGGTTATGTTAGATTTTGAGGGGATCTGGAGCTTATGAGAGAAGCCGAGAAGGGGAGGTGAGTTTGATGTTTTTTTTTTGATCATAAGGTGAGTTTGATGTTAAAGTTGATATTTTGGAAGAGAATTTTAGGAGAGATCTCTGTTTTAGGTTGTGGGGTTAGATTCTTGTGAGATCTCTGCTTGTATTCTAAAGTTTCAATTTTGTGGTAAATTCTTAGAAGAATCTTTTTTTCCCCGGGGTGGTGTGTGTGTGGAATGTTGTACATCCACATAACTCAGGCCCTGTTTGGGAACGAAGTTTAGATAATCAAAGTTATCTTAACTTGGAGGTATAAGTAGTCACACCCTTACCTCCATTTTAAAGTTACCTTCAAAGTTAAGAAAAATTAGGTAAGAGTGGAGTTTAGGTAACTATTGGTTTTCTCACCTTTTAGGGTAAGATAATTGTAGTTATCGTATCTCCAAAAGGGGTCCTAAACATGCCAAAAGTTTAGATAACTGTAGGTTTTTTGAAGTTATGAGAGATAATGCCAGTTATCGTAACTTAAGTTTGTTCCCAAACATAGCCTCACTATTTCCATATTAATACTTTGGTCAACTCCAAAAGTGCTCAGTCAAAAGCTCAATTCCTGAATTGCAAAATCATGGAAATTTTGATCCATTGAACCACCTTTTGAGAAGAAAAAAACTCAATTGGCAGGGGCTCATTCTTTCAAAATAGTCTTTCTACTCTTGTGCTATTAGTCTCCTTCAGACCATTCAATTTAACATTTGTTCTCAAAGATTGGTTCAATGGATGAGAATTTGCAATGTTGCAATGTTCTAATTGATTAGTTTTAGAGTTGGAGGTAGTTATAGCGATTTGTGAGTGAGTTATATGGAATTGCTAGTGAGTAATTTGGAAAAAGAAACATTTTTTTGGTCACCCTTTTTTTTCTGAGATATCGATGAGATTTCATTTTTCATTTTGATGGGAGAGAGTATGATATTAGTTTAGAAAGTTAAATTTGTTGCTGTGTGTTTTGAAGGAAGAGTGAATTTGATTGGGGAGCACATAGACTATGAGGGATACTCGGTGCTGCCGATGGCGATTAGGCAGGATACGATCATTGCCATCAAAAAGAGGAGCGAGCCCGTGTTGAGGATTGGGAATGTGAATAGCAAGTACGACTTGTGTACTTACCCAGCCGATCCTATGCAGGTTTGAAAAATGTTCACAATTTCAAATATTTGTCTTGCATAATTTTAGTGTTTGATGAGGGTTGTCTTCGCCATCAATAAGATTTTTGTTACAAATCAATGGGAAGTTTGCTTTTTTTTTGATAAAAGAAATTGTATTTAAATGACTGATGACTTAATCTTTTTGTTGGAGTGAGGTACAATACCAAGGTATTAGCTGATACCTGTGTGAGATAAAAAGTAGGTATTGTAGCTAGCAATTAAGGTAATTTTGCCTTCTTTCTTTGTCTGCAAAATTTAGTGGCTATATTCCAACTACAGTTTCTTGCACATGCAATATGTGCTTTTATTCTCTTCGTCGTCTTGGTACCATTTTGATATATATAGATAGTGGTGAGGATTGTTAAGCATGAGACATTTTAAAATCTTCACTAATAGTAAAAGCGCGCATGTGAAAGAGAGATACCACATGGTTGCTCTCAAAACATATTTGGCCTAGTAACTAGATGACTAGTATGTGCAATGCATGTGCTTTTTCAATTTTTTTTTTTTGGGATAAAAGATGACCTCGTCATCGTTTGGTTAATGCAATATTAAAGAAACAAAGTAGTACTACATACATAGATCAAACCAAACTCAGTCTAATCCGAATACCGAACAACAACAGAACGACAATGAAGTGACTACCAGAAAAACAACAACAACATCAACAACATAAAGATAGCTAACTAGAAAGCGGTAAGATACAAGTGATACACTGCCGTATGTGCTGTATAGATAGATCAAACCAAGTGCTTTTTCAATAATTGAGCAGCATGTGCTGTAAATGTGCAAGGCCACAAAATTTTCCACAGCAACCTGCACTTTGTAGTTATAATTGTAAAATTGTGGTTTGAGATATTTTGTGAGTAACAAGTTACAACAGGATGATGCTGACGTCACAAGTGATTCAAAACTACATTATAATAAATTTTAAACTGTTTAGGATGCAACAATTAGTCATAAATGTCTAAACATTTTAACACGCGAATCAAAATTTAACTATGGGACAGGATGATGCTGACTTCACAAGCGATTCCAAATTACATTCTAATAATTTGAAGACTCTTTAGGTTGCTACAATTGGTCATAGATGTTTAAAGATTTTTACAAGTGATTCAAAATTTAACTATGCTATATTCACTAATTAAATTAAGCAACTATTAAACATGATCGATCTTTGAAGGTTCTCCTTGTATGCACAACTTACTTGTGAGAAATCCTGCTCAGTAACAACTATTTTCTTTTTGAGGTGTTTAATATGCGGTAATCTGTAAAAAAAATTGGGATTTTCTTGCAGATTACCGTTGATTGGTATAAATACACGTATAGTTTTGGAAGGAATGTGGATTTCCATAACAATGCAAGTTGGAACTTTTATTCCTACCCCACCCCCAACCCCCCTTGTGTCGAACCTGGATTCCCATGGGAATCAAAGTTTGAGAGGCTAATATATTTCCACCTCGTTCCACCTACTACCCCTGCTACCCTCCACCACCCCGATAATTGCTACCGCAACCACCACCTCACCTGCCATGCCCCCATTGCTGCGGGCCTTCATTACTGTTTCCCTCAGCACTGCTGCCACCATTGCCTTCATCACCACTGTCACAACTATCGTCATTGTTGCTATCACCGCCATCACCGCCGTCACAACCGGTGTTGCTGTCGCTGCCTGCCTGCACCATTGCACCGTGGCCATCACCATTACTATCATCACCACTGCCACAACCACCTTACAGCTATCTTCACTCGTCGACCACCACTGCCCTCTCTCTTCTCTCACACACACTTTGTTCAACCAACCATCATAAGGGAATTTTGGTAAAAGTCCAAACACAATAGTCTCTGACTCCCATGAATTGCAGTGTGCTATAACATAGTAATGAAGGATACACGAGAATCCTCCATTCTTTGTACCAAACACCCCCCTTTGTATCCTTAATGTTTCACCTTTTAATTGCACAGCCTACTCTGAAGAATTTTATGTCTTCATCTTATATAGAGGTTATATACATTCCATTATTTCAGGAAATTGATTTGAAGAATCACAGATGGGGGCATTATTTTATCTGCGGGTAAGGCATGATCCTTTACGCTTAATGCAGATATTCAATTGTTCGTTGACAATTGATAACACTTTTTCCCTTGCATAAGTTGACTATGAAGATCACAGAGAATTCCGTTTATAAGTGTACATTTATGGATATCCCATATCCTGCAGTTACAAAGGAGTTTATGAGTATGCTAAACTTAAAGGAGTTGACTTGGGGAAACCTGTTGGCCTTGATGTAGTTGTCGACGGAATTGTTCCTACAGGTGCTTCCCTGTAAAAGTGCCTTTTCAGTTATAATTTTGTTAGCATCTCGCAGTTTTGTGTGTGTGTGTGTTTGTTTATTGAATGCCACTATGATATAGAATTGTTGAATATATGCTATTGTCTAAGATGTGGCTTTTTCAAAATTTAGGATCTGGACTCTCAAGTTCAGCAGCATTTGTCTGCTCTGCTACAATATCAATAATGGCTATTTTTGATGTGAATTTTCCAAAGGTAATCCTTTTTTACTGTCTATTTATTTAAGAATAATATGTGATTGTTTGTAATAATATTTTTAACTTCGACAGCTTTAAACACAGTAACTTGTTTTTTGTTACTTCATTTTAATTAGAATTCATTCATTTCTTTCTAGCAAAAGCTATGTGGCCTGTATACAGAACATATAGGTCAAACCTCTGCATGTAAATTTGGTGACCACTCCATTGAACAGTTTAGTGCTGAAAATTTAGTTTCAGCACGTGATAGGCAGTTTGATTGGTTCTTTTGTGCATCTATGTTATAAGTCTATTTAGTTTTTGGATCTCCGAAAAGAATTTCTGAAACTGCTTGTGCAATGCTGAAATATTGAAATTGCTTTTGTCTTTTGCAGAAAGAAATTGCTCAGCTTACGTGTGAATGTGAACGCCATATTGGAACACAGTCTGGAGGGATGGACCAGGTGACATATAATAAACCTTACTTTTCTACTTTGGCTTCTTTAAGTTAATTTTAGGTAACATTCTAAGAGAATAACTCTAATGTGCTTTCACATAATCTTTCTATACATTGTTTTTTTAATGGGAAATGTAATTGATTGTAGGTCCACATGCCTATAGAAATATTCATGCAAATTAAGCTTCTCTTAGTAGGTCTTAATCATATATTTATAAAAAAAATTAACTAAGGTAACTTCTGGTTCTGGTTTTTTGGGAAATGCAATTAATTGTCAATATGTGTGCTAATAGCCGTTCTCCTGTCCTCACTGGGAAATCTTGTGTCTTGCTTTTTCTTTTCGTCCATTCTTTTTATGTAAGAAGACAACTTATTTACCAGGATCAATATATATATTTTTTGTTTGCCAACTCTATCTTGGTGAAAACTTGAGTGCCATCTCTTTTCATAGGCTATCTCTATCATGGCCAAATCGGGATTTGCAGAGCTTATAGATTTTAATCCTATCCGTGCAACTGATGTGCAACTACCTTCTGGTGGAAGTTTTGTGATTGGCCATTCACTGGCAGAATCCCAGAAAGCAGTAACTGCTGCAACAAATTATAATAACCGTGTGGTGGAATGTCGCCTAGCTTCTGTAAGTCTAGTCTTTTTGCTTTTTCTAACTTTAGGTCATTGATTAATTCTAATTACATTCCAAATCTTGCTTCTTTCATTATTTCAATCCGGGGTAGTGAGTTTGCAGAAAATAGCGTATTTTGTTCCATACAGAACTTTTTAGACTTCATGTGGATGATTATAAATTCATAGGCCACATCAATATTGTGCTGAAATTAGAACTTTTGTGATACTCTTAAAATGAACAATAGAATATGGTGTTTTTTTTCCTGTATATAAATGTATGGAATAGTATCTTGAGGGCTTATATTTCAAGGAATATATGCAGCAATGTGGAAATAGTAAATTGTTCACCAGGGAACTTATCAGAAATTCTTACTGTACTTTGTAAGATAGACATTTTTAACCCTTCAACCTTTAGTTTGCCTTAACTTACATATATAGTTACATTTGTAAGTTTTTGGTATTTCTAAGGAAACACTTCCCTCTTCATACCAGCAAAACAAACTTTCAACCTCAAAATTTCTGTTAAATTGCATGTTATCCACCTTATATATGATCTAAAGTTGAAAAGTGGATAGACACATTTCCTATTAAACCAACAATGTTTAACACTAATAAAAAAGGACGGGACAATTATGTTCCATGCAGGAATGTTTAGCCGAACAATAATAAGTCAGGTCTCATTCTCATTTGTATTAAATAAAAATCTTAATTTGAGCCAGACTTCTGATTTAACTCTTGTTAAGAATCCCTGCCTATCTAGAAATCTAGTTTGATGATCCCTGTGAAGAATTGTTACACATTACTTTCTGTAGTTTACTTTCAATGAGCTTATGATCCCATTGGGACTACTAGCCTGTCACTATACATGTTTATTTTCCGTTCTTTGATGGATATATTTTCGTTTTGTACAATTTAATTATTTGATTATTAATTCATGAAATCATGCAGATTGTCCTTGCCATAAAATTAGGAATGAAACCAAAAGAGGCAATCTCCAAAGTGAAAACTCTATCAGATGTTGAGGGATTATGTGTGACATTTGCTGGCAAATCTGGTTCTTCTGACCCTGGACTAGCTGTTAAGGTATATTATTACTGGTGCTAGAGTATAATCTATTCTCTCTCTCTCTCTCTCTCTCTCTCTCTCTCTCTCTCTGTCTCGATCGATCGATCGATCGATCGATCGATCGATCGATCGATTTCATTTTGGAATGACTTGTGCTGATTATAATCTAGATCATTTTGGAATGACTTGTGCTGATTATTATCTAGAATTTTTTGTTTTGAGGGAATTCAAAATTTAATATACATGCTAGTAAGAAGTTTTCTGTCATCAATACTGTTCATGGCCTTATGGGTTAACTGTTCTGTTGAATAATAATGAGAATAAGAACAAAAAGAAATCAGGATTATGGTTTAATATCCCTACTGTAAATCAACCGGGGGGGGGGGGGGGGGGTTGAATATGGTGATTGTACGGAATTAAAAAATACTTAAATAAAATGCAGAGTAAATAAAAAGTTAAGAAGCGCAAACACAGATAGCACAAGTGACGCAGCGATGTAACGTGGTTCAACCCCCAGGTCTACATCCGCACCTCCTACTTGTAGCAATTTTCCGTCACAAGCGTTCCACTATACTCAAAACTCTTGTACAGTGATTCTCGGATTCAGGCCGAGAGACCCACAGGACTTTTAACACAAGTCCCGTCAATCTCACCGAAGTGGAAGAAAAAGAAAAAGAACCTCAAGATCATAAATTATCCTGACCGAAGAATATAAAGTAGTTATCACACACACCCGGATTGACTGTTGAAAGATTAGTTCAGAAGATTTTTCTCAGAAGTAATAGGTAATACTCAGTGGGTTCGGCCAATTAAATAGATTGGGAAGTGTATCGATCAAAATTGGAAACGATACATTCCGAAAATGTGAACAACGCAAAGTGCGGTCGACTGCAATCTTGGTGCAGTCGACCGTTCAGCTCTCTGACGTAAAGTCGAGAGATGAAAGGTTGACTGCATCTTATGCAATTGAAAATTGCAATCAACTGCGCTGCGGTCGACCGTTATGAGGTGCGGTCGACCGGTATCACGTTGTTCATACCAAATTCACTTTATATTTTACCAAACGAACTAATCAATCAATCTATCAATTTTACAGTTTTAAATCTCACAAATATGGAATGATGGCAACTGGTCTTGATGGCTTTCTTAGACATTAATTAATCAATTTCTCTTTTTGAATATCTTCTCCTTTTGCTTGATTTCTCAATCTTTCTTTATTATTTTCCTTCTTTGAATATTCTTGAATCTTTTTCCTTATTTGAATATTCTTGAATCTCTCTTGGATATTGTTTTGATCTTGAAAATCTGAATAACTTAATTCAAATTTATTAGTAATTGTAGACACGTTTTGTGCACATCAAACTAGGAGTCAACAAAAATCAACACCTACTGCTTGAGATGTTATACCCTGATTATCAGAATTTGAATAATCTTAGGTACTACCTCTAGACCAGTATAATGGGATAAGACTGGGTTTTGGGTACTGGGCTTTTATCCACTCAACCTGGTCCAACAACTAACAGATAACATGTGCAAACGCGTATTGAACATTATACACAATAATATTTTATTATATTGAGAATATATATATATATATATATATATATCCAACAATCTCCTCCTATATTCTCAATATATTAGGAAATACCTGGTTATATCATCGGTTCCACATGTGGACTAGATCACAATAATTTTGAATAAACATTGAATCACAAGATAATATAGTTCATAGACTAAATTAATTATAACTTGTATAGTTCAAATGAGATTAAACCAAAATAATCAAATAGTTCCAAGACCATATCAAAACAGAATAGTTCCCAATGACTAAATCAACTGGAGAAATCTGTCAGAGTTTCAAAGTCAACCAAAACAAATTAACTTCAAGAACAAAATAAGAGTTTTAAGCTCAATGAACACAAGAGTCTTAAACTCGAAAAAAGTTTTACCAAGCAAGTGACTAATTTATTCTCAAGTAAAATAAACCGAAACTCTATCTTTGCAAACTGCTTTATGTTTACTTTCCCATTTTGAGCAAATCATTATTTTGAAATCTATGTTGACAGATTCAACTCCATCTTTGCTAGTTTATTGCAAACAAGAATATCATAAGACACGTCTCTAAGAATTCTAGAGAATTTAATAGAGTATTTAGTTCTACAAAAGAACTTAATACAATTCAAAATTAGCTTAGCAAAAATGTAATGCAAATATTACAATAAAAAATTCTTTAACAAAATAAAGAATAAGAACTATTATAGTTTCTACACAAGAACTATACTATGTTTCATATTGGAATGATGGAACAGTCAAATCAATTATGGTTAAATTATGAATCATCAAAATTGGAATGAAACATGAATCCATAAAAGATATATATCATCAGAATGGGAATGATATAACGACAATTTTAAACATCGGAAACACATCGACAAGTTTTCACGATTTTTTTTTGGAATAATGAGATGATTCTAACTTCTAAGTAAGTTATGAGAATATGTATCATCATCAAATTTGAAATGAAGTTATATATTAACAAAATTTACGTAGAATTTATAAAATTATCTAAAGTATGTCAACTGCCTAAAATTGATGCTTAACTTTGAACTTCGTTATAGCTCCAATTGGATTCTAAATTTTAAAATAACTAGGATGTTAAAGCTTTTGACTTAATAGTTTTAAACCCCATTTTCCCCACAGTTTTGATAATTAAATCACTTTCAAGTCTCTTAGCACGAGTATTAGCCATATTTTGTCTCAATTACACTTTACGTATGGGAAAGTTCAACTAGGCTTCTTTCAACCTTAATATACTCCTTACTTATTATAGAGTGAGTTATGAGCTACTGTGCATTATAGCTTTGATAGTCGATTGACAGAATTAGAAAGTTACTTAAACTCCTTAGTGAATGGCTGCAACAAGTCTATCAATCCACTTAGCCTCTTTTCCTGCATAGGATAATACATAGAAGCTTGATTTCATGGATGATAGCACAATGCTTGTTTTCCTTTTGATTTTCATAATATTTCTATTCCTCCTACTGTAAACACATATCCACAAGTCGTGGACTTTCACTAAATTCTTTAAATCTAAGCTCTTTAAAAAAATTCAAATTATTCGTGCCTCAGTTTTAATACACGTTTTAAAAATAATAAAACATACAATGATTTTATCAATTTGTAAATATTGTTCACTAAACATATAACAACTCCAAAGCCTTTTTCCCAACTAGTTAGGGTCGACTACATGAATCTTGGTTTTCCATTATGCTCGGTTTAGTGCAATATCTTCTGTAAGTCACAAGCTGTCATATCTTTTTTCACCGTTTCCACCCAAGTAAGTTTATGTCTTCCCTTACCCCAAATCACTCTTTGTAACGGGAGCACTACTAGGTCTCTAGGCAGTTAAAATCGGTTTTTGGAACTAATCGGTCTAGGAGCGATTAGTGATTAATCGATTAATCGAAAAATAATCGGAAATTAAATCAGAAAAATCATTATTATTATTATTATTATTATTATCATCATCATCATCATCATTCTAACATAAAACTATCAGGAGATGATCAAATAGAAACATATAGTTATAGAGAAAAAGAAGAGATTACTTGATTTGAGCTGAGTTTGGATTCTGGATGTGGGTCGGAAAGGGTTTGCTGGTCGGTTCCATCAAACAAAAACAATCGGGGAGAAGCAACGCGAGTAGCAAAAGGAGGTGCAACAGATGCGTGCAAGGTCAAGTATGCGACGGCGCAGGGGGAGCGACTGCGGTCGGGTTTGGGTTTGCTTGAGAAAGAAGAAGAGAATTAGTTTGGATTTGAGTTTGTACGAGGAAGAAGAAGAGAGCGGCGACATGTCGGGATTGGTTTTGTGCAAGGACCGGAAGGGGTTTGGATTTTGGATTCGAATTTTAGTTTGGGCCGGATTAAACCCAAATAATGCAAACGAGCAAGAAAATTAGAAGATGATATTTAATCGGTTAATTGGCCACTTAAAATCGGCCAATTAACCACTAATTGGCTGATTATACCCGATTAAATCGCTAACTATTGAAATATTATAAATCGCTAAAAAAAACACTTAGCCTCCGATTAGCAATTAATCGAGGATTAATCGGGTGTAATCGGGGATTTAACTGCTTAGCTAGGTCTACGTGTGATATGTCTAAACCACCTGAGGCGATTCTTACTTGACTTAACTTGGATAGGAGCTACCTTTAGCATGTCTCGTATATGCTCGTTTATAATTCTAGTCCTAGTTTTACCACATCCATTTTAGTATCCTCATCTCCGTTACACTTTTTTTTGGATATGTTTCTTTGTTGCTGATATGGGTGAAAATTACGGTTAATCGGGGCCATACAATCTCAACACGCATCTTAAAGCTTCCAAGGGTGGTACAGTTACTTCACATTGGTAGCAGGCCTGCTAGAAGAACAGGCCTTCCTCCAGGCCCATCAGCTCACCCAGATCAGCAACCAGGGCTCCCTTGCAGCCTAACAATGGAGGATTTCTAGCTAACCACGGTTGTCAGTCAAATCTCCTGCCCACCTAAACCGTCTGATCCCAACGGATTCGAAAATCTCTAAAAACCGGCCTATGCTCCTGTGAGCCACTGGCAGGCCCACCACAGCAATCGGGTCCGCAGGAGAGGGTCAACCTGGTCCACCGAAAGCCCCTCTCTCTGCCTATAAATACCAAACCCCCTCCACAGTTACAACGTAATCACTTTTTTACCTCTAAAACTCTAATCTTCTTCTCCAGTATCTGACTAGATCGTCGGAGAATCTATCACCGGAAAAACTCCCCGCGTTTCGAGGCTTGTAGGTTCCTAGCGGCCAGCGGCCAGCACCACCACCCCCATATCCAAATATCCCAAATATACATCAGCCTCTCATCAGGATCGAATCTACGGCTGAGATATGCTCTTCCCTCTCAACAAAAGAACTCACTATCTGTTGCTCCCAAACCGAAAAAAGCATCAGTTGTCAAACACTTTGCTCCATACATCATTGATGGTCTGACAGCCATTCTATAAAAATTTTTCTTCAACTTCAAAGGTATTCTAAATCTTGTTCGCTAAACATATTAATGCAAAACTGTTAAGTACAAAACTGTTAAGTACAAAACTTTTAAATACAAAATATTCAGTACAAAATCTTTTAGTACAAAACTGTTTAAACATCTTTGATGAATAACAAAATTTTAAATAGAAGTAAGGGCAAGAAGAATCTTTATTGTAGCAATATAACAAATATGTGAGTAGACATCAAACCAGTCTACCCCACTTATCTCAGTCAATCCTTTAGCTACTAGAAGTGCATTAAAATTGAAACTAAACAATCAAAACTAAGTTCCTTCTACAAAACTTCTCTTACTATAGTTTTAGCAACTTTCTGCAAATCAACTAATTTAAAGTATTATTGTATAACAACAAATTTATTTCATTCTCTACTAAATCTGCCATTGAAGTTTTGAGTGTCTATAAGGTTGATTCTTGAATTCAACTATGAATCATTGACCTTGTCTATAGGACTAAGATAATTTCATACATTTAACTTTGCTGAATACATCCTCAAAGAACTCTGCAAGTCTAGATTATACTAACATAAATTAGATAGATCCAAAATCTGTCTATAGAACTAAATTCTGCACTTTCTAAGTATACACAAATATTTGTTATAGGCCCTTATTTAGGCCGTCTAACAAATGTATCACACCATATGTTTTCACTATAACAACATTATTTGTGTTTTTATGTTGTAATCTACAAGGTGTGAGCAATTAAGAGTGTGGTGACAAATTAGAATATGATTGACAATTCAACCTCACCGACAATCACTCGAAATCAAACTGACAGTTGATAATATAGATTTCAACATTCCACTAAATGTTTAATTCTAACTTTTATCAATACTGTTTGACTGTGGTAGTTGGAGTGCACTAATTTCAGAGATTATACCAAATGCAGAATTCTCAAAAACCATATTCACCATCTCTATCAATTCTAAACCCTTTTGATTTTAGCATTTAACTAGATTTTCAGTTTATTAAAATAACAAGTTGATGAGGACATCAATTCTATTTAATTTAGTATTTTATTTCAGTACCATATTTGTTTTTTGGCAATTATAGCCATATGTAATCTTTCTTTTTGCATTAGATTATTTTTGAGATTTGTATTAAGATTTGTTTTGAGCCTATTTATAGGCCCTGAGATTAATGAGAAAGATGTACCATTCTTGATTAAAAAAAAATTTGTGTTGAGTTTTGCTCTTCCCGTCTCTTTTTGTGTGATACAATTGAGATTCAATTATTAGGGTTTGTGATAAATCCTAATACAATTTTAGGGTTAGTGATTAACTCTAAAATCTATCCCAAATTTTAAAAAAAATAAAAAAATTCCCCAATAAACCCAAACCCTAATCTCCGAAATCCCCCAAATCCAATACAAAAAAACCTAATCCCTAATTCCCCTTCTCTCTCCATCGTCTTCTTCCCCTCCCCCCCTGACCCCGACCGAAACCCTAGCACCCCCCTTCGTGACCCCGACGACACCCCGATCGACCTCCAATATTGCCGACCACTATTTGCTCACCTCCCATCCTCGTCGATGCCTACAACCTCCACAGTTATCCCCTTCGCCATTGACCTTACTCCGAAATTCCCTTTCCATCGCCACCGCAACCTCCACAACACCCTCAATCGACTTCGTCCTTATCCCCTTCCCCTTCCATCAGATCCCGACGCCCCGACCTGTCGCTCCTCTGTCAGTTCCGACGTCCCTCCTCCTGTCGCGCCTCCACGACGCAACCAGCGCCAGCCGCCTCGCGTCCGCCCGGTGCTGCTCCTCGCCCCTTTGCTGCCAAGCTGAGATCTGTTGCAATTGTTCTTCGAACCCTTGGTATACTCTTTCCACTTTTAAATATTTGTGTTCTACTACCTTATCATCTCTATTATATTATTTGATATTCTGTCGTCCACAAACAATTGAGATTTGAGTGTTCCACTTGCTTGATTAGAGTACAAATTAGTATTGAATCTTTTACTTGCTAAGAACGCTTAGGAATTTAATTATTGATTGTTAGAACTGAATTATTAATTGGGGTTTGATACTTAACTCAATTCTTGGAAATTCATCAAGCCGATTAATTGTTTAAAATTTCAACTTTGATCCATATTACATGTTGGTAAAATTAATCCATTAAGAATCTTGGAAATTCTCTATTTTAGGGTTAGTTTTACATCATGAGTGCTTCATATATATGACAAACATTCAATAATCATAAAAAATGTTATTAAATACTTCAGAGCAACCATTGTCTCATCTAGTCACAAAGCTGCTGAGATCACAAATATCAGAATGTATTGACTAAAAAAATTGTGGTCTCCTAGAGACCATACTAAATAATTTTTTAGTGATCATAATTTGAGCACAATTTCACATTTGTCATAATTTAATGAGGTGTCATTTAGCAGAGTTATGAGTTTTAACAAGAGCAAATAATTTAATATACAGTTCACATGTCCTAGTGTTTTTGCCGTGTTCAAGAACTACACAAATTAGAACTACTATTATCCTATGTTTCGTTTGTTAAACTCAACTTTCACATGCCATGAACTATAGTAGCACATTATAATGTAATAATAATATGAGTTAATAGAAAATTACTCTACCACATTTTACAAAATAGTTTGCTTTCTCTCATGGTTTCAACAATGTCTTAGTGCTCAACACGTTTGAGTGAAGAGTTCATTCTTTTATTCGTTCTTCATCCTCTTCGAAATGCTAAAAGAGATAATGACCAATATGTTATAATTCAACTTTGCACACACAGTAGAATAAACAAGAAAAAACACAACGTACCTAATGGAGCCATATCCTGCATTACGAGATGCTTTCACCTAAGTTACAGACATTTGTTATAGATCTTATACATCAATCTTTATTAGAGAAGCAAATATACGATCTCACACAAACTGCAAACGATGGGTTTGTCAATATATCTATACACATAGTATGACAAGACACATTTTAACAATCCTAAACATGTTAGTTTTCAAAGTGAGACAAATTAATATCTAAAACATCCAACCATGTGATTAAACACACAAAATGTTAGCACATTCCTCACACGAAAATATTGAAAATGATTAGAGTAGATCATTAGCACTGTCACGTTTACCCGATACCCGGACTCGACCCGGATCCAGCATTGGACCGGAATCGACCCGATCTATACGGGCCCGGGTCCGGATCCAGGTCCTAAAATAAGACCCGACATGTATTTATTCTCCGCAACTGGACCGGACATGTAGATTTTTTTAACTCGGACCCAGACCCAGTTCTCGCAAGTTCGGATCCGTGTCCAATTTTTGGACCCGTGAGGTACCTGGTCCGGGTCCGGGTAGTTAAGGACCCGATAGCAGCTCTATTGATCATACCGACACTTCAAGTTAGAAGTGTTTTCCAAATTCGATGGAGAATGCTGCATAGTGTAGACTTATTCTACTGTGACGCAAATCTATCGTCTCCAGTACACACAATTTGTAAATAACTTGGAAGTTTCTACATTCATCAAATTGTTAAAGATTAGCCAATTAAACGAATTATTAGCACTATTTAATTCTAACAACAATTTAATTTATAGTCAAAATCTATGATATAACTTATCAGCACGTAGCCAAAATAGTTATTCAAAGTTGTAATTAATTAAACAATGAATACTCATGACTTTGAACTTTAGCTGTTAGCAACAATAAATAATTAAAATATATGCAGGTAAAGAACTTATCTTTAATTTCAGATCTGATTCAGTCCAACTATATTTGGATCTAGTCCAAACAACATCCTCACCACCTACACTATTTCCAAAAATTTCATCCACATCTCATATTGTATTTTCCTATTCCAACTGTTAAAATTGGAATTGCTAAATTCCTCTAAATTAGGAACTCATACGAACGTTCTTGTTCTTCCATCTCAAAGGAATAAACAATAAATTTCAAAAAGTAGAGGGTTTATTGTGAACAATTACTGCGTATGTAATTTCAGTAAAAGCAGGGGTTTTTTTAAACTGTGTAATAAACAATTAAAACAGAAAATAGAATTAAAGAAATAAGCATAAATCTTAAAGTTTATAGTCAACCCAATCTTGATAAGATCAAGTGGTTGCGAGTTGGATCTATCAATAGCAGCAGCATAACCGATCTGATGCAAGGACCAAACCACCAAACATCAAAATTCAGCCAATGGGACTTCTCTATAGGTTAGCTCTGACTCAAACAACATCAGCAGCATCCTGATCTGATGCAGTGGACAAACGCACAATATACAGAGCCAGTAGATTGGCTCCGTGTGTCGATCTGGATTAGATCTACCAGATCGGATCTGGATCTGGATCTGGTCCAGCATCCCGAACACCACACGGCAAATTCTAGCCAATGTAAATTGAGTTGTTCGGATCTGAACAAAAGGTATTGGCAGCAGTTGATCCCCTTCTTTGCCCGAACACAAAACACGAAAACCAGCCAATGGAAAAATTGGATTTGAGTGGATCCTAATCCAATCACAACCAGAGAATCGAGGAAGAGGAGAAGAGGGCTGCGGCTACTGGTGGAGGCGACGATGACCTGCGGCGATGTCGGTGACAACATCAGCTGTTAGGGACCATTCAGTCCCATATCGGTATATGGGTAGCCAATGTGGGGTCAAAATAAACTTGGGTTCCCTCCCTTTAACAGCTAGCTTTTAAGGCTAAGTTCTCCTTGGTTCGTTTCAATTGGTATCAGAGCGGGTTCCATCCTCTTGATCTGCGCCACTCGGAAAGGGCTACCTACGGGTTAGGAAATGGCTACCTAGTGATGAGGATATCAGTTCGAGACGATTCAGGCATTTCTATAAGTACAAACATCGTCTAGGATGGTCGTTCCATTAGCTTGGTATTTTATTTCAGTACTCATATTTGTTTTTTGACAATTATAGCCATATGTGGTAGTTTAAAGATTTGCACCCTTTATTTTATGCATTAGAATATTTTGGAGATTTGTATTGAGATTTGTTTTGAGCCTATATATAGGCCTCTTGATTAATGAAATGAGAATGCTATTCTTGATTTTTTTTAAAAATATTGTGATTGAGTTTTACTCTTCATAATCTTTTTGTGAGACATTGAGATACAATTTTAGGGTTTGTGATAAACTGTAAACTACACACAAATTCTCACATCTCTAATTAAACCCTAATACCCCACTTTTTCTCCTCCTTCTCACTCCAATAGCTGCCACCCCCTTTATCAATTCCTTCAACCTCCACCTCCACCGAAACCCAAACTCCTCACCTTGCCTCCTCGTCTCCAGCCTTCCCCGACCACCACCGCCACCCTTTCTTCCTTCCTCTTCAATCCTCCAAACCCTCCTTCATTCGACCACCACCGCCACCACCCGAGCGACCACCCTGCCGTCGTCCAACACCTCTCTGCCCACCTCTCGATCCTTCACCATTAAAGTCAAATCTCTAATTCCCCAAATTAGTTCAACCAAAACCCTAATCCTCAAATTCAACCCAAATTTAAACCCTAACCCCCAAATCCTTCATCGCCACCTCCACCAGTCAACGCTGCCGCCCTCCTCTTCTCGTCGACGTCCTACCTGCTCCCTCCCACTGGCTGCCTCTGCCACCATCTATAGCACCCGCCGCTGCCTCCTTCCCAACAGCAGCACCTCCTTCTCGCTGCCTCACCACTGCAGCCACCCCGTGCACCAACGCAGTTTTCTTTGAGCCCAGTAATCTCTTTCCACTCCAGTTATTTGTGATACTATTTATCATCTCTAGAATATTGTTTGATTTATCCGTTGTCCACAAATATTAAGTGTGTGTTTCTACTTGCCAATTTGCGTACGATTCGTTATTGAACATCTTACTTACTAATCATGCTTAGGTATATTTGTTGATTGTTTGGCTTGGATTTTAATTTGGCTTGTTAAACTATTTCATATCTTGAAAAATCATCAAACCAATTAACAGTTTTAATTTTTAACTTAATCTGCATTACATGTTGGTAAACTTAATCTTTTAAAATTCTTAGAAATTCTTTACTTAGGGTTAAGTTTACGTCACTTAGAGGCTGAATTAAATTTACTGGTAGACTCGGGGTGGGCGAGTGTCCTGTCGCTTGAGTGAAAGCCACCGAGAGTCGAAAAGGGCTACTTAGAGGTTGGATTAAAATTACTGGTAGGTCCGAGCTGGGCCAGTGTTGCTAGAGTGAAGCCGTCTGGTGCCCTAGAGTGTGAGCCGCTGGGGACGAAGGGATCGGAAGTGTGGTGGTTTGTTAGGGACTATTTAGTCCCATATCAGGTATATGGGTAGCCAATGTGGGGTTGAAATATCGATTATTTGTGATACTATCTATCATCTCTAGAATATTATTTGACTTATCTGTCATCTACAAATATTGAGTGTGTGTTTCTACTTACCAATTTGCGTATGATTCGTTATGGAACATCTTACTTACTAATCACGCTTAGGTATATTTGTTGATTGTTAGGCTTGGATTTTAATTGGGTTTGTTAAACTATTTCATATCTTGAAAATTCATCAAACCAGTTAACAGTTTTAATTTCTAACTTAATCTGCATTACATGTTGGTAAACTTAATTTTTTAATATTCTTAAAAATTCTCTACTTAGGGTTAAGTTTACATCACTTAGAGGCTGGATTAAAATTACTGGTAAACTCGGGTTGGGCCAATGTCGTGTTGCTAGAATGAAAGCCACCGAGAATCGAAAAGGGCTCCCTAGAGGTTGGATTAAAATTACTGGTAGGTCCGGGCCGGGCCGGTGTCACTAGAGTGAAGCCGTCTGGTGCCCTACAGTGTGAGCCATTGGGGACGATGGGATCAGAAGTGCGGTGGTTTGTTAGGGAATATTTAGTCCCATATCGAGTATATGGGTAGCCAATGTGGTGTTGAAATAAACTTGGGTTTCCAATGGCTCACACTCTAGGGCACCGGACGACTTCACTCTAGCGACATTGGTCCATCCTGGACCGACCAGTAATTTAAATCCAGCCTATAGGTAGCCCTTTCCGACTCTCGGTGGCTTTTACTCTAGCGACACTGACCCAACCCGGGTCTACCAGTAATTTTTATCTAGCCTCTAAGTAGCCCTTTCCCAACCCCTATGTAGCCCTTTCCCGAGCACCGCAGATCAAGACCATGGAACCCGCGCTAATACCAATTGAAACATACCCAGATCAACCTTAAAAGCTAGATGTTGAAGGGATGGAACACAAGTTTATTTCAACCCCACATTGGCTACCCATATAACCGATATGGGACTAAATGGTCCCTAACAGCGGCTATCGGCGACGGCGACGAATTCCGACGAATGGTCAACTTCGACGATCTCTCTCTTAATCTCAAAATTAAAAATTTAATATCTCAAGATTGTTGAATAATAATGAGAATAAGAACAAAGAGAAATTAGGGTTATGGTTTAATATCCTGCTTGAGATATTATACCCTGATTTTCAGAATTGGAATAATCTTAGGCACTACCTCTAGACCAGTATATATGAGATATATGAGATAAGACTGAGTTTTGGGCACTGGGCTTTACTCACTCATCCCGGTCCTACAACTAAATGATAACACGTGCAAACACGTATTGTCCCATAGAACATTATACACAATAATATTCTATCATATTGAGAATGCGTATATATCCAACCTGTTCTTCATGCAGGATCAACTTTTGTATGCCATATTTTTTATAGTCGCATTAGATCATGTGATTATTGCTTGATGCAGGAATTTCTGAATGAGGAGCCTTATACTGCTGAGGATATTGAGAAAATCACTGAAGAAAAGCTTACCTCTGTCTTTGCAGACTCTTTAACTTCGTTGGATGTGCTGAGAGCTGCTAAGCATTTCAAGTTGTTCCAGGTACACCTCAATTCATTTCTCGATTAACTTTCTTATCATCAATATGTTGGGAGACCTCATTTCATCACTTGATAAACCCTTCTAGTGCCCTTTGTCAGACTTAAATTTTTGTGTGATACAAATTGAGGATTCTGGATTTTATTAAAATGTGTGAGAGGGTGGAGGCTATGTAATTTGGGAACTTTAAAAAGGTTGGTAGAGTGATCATACAACTTACATTTTGAAGGTAGCATGAACAAACTTCACAACGGACTTGATTGACTAAGTGTGATGTGTACTTGAATAGTATGTTGTTTGTATAATGGAAAAATATGATAGTTACTTCCAAAGAATTTACGATATTATGGATTATTCATTATCAGTAAAAGAAGAAAATTACAAGGATGTCTCTGTGGTTTTCTGCAGGCTACTTTAGCCACCGTATGATGGTTTACTTCTTTGAAAAGTCTTCTTTCAATTTCTGAATTTTAATCAATTTCTGAATTTTAACACTGGACTGCAAAAGTTTTTGTAGTTTTCTACTCAAGAATTTAAATGGACTTTGCCAAGATATCTGTTTCATATTGTTGTAGATGGAGTAAAAAGAGAATATTATTGATCTTCTTGAGATACATAATGAGAAATAAAGAGGCCTTTATATAGACTTACAAAACTTGGGCATAAAGAAAGTCTTCTAACCAAATATAATCAAACATGGATATAAATATAAATCAATCACATATAGAATATAAATCAACCAATATGACAACTCTCACTTGAAACTTATTTACTAAATATGAAAGATATGGTAAATATTCTAACACATAAGATTGGACTTATCTTATGGATCTTGGAATTTTTTGGATTTGAACAAAGGCTAATCAATAAAGTCTTTCATTGGCATGGAGGCACAAGCATCTATAGATCTGTTTTATTTAATGAAATAGATGGAGCTCAGAAGAGCTCCTGCCAAGAAATTAAAATTGATGAGGTATTTAGTACATAGTCTTAGTAGCAGAAAAGTGACACTGGGGCTACAAAGAAAATTATAACATCTACAGATCTACATTTCATTCTGTTCTTTCTATGGTTATCATCAGTTGGGTATTTGATAATGCAATATGTATATATTACAGCGTGCCAGCCATGTTTACTCAGAAGCAAGGCGTGTGCATGAATTCAGAAACACGGTGTTATCCAAACTCAGGTGCATTTACATTTCTTTAAATCATCTGTTTTCCTATGTTTTTAGTCAATTTTTTGGGTAAACCTGCTGAACGTTCAGTACACATTGTTATTGTGAAAATATATGGAATTTGGAGTTGCAAGCAGAACATATCTGTAAAATTTCTCCTGTGTTGATACACTTGTGTTCATTTGTTTTCTTTGCGAATGGATTTCTTATATAAAGAGGAGTTTCGTAGGAATATTCAAACAACTACATAATGTGCTGCCTACCTATTAAATAAATGGATCGAGCCTGGCAAAATTTGCCCACATTTCCGTGTTGTGTCTCTGGGGTGAAAAACTAATAAGTGACCTGGAATAATTGCATTATTGTTTCAGGGGGTCATTGATACTTCTCTTGAAAACCAATCTGGTTACCTGAAGTTTATTTTTATTAATAGCCTGGACAAATCACATCAGCGCACCTCAAAGTTGCTTCTAACAAAAAGTTTTGTCCGATCAAAATAAATGAAAATAAATGTGCATATGATAAGAAATTCATAAGCCGCCTGAGTAGTTTCGTATTTAATGCCGATGCTTAAGCTGATTGTAGATGCTATTATACACCAAGATTATGCCGATGAGATATCAAACCGTATGGAATATCTTAACTGTATGGTAATTAGATATAATTGATAATATAACCAACCAAGCAGAATTTGACTTTACTATGGAAATGGTTCTTTCATTAGTAGGTGTGCTGAACAGTTGATAACATCATAAACATACCATTATATGTATTAGAGATATTAGATTAGATTAGTTGAGTATTAGTTTAGTCACATACGGGTAAAGCACGTGCCTGTATTAAAGTCATATATGTATGAGTGTGTATTGTATGCATAAGGTGAGAAAAGTTGATATGGTATGAGAGCTAGGTTCTCCCTCTCCCTTTCCCAGTTCCTGACCAATGATCTAAGCTTGTGAGTAGTGAAATCAATACCCCGGAAGTTCGTGAGGACATTCTTTCCCTGGACATCCTCAGCACGAAGGCGTGTCTTCCTGTATGCCTGGTCCTCGAAGGGTATGTTTGAGACCCCAATATGCAATCTTTGTGCCCTGGGTCCTTGAGACGATGGTCTTCCCGGCGCTCCTGCTGACGTTGAACACGACGGGGCCTTGATATCATACCAGTCCTTCGAGAGCGGATCAACAGTCATCTTCTCCCCTCCATGAGCAGTAATCCGACGACGACGAGTTCACCCAATCATAGTGGAGTCTCCACCACCACCCACAACACCATTATCATCTCCTTGAACGAAAACAAATTCAAACTTGACTGAATCTAACCAATATTGGAGTGGAACACAAAGTGTATGATGAATTGCCACAAAGAAATTTGAACCCAAATTGGACCCAATCAGCAACCAGACTCGATTCCGACAGAATCTGAACCAAACCCACTTCTCCCTTCAACAATCTGACCAGAATTTGAGACCATTTGCTGAACCCAAATCCGACCATTTAAAATCAGCTTCAGCTCGACTCTACCTATTTGATTATGTAAGGAAATTGCCCTACCATATACTCTCAAGGCAGTCAACCACGACATATTACACATGTAGCCTCTAATTCAATCATTGTCCAGATGACTAAGAATGAGCTGCAGTGGTTCCGACAATATCAAAGAAATAAGCAATATCACGCTTTCCGACAGCGGTTTTCATCTTCTGTTACATTAGCAATGTCAGGTATCGTATATTTAACCAATTTACCTTCAACATCATGGATAATAGATTCAGGTGCATCTGATCATATGACTGGAATTCAGGTATATTTTCCTCTGTTAGTTAACTTTTTTGTCAACCTATCAGACTTGCTGATGGTTCTACTTTCCCAGTTGAGGGTCGGATATGTAAACCTTACTTCTACTTTATCACTTAATTCTGTTCTTCATATGCCAAAAAAAATTGTAACCTAATATCTGTTAGTAAAATTACTAAAATATTGAATTGTCATGTTTATCCTGATTACTCTGCGTTTCAGGAACTTGGGACGGAAAAAACAATTTCCACAGGGCGTGTGTTAAAGGGTCTTTATCAGCTTGATAATATCCCTACCTCATTTGCATGCTTGAGTGTGCCTTTGGATTTGCATTGTCAGTTGGGTCATCCGTCATTACAAAATCTAAAAAAATTGAGACCTGAATTATCTTCTATTAAGGAGTTATCTTGTGAGTCATGTCAATTAGGTAAACATTTGCGTATGTCTTACCCTCCTATTGTCAATAAACGGTCAAGTCGACCCTTTAGTTTAGTTCATTCTGATGTGTGGGGACCTTGCCCTGTCCAGTCTAAGTTTGGTGACTTTAGATATTTTGTTATCTTTGTTGATGACTATTCTTGTGCCACATGGTTATATTTAATAAAATCTCGGTTTGAAGTTTTTTCTATTTTTAAATCATTCTGCGCTGAGGTGAGAACTCAGTTTGATATTTATGTTCAAATTTTGCGAAGTGATAATACCAAACAGTATTTTTCTTCCGAGTTCACTTGATTTCTTCTTGCCCTTATACCCCTCAACAAAACGATGTTGCCGAGCGTAAAAATCGTCACTTGTTAGAGGTTACAAGGACAATGCTTATTCATAGACAAGCTCCTCAGCATTTTTGGGGGGGATGCAGTTCTTACTGCATGTCACCTAATTAACCGCATGCCCTTATCTATGTTAGATGGTCAAACACCCTTTTCCGTTTTATTTCCAAATATTGACCAATTCTCCCTTCCTCCCAAAATCTTTGGAAGTGTTAGTTTTGTCCATGACCATCGTCCTGGTCGCTCCAAGTTAGCTCCCCATTCTATCTGATGTATTTTCCTAGGATATTATTGCTCCCAGAAAGGTTATAGATGTTATAGTCCTAAGTTGCGTCGTTATTTTATCTTTGCTCATGTTACATCTCATGAGTCCCAACCGTATTTATTTAACACTTCCTCTGGTTTAACCCCGGTTCCCTCCGATGCGACTGAATCTGAATTTCTAACATGCCCTAGACTTGTGGTATCTACTTCTACTTATTCTGTAACACAGTGCTCCCCAGCATTGCCCGAATGGCCTACAATCACTCAAGTATATAAACAACGTTCGGACATCACTCCCTCAGATCACGCCATTGTGCCCATTGTCCCATCACCCCAAGTCGATGAGACACGACCGTCTGAGCCTGCTACAGTTTTCTCCACTGCGCCCACACCATCTTCTAGTGAGCATTCTGATCTTGATCTTCCCATTTCCATATGCAAAGGGAACCGCTCAATTGCACATCCTTTATACAGCCGTCTTTCATATGCTCACATGTCAACTGCCTATTATGCCTCTGTCTCTACTTTAGACGGTTACTAGGTTCCTAAGTCATTATCAGAAGCACTGTTACATCCTGGTTGTAGCCATGCTATGCGAGAAGATATGTCTGCTCTTGAGAAAAATGGTACTAGGAATTTTGTTAACCTTTCATTTGGCAAACATTGTGTTGGTTGTAAATGGGTGTACTTAGTTAAAGTAAACCCTCTGGCTCGCCTAAAAGCTCGATTGGTTGCTAAAAGTTATTCCCAGACCTATGGCATTGATTATGATGAGACATTCTCTCCTGTGGCCAAAATGTCTTCTGTTCGGATCATTGTTGCCTTGACTGCTTGATTTTATTGGCCGCTCCACCAACTTGATGTCAAGAATGCCTTTCTTAATGGCATTCTTGGTAAGGAGGTTTATATGGAACAGCCACCCGCTTTTGTTAGTAAAGCTGAGTCCACTAAAGTTTGTTGCTTGAAACGTTCTTTATATGGACTCAAACAGTCTCTCTGGGCTTGGTTTGGCCGTTTCACCGAGGTTGTCACGAGTTTTGGATTGAGGAGTGATAATGATCATTCTGTATTCTATGGACATCATCATGGGAAGAATCATTTTAGTTGTATATGTTGATGACATAGTAATTACAGGAGATGATCAAAATGATATTCAATATCTGAAGTTATATATACTACAAAAGTTTCAAACTAAGGATCTCGGGCGACTAAAGTATTTCTTGGGGATCGAAGTTGCTCGACAGGGAATTTGTTTATCACAGAGAAAGTATGTACTGGACATACTTACCGAGAGCAGTATGTTAGGATGCAGGCCATCACATTCCTATGGACCCAAATTCCAAATTGTTGCCAAATCAGGGTGTCATGTTGGAGAATCCAAAGAGATATAGGAGGCTCGTGGGAAAACTGAATTATCTCACGGTTACTCGTCCTGATATGCATACTCAGTTAGCATAGTAAGTCTGTTTATAGCCTCGCCCCGTACAACCCATTGGAATGCAGTTATGAAAATTCTTCAGTATTTGAAGAGCTCTCCTGGCAAAGGATCGTTATATACTGATGGTGGACATTACCGAATTGTTGGGTGGTCAGATGCTGACTGGGCTGGCTACCCAACGACCAGGAGATCCACCACTGGGTATTGTGTGTTTGTTGAATGAAACTTAGTTTCATGGAAGAGTAAGAAACAAAATATGGTGGCTCGATCAAGTGCAGAATCTGAGTATCGTGCTATGGCTGACCTCACATGTGAGATGACATGGATGAAACGATTACTTACTGAGTTTGAGGTTCTTCAGCATCAGCTGATGCGTATATATTGTGACAGTCAGTCTGCCATTCATATAGCTACGAATGTTGTGTTTCACGAACTAACTAAACTCATTGAAGTTAGCATTGGTATAAATACCCAAAATCCGGATCCGACCCGGACCCGACATTGGACCAGAACCGACCCGGCCTATCTGGGTCCTGGTCCGGGTCCTAAAATGGTACCCGTTGTAATTTTGGGTCGGGTCCGGGTCCGCTTAAAAGAGTCCGGACCCAGACCCGTTAAAAAATCCCCCAAAAAATCAACATAAAAATAAATATTCTATCCTCATCCCTCCTCTCCTTCCTCCTCAATTCTAAATCTTCCTCATCCAAACTCAAAACTCATGCTTTTTTCTTCTCTTTGTTCTAAATCTCCCACTCGCCGCCCACACTCCCGCTCCTACCTGAACGAGTAAGAATATTTTAATAGGACCCGGACCCGGAACAGGGCCCGGTCCTCACGGGTCTGGGTAGTGAAGGACCCGACCCGATCCGACCCAATACCAATGCTAATTAAGGTTGATTGTCATGTGGTTCGCAACAAGATTAGTGGCACTCCGTATGAGTCGCCTCATATAGAAGCTAAATATATTCGCACTGATCATCAGTTAGCTGATGCTCTTACAAAGTCTCTTGCTAAAGTCAAGATATAGTTCATCAATGACAAGTTGGGTATGTGTGACATATATGCTCTAACTTGAGGTGGAGTATTAGAGATATTTGATTAGATTAGTTGAGTATTAGTTTAGTCACATACGGGTAAAGCACGTGCCTGTAATAAAGTCATATATATATAGAGAGACCCCTTCCAATGTGCACTACCCTTCATGTGCACTCCGTGTGAACTTTTTACACAGAGTGCACATGGATAATCCGAACCGTTCACATTGATCTACACGTCTAAATTAGTCTAAATATGTAAAATTAAGTCATTTGAAATTCATTTGCCAACCATTAAAGTGTTACAAAATTGTATGGTTGAATATTGTTTCCTTTTATACTGACTTGATGGATGGGCAAATGAATTCTAAATGACTTGATTTTACATATTTAAACTAATTTAGCCGTGTAGATCAATGTGAACGGTTCGGATCATCCATGTGCACTGTGTAAAAAGTTCACACGGAGCGCACACGGAGGGTAGTGCACAACGGAAGGACCCTATATATATATATATATATATATATATATATAGAGAGAGAGAGAGAGAGAGAGAGAGAGAGAGAGAGAGTAATGCTACATCCACTACCAATTTCACTACATTTCTCTTCACTACCTTAGGTGGCACACTCCAATAGGTTAGGAAAGATAGAGTAGGTAGGAGAACTCTCCAATAGGAATATGCCACCTAAGGTAGTGAACAAAATGGTAGTGAAATTGGTAGTGGATGAAGCATTACTCACATATATATATATCCAATAGGTTAGGAAAGATAGAGTAGGTAGGAGAACTCTCCAATAGGAATATGCCACCTAAGGTAGTGAACAAAATGGTAGTGAATTTGGTAGTGGATGAAGCATTACTCATATATATATATATATATGCGTAATGTGAGCCTCATAGAATTTTTCTCATACAAAGTGATTATATTCACTTGGTGGGGCCCTCATGGAAGATCCACTCCGTTCATCATGTTTATCATGTCAATAGATGTATGTGTAGAAAAAATCAAGTGAGGTCATTCACTCGTGCATCATGTGGGTCCAATTTGAGTTCAATTTGTATTACTGTTGAAATCGTTCATTTTTCATCTACATGATGCATGAGTGAATGACCTCCAAATCATCTGATATTTTCTACACATATATCCATTAGTATGATAAACATGATGTGCGGAGTGGATCTTCCATAAGGGCCCCACTAAGTGAGTATAATCACTTTGTATGAGAAAAATTTCCTCATACTCTATATGGGGCTCTCTCTCTCTATATATATGTGTGTGTGTGTGTGTGTTTTTGTGTGTGTGTGTTGTGTATGCATAAGGAGAGAAAAGTTGATAATATGAATAGACTTCCACCAAGTAACGCTAATCACATTTTTTTCTTCTTCTTGTAGTTTAGAGTGTGACTTTGGCACTAACCCAAGTACTTAAATGTGGTTTTTTATTCTTTGCAGCGATGAGGATATGCTTAAAAAACTCGGTGACCTAATGAATGACAGCCACTATAGCTGCAGTGTCCTGTATGAGTGCAGGTGCTATCTCTCACCCTGTTGTTAATGTCTTCAATATTGATGCACAATAGATAAGGTGGTTTATTTTATTTCACTTTGTTAGAATCGTTTCGTGTTGTAATTTGTGAATGATCTTCTCAGTGTTCGCTGAACAGGTCTCTTGGAAAATCCTTGATTTTTGTGAAAACTTGTTATATTCATTAGTTGGATATCTTCATATGAAACAATTTTTGGTTGGATGGTTTTTTTGTCACTAACTGCTATCTTGTGAATGCTTTTTTTACTACAGTTGCCCAGAGTTGGAAGAGCTTGTAAAAGTTTGTCGAGATAACGGAGCTCTTGGAGCAAGACTTACAGGAGCAGGATGGGGTGGTTGTGCCGTTGCTTTAGTTAAAGAGAGTACTGTCCCCCAATTCATTCTCAATTTGAAGGTCAGTTCCGAGTTCTTCTTCGTCCTGTTTTCATTACCGCTATAAGAGCAGAAAAAAAAATGAATGCATCTGCTCGAAATAAGAGGTTACAACAGTGAAGAAAGGAGATATTCTAGAACTACATACTCATGGCTAACCAAATTCCATCTGCAGAAGTAGATGCAAGTTGATTAGTGATCATCTGAATTTGCTCCATAATTTGTATTTTACATTCATTCTAGATCCATTTTGCTGATAGAATTATAGTTAATAGAATGGAGGACTAAGGGTAGACGTATGGTAGTTGCAAATTTGAGAATTTTTTGCCGTCATAGGCCACTTTTTGAAAATATTTGCGATTATGGGCCAGTTTCGAAACTATTAGCACTAGTGGGCTAACCACATTAGTAGCGGCCGCTATTCTTATTAGCGACCTATTCATTTTGAATGTCGCTAATGAGAATAGCGGCCAATGTTTTAAATATTTTTGAATTTTTTGTTTGCTGTCGCTATTCCCACTAGCGACCTTAGTATATATGAGTGAATGTATTGAGATACTTAACGATTCCTAAAGAGCTTTCTCCAAAAATTTAAAACTGGAAACACAATCTCCTTGTTCTTGTCAAATTTGCAAAATAATCATACAATTAAGGTCTCTATTCGGAATAGCGACTTTAATACAATAAAGATCTCTATTCCGAATAGCGACCTTAGTTTTAAAATAAATTGATTGTCATTTTTTAGATTTTGCTACGTGTTAGAATACAGCTTATTAAAGGTCGCTAATCCCATTAGTGACCTTATATATACTAACGTCGCTAGTGGGAATAGCGACGGCAAACAGAAAAATTTTTAAAAAAAATTAAAATATAGGTCGCTATTCTCATTAGCGACCTAGAAAATGAAGATCCCGCTATTGAAAATAGCGGTCGCTGCTGACGTGGCACAATGTAGCCCAAAGCGCTAATAGTTGGGAAACTGGTCCAAAAACGCAAATATTTTCAAAAAGTGGCAAAAAAATCCAAATTTGACGAGAGGAGATTAACCTAATCAGAAATGGCGAAAGAATTGGATTTATGCTAAATATTTGGAATAAAGGCAATTTGTTGTTGCATCGAATCAATTTTTTTTCCTATATATAATGTATTATGTCTATAGATATCATTTCCTACAGATACTCGTATGCTCATGGAATTGTGCCTTGAAATTAATGCAGGAATCATTTTACCAAGCGAGGATCGATAAGGGAGTAATCAACAAGAATGATCTTGGGCTCTACGTGTTTGCCTCCAAGCCTTCTAGCGGGGCTGCCATTTTTAAGTTATCCAATTAAAATTTCTTTTTCTTGCCAATTCTTAGCCCTCTCGTATTTTGTGAATAAGAAGACGTGTTCATGTAATATCGTTTATTATGTTTCCTCCTCTAAGAAAAGCATCTTTTATAATGCATTCGTGTTAACTCATGCGTATTTAGAACTAATTTTTTCTGGAACGGTTCTTCCGCTTATAAACCAGGATCTCACCTGTGTCAGTGAAAATTAATTTGCACTTCCAAAGAAGAAGGTGGTCTTGAGTTTTAGACCTTCGTCACCATAACTTAGCTCTGTTAGGTAAATGGTTGTGGAAACTCCATTTTTCGGACCATTTACCTTGGGCTCGGTGTATTAGAGGTTACCGTTACAATTCTTTCAATTGGTGGGAGTTCCCTGAAGCGACTTGTCGCCAAGCCTCCCCGTTTTGGAAAGGTATTTGGAAAGCCTCCGCCGCTTTCAAGTGTGGTACTTATTGTCTCTGTTTAGACGGTTCGAGGGCATTGTTATGGCAAAATCTGTGGATCGGCAATACCACGCTTGCCACGGCTTTTCCTTCCCTATTCCGATTGGCCACTTTCCCTAGGGCCTCTATAGCTGATTCCTTTACTTTGATCGACGAAACTCGTTATTGGTTTATCCCTTTCACTATCGATCTTCCTCCATCGCTGACTCAGAGCTTCGATAACCTCATTTCCCTCCTTAACAGCTATGGTTGGAGATCGTCTGAAGGCATCGGCTGGCGTTGGTCTTTGGCTGGCGCCTTTTCTGTTAAATCCTTTTACAACTTCCTTAACTTGAGAGGAGTGAAATCTCCTATAGCCAAGTACTTCTGGAAGTCTTGGGCTCCTCTCAAAGTCAAAATCACTTCTTGGCTTGCGTTCAATAACAGGCTTCTCACGGTCGAAGTCCTGAACAAAAGGAATTTAGCCTGGGGTCAGAGATGTGCTCTCTGCGATCAACAGGCTGAAGATGCTGATCATCTTTTCACTCAGTGCCCCACTATCATTCCATTATGGAAGATTTGCACTCTCGCTTGGGGTACTGATTGCATCCCTCCTGACTTAGCGTCGGTGTGGTCGACCAAGCCGTCGACTGCGTTGTTTCGCAACGCCTGGATTTTGTCGGTTCACACTCTCATCTGGACTGTGTGGAAAGAAAGGAATAGTAGATTATTCAAGAAACGCACCTCATCCTCGACTGCGTTGATCGATGAGTTCCTTTATCTTTTTAAACTTTGGTCTTCGGAATTGAAACCCAAAGATTTAGCTTCTTCTTCTCATTTTTTATTAGAAAATGCTTATAATTGTCTTCGTACTCTTCATGCGGTTTAATTTGTTTATTTTATTGGTTTTGGTCTTAACCAATCCTCTCTTATCCTATCTTTTTCTTGCAGGATTAAGTCTCTGTTTCTGTAGTGGCTTCCAGCACTGGTTCCATCTGTTGTGTGGCTGTATCACACCCGTGCTCTCCCCTCTCCTTTTTGTCAGTACTGGTAGTTTGGTTATCTCTTTCTTTAGTGTTGCCTGGCTGATAGCTTGTGTAATTTTGTGTGCTGTTTTTGTATCAGCCATATCCCTTTAATTGTTGCGCTTTTCCTTTTCTGTTATCTTTATGCTCTGTTTGTTCTATTACTATGTCTTTTCCTCTTCATGGATGTGTGCATTGTTGTGTTTGGGTGCTCTTGTGTGTGATGCATGTTAAGCTGCTGGTGTCCTCAGCTGAATGTCTTTTGATTGGCAGCTCGACTGTCAATCTTTGTGGTTATGTGAGTCCCTGGTTCTCGGTGATTCCCGTTGCGTTTTGGTACTTGCTGGGTGTCCATGGCTTCTCCTTGGTGGTTTTGTTTGTTATTTCAGCGAGTTCTCTCGTTTGAAGAGCTCCTGGATCCTTGGTCTTCGACTGAGTTCAGTTTTGTCGTTGTTGTTCGATTTCTGTGAACATTGTGGATTGGCTGTTTTTAGCCTCTCTCCCTTCTCTTATTAGCTGCTTGTTTAGCTTGCATTTTTTGGCCTTTGGCCTTTGGAACCAAGGAGGTTGAAGGCTACTACCCAGTTGTCTTGCTCTTTAGCTTATCATTATGTGTTCTCTCCTAGCTTTGAGGCTTATTATAGCTTTTATCCATCTTTTATGCTGAGAACCATTTGTCCTATGGTTGCCTGGCTGTTTGAGTGTGTTTAATTTCTGCTATGCCTTCTCTCTTTTTTGGTGGTGCTGCTATCGCAGCATACTATTCCGGAAGCTCTGCTTTGCTAAGTTTGGGCCTTACCTCCGGATCTTTGGGGCAGCTCGCAGCTCTGTTCGCTGGCGTCGACCTCAATCCTCTTCCAGTTCATTCCTGGTTGCCAGCTTCCGATACTGTCCTAGTGGTGTCTCCCCGCTGGGCCTAGCTTGATGACTCCACTGGTGCTGGGCTGCCTGGCATCTTCTCTGAGCTGTCGGTTGTTTAGAGCTTGTGTTTTGTATATAATTGCTGTTGTAATCGATAATTTTGCTTTAGCTTAGGAGGGTATTACATCTTGTAAACCTTTGAGCTGTACATTCTTATTATTCTAATATATGCTTTTTAGTGTGGCTGGAGTCGAGAGACTCTATCCGTTCTCATCAAAAAAAACTCATGCGTATTTATAGTGTTAGATAAATAAGTGAAAATAAGACTTGGTGTCATCATCCTACTGCTTCGATACTGGAACAGTTCTCAATAAAAGTTGTAACAATGATGCTATTCTTACATGATGCTATTCTTACACGAGAAAATATAGCCAAAAGACAGCCAAACATTGCTACTAAATGCAGTTTTTGCTCTATACACCCGGAGGCTAGAAAACACCTATTGGTGGATTGTCCTTGGAGCAAAGCGGTACTGGTAGAGGTTCTATGAGCCCTAGGAACGAACTCCTACCCACAAGTGTATGATGACCTGTGGTTTGGTCCATGGTTTGCTAATGAGAGGAGCAATACGAAAGAGGCATGGTACATTGCCATCTTTTCTACCACTAGGATTTTGTGGCTAAATAGAAATAACTTTTACTTCCGTGGAACTTATAATAGTATTTCAGATAATTTAACTTCAATGATGCATCTGATCTCTCTCTGAGCTACTGCAGCGGCACCAGGTCCGAGGGGCAGAATTGCTAGAATCTTCCAGGTGGACGAGTACGAGGATATTGTGATCGGTCCTACGGTGGATTGAGGAGCACGACTCTTCACATCTATGTACTTGTTATGTAGTTTTTATTGTATGACCATTGGTCTACCCTCTTATATAGCTGGAGGTTTATATTTTATTTCCTACTTTTCCTGCTTATCATCTATGTACATTTTCCCGGCTATATGGGATCATTTATTAACAACTTATTAATGAAACAAGGTGATCATACTCCACCTTTTCTTCTTTTAAAAAAAAAAAGTTGCAACAATTCGTTGAATCTTGAAAATGAATTGGGTTGCAGTTATTTGAAATTTGTTATGCCGAGTATTGCGTTGCAAGCACACAAGGGTATGATGATATATATGGCATCTGTAGAAGTTGTCTGTGCTACCTTGTTTTGACTGCTAACAGGTAGGATTCACATGCCTCTCATTTGTTTCTGTTCTCAAATTTTTAGTTTACACAGGATGTTCCTTGTTCATCTTTGTCCTTGATGTATTCTGAACTTCCCCATAATGAGTTCATGCACCTCAGGAGAACGTTAGACCCTACCAAATGTTCATCCTGCATTAAAATTGCTGAATTTATTATTTGACATACTGCAGAAATAAACGCATCTGATTGCATGAGTACATGAGAAAACTTCTCATGATGCTAAAGCTGATCCTTAGATTGCCCATGGAGGCGGCCGAGGAATATGCAGCTGTGCTACATGCAATTAACTCGTCAAGACAATCAAACAACCAAAAACACAGAACAATATAATAACCATATTAGGGATTTCAACCAAAGCAAACATTTTGGTGCTTCCATTCTCTTAAACTTTTTAAACATGTCAGGTTCCAAAACACAGTAAGGTTGGCTGCAGCAAAGATGCGAAAAGAACTAATGTTTATACCAACATTATTGCAGCAACACCGATCAACCAAAGAGATCGATGAATTGACAGAAAATAAGGATTATTACAGCAAAATATAAACCACATGCCTACTAATGCTGAAGGTTCAACTCATCCTAGCTCGATTCTCGGCAGCCATTAAGGCCCTGTCTTGCTGCCGGAGCCTCTCGCCTTCACGACACAAGTAATCCATAAACTTATCCTGTAGAAATACATAGGGACGACAGAATATCAGCACATAATATATCATCAAATTTTGCCTACCAATACCCACAACAAGGCGAAGAATGAAAATTCATTAGAAGGAATTGCAATTCCTTTTCCGGAATAGGGGATTAACAATTTCATGCGTTGTGTTCAGTAGTTTTGCAAAATGCACTTTATACTAAAACATGTTCCTGAAAACCCCTATGAACTACCTTTAGGAAGAATTTTCCGTGAAGTCTCTCACTCCGTCAGCCTTCACGGCATGTTAGTTATCCATTAATTACATGTTGATCAATGATCACAAATTTAAATATAATGCACGGGCCTGCATGCCTTGCGTCCTAAAGAAACTTATGGCAGAACCACCTAAATCCAATATAGGTGGGGTTTCTTCTTATCTCATAGTACAAACGTATTATCTAACTTAACTGATGAGCTACTGCGAGAAACTAGTATCTCACAAAGGTCCCACAAAGCTTTGCATTGAGCGTTACCATCATTGACACTTTTCTACATCAAAATGGGTTGACGATGGAGGAAGGCTCCATGAAAGATATGAGGAAATTTTACAAAATGTCCTAACATTTATTTTTTTCTAAGTTTAATTTTACAAAATGTCCAAACTTTTTTTAAAGTTCTGAACCACAAGCTACAAAAACCTTGCATTATAGATCAAAATGAAGCAAGTTATTTATACAGGGATAGGCCCAATGAATTACCATTTTTTAGTTCACTGCTTCCCCTCTCAACTGTTCTCTAAGAACTCGTGTCTTTATGTAGGCGCATGTGTGTGTGTTTGTTTTGGGTGGGAGACAAGTACTCTTGTGCAGAATCTACGACAACTAATGCTTATTGATCTAATCCAATATAAGGTGAATTTATTGTTGAGTTTGTTGCATTTTAACTCTGTCCCCTCTTCGTCCTGTGAAGTTCCTCCTCAGCTTCCTCTACCATCTCTACTTATAGATCTCATACATCCACACACTTGATTAGTTATTTCTAGCTTGCAGGCATCTTCAGTAACCTTAAAAAAACTTTACAAATTATTGCAAGTACTTGCAATAAATGATAATCCACATTTCAAACGCTCTCATGGTCCCCATGATGCTCTGAAGGAGTTACAAAGTCCTCGCATGAGATATCTAACTAGACTAACCATACCCAATCGATCCCAAGTTCCCTACATACTTTGCATTGACAAAATAATTCCCAACCTAACATGACGCCACCAAATTTTCCGCAGCTTCAAAGCTACGTAATATGAAGTAAATATACTAGCATAGAGAAGGAAAAAAAAATCCATCATCTAACATCACTTCATCCTCCAACCCTAATCAAACACTCCAACTCCGCCTAACCAAACAACACAAATATATTTCTTGCAATTGAACTACATCAAACCAAACAACCTTCCCCGCATTCCTCATTTCCCAGTTACCTCTCCACCATGAGTTCTGGCAGCACCCGACGGACAACCCTGACCTTAGGCAGCAATCCCTAGAAGCGCCCTTTACGGAAAAGAAAATTTGGAAGGCAGTTCAGCAACTTGAAAAGGACAAAGCCCCTGGCCCAGATGGGTTCCCAATCCTTTTCTACCAGGCTTTTTGGGAGGAAATCGAAGACGATTTGTTCAAAATGTTCGCTGACTTCTACGACAATAAGCTTAAATTAGGTAGAATTAATTTTGCGGAGGTGGTATTGATTCCCAAAAAGGAAGACTCATGGCGGATGGGAGACTTCCGTTCTATTAGTCTCCTTAACTGCTCAGTCAAGATCATAACAAAGACCCTCGCTAATAAACTGGAAAAGGTGATGGATGGACTAATTAGTCACGAGCAGATGGAGTTCATTAAAGGGCGATGTATTCAGAATAGCATAGCCACGACTAAAGAAACAATACACCAATGCCACTCGTCGAATGCAAAGAGCTATCTCCTGAAATTGAACTTTGAGAAAGCTTACGACTCGGTCGAATGGGACTATCTATTAGAAGCGATGGTTGGACGAGGATTTGGGGTTAGATAGATCATGTGGATTCACACATGTCTCACCACCAGCAGAACTGCGATTTGTGTGAATGGGGTCCCGGAACACCCTTTTCATGCAAACAGGGCCTTAGGCAAGGCGATCCGCTCTCCCCCCTTCTCTTTATCATTGTGGCAGACGTTCTACGATCCATGATGGCTAACTGCAGTAGAGCAGGCTGGATATTGCCGGTGGCCAATGGTGGCAATCGCCAAGGCTGCTCTATCCTACAATATGCAGACGATACTCTCCTATTTGGAAATGGCAACCTCGGAAAAACAATTGCCTTCAAAGAAATACTATATAGTTTTGAAGCTTTGGTCTGGCCTCAGGTTAACTTCCATAAAAGTGCTCTTATCCCCATTGCCCTGACTACAGAGGAGGCACTAGACCATGCCACGATTCTCAACTGTTCCATCGACAGTTTTCCCATTAAATACCTGGGACTGCTACTGAGACCGGGGAAGCTCACGAAGGCGGACTGGCTACCCATCATTGACCGGGTAGAGAGCCGTCTTGCGGGTTGGAAAGGTAAAGCATTATCTTTAGAAGGGAGAGTCACGCTTATTAATGCAGTCTCTCAAATCTGTCAACCTATTATTTATCATTTTTTTTTGAAATGCCACAGTAGGTTATTCAGAGAATTGATCGGACTCGAAAACGGTTCCTTTAGAAAGGGGCAAGCCCGGATAAAGGGGCTACCACCTTATCAGATGGGAAAAAGCATGCATGAAAAAAATACACGGAGGACTAGGTATTATTGGTCTTCGAGATATGAATCTTACTCTACTGGGTAAATAGTGGTGGAAAGTCTTCCACCCTAATGGAGAAGGGTAGCAAGAGTTCATTCAAGGGTACCTGCATGGGAATAGAATGAGAAATTTGGGCTTCAGGGTAGGTCTACGTGTATCCTGGTTCTGGAAAGTTATCGCTAAGGCCTACGAACTATTCATTAGCTGTGTGACGTCGAGTATCGGTAATGGCAGACTGACCAGGTTCTGGTGGGATAAGTGGTGCGGTGACCACACACTTAGAGCACTATTCTCCGATCTGTATGATCAAGCGTCACAACCGCACTGCACAATCACCGCAACCCGGAGAAAGTACATGGATACCGGCCTTTAAACTCCTGCTGGACTCGGCCTCTCAACTTAGACTCACGGAACTACAGACCTATATCATCAATGCTGGAATCACTTGCTCTCAGGCTCCCGATAAGAAAACTTGGGGACTAGAAAAGAATGCTAAGTTTACCGTTCACTCCCTCTATAACCGCATTCACTTTAGGGGATGTAATCCAAATTGGTCGAACATTATTTGAAAGACGAAAGCCCCACTGAAAATTAAAGTTTTCTTACGGTTGGTGATGAACGATGCAATTTTGACTAGAGAGAACCTTTCCAAACGACAACCGAATGTGGATTCCCGTTGTGGGTTCTGCAACGCTGCCCCCGAGACTAGAGACCATCTATTGCTAGAGTGTCCTAGGAGCAAAGCGGTTTTCATTGAGGTACTTGGCGCTCTGTGGACGATTCAGTTCCTTAGTGTGTACGCGGGTCTGTGGATAGGACCAAAGTTCGCTACAGAGAGACGAACTATGAGAGAAGCTTAGTATATCGCTATCGCCGCCACAACCTGGGTTCTTTGGCTAGACATGAGCAATTACTATTTTCGTGGGACTAGTAATAGTATTTTTGATAATTTGACTCACATTATGCACCTTATTTCCTTTTGGGCTAATATTGCTGCAACAGGTCCTAGAGGGAGGATCGCGAGTGTCTTCCAGGTGGAGGAGAATGATGATGATGTAGTCGAGATAAGACCCAACGATCGACTGACTGCCAGCTCATCCTTCTACTGTTAATAGATCCCCACCACCCCAGGGTTTGTTAGGGGATATGATGTATTCTGTTCAGATGCTTGTATGTTTTGCCCTTTCTCCTTTTATCTTACCCCTATGCTCGGGGTAGAGTTATGTACTTTAATTATGTTGTAGGACTTTGTACTTGGCTCGGTACTCTAAGTTTGTTTATTAACCTCTTATTAATGAAATAGGGTGGCCATACTCCACATTTTCTTCAAAAAAAAAAAATTTACTCAAAGGTGACTGACTCTACATCATAGCTATCCTCGCATCAAACCACACAAACCCTAACTATAAGTAATTCACTCAATGAACTACTACTCCAACCGAAGCTAAAACTAAAATCTAAAGATTTTGTCAACTATCTAATAAACCCAATCATTAAAATTAAACCCATCTATGATCAAGCACACCCTCACTATAACTAACATCATCAAACCAAACCCATCTACCATCAATTATGATAACCATTTTACAAATTTGGGTTTCCTTTCTACCACAAACTAGGTATAAGAATTTGGGGATTTAGCTTTAAAGATCGAGCCTTCCATCCACAAATCGTCATAGATCGATGAAAAAATACAATTTGCAGTTCGGATTTGCAGCAAAAAACATAAATAAATAATATAACCGATAAAAACTGGATTTTTAAAAAATCTAAAAAAGAAAAAGGAGATGCCTTTCCGCCGAAGAGGAAGAATCCGGCCAGGGTGATGGTACCGGCGCCACCCCAGATGACGGCCGTCGACGATAGAAGCGACCAGTTGCGATAGATCATGGCTTCTTCTTTTTTGGGTTTTTTTTTTTTTTTGGGGGGGGGGGATTTTTATTTTAGCTGGTGAAATGGGGAAATTTTCCAAAATCACCCACTTTTTGAAAGTATTTATGAAACCGACCCACTTTCGAAACTAATTGCCAAAACGACCCACTCACTATCTCAAATGGTGAGTTGAGTGAAAACATCATCACTATTTGATGTAGCGAGTGTATGGTGAGGTGTTTCACCGCCACTTGAAGAAAAATTGAAGAAAATACCAAGTTTAGACTCACTATTTTAGATAGCACGTGTGTCTGTACTACACTCCTTAACTGAGGTAGCGAGTGTATGGTCATGAAGAAAAAATACCAAGTTTATATGTTTGTACCACACTTGCTAACTGAGATAGCAAGTGTCGATTGAGGAGTTTTTTAAACACTCGTTGTTTCACTATCTCTCTCACTTCTCTCTTTCCATTCTCCTCTTCACTTATCTCTCTCTCTCCACTTTGGAACTCTTTCCCAATGTACAATTCGTTTACGTTTGATGAACCGGATGACTCTTGTGGAACTGATTTTGTAACTCCCTGTTCCAGTTGTACGTATTTTATTACGTGAATTTTTGTACTTCAATTTTTAGAAGTTTTATTTTTCCTTTTGGACTCTTTATCTAAAGCCAGAATATTTTTCTGATCAATTCTATAATTTTGTGATTTTTCGATCGGAGTTTAAATACAAATTTTAATCCTGATTAATACTAATCCTAATCCTGCCTAATTCTACGCCTAACTCCACGACTTCTCCTCCTTGTTCTCATTTTTCCACACCTATGTTCTCATTTTTCCACACATATACTCTCATTTTTCCTAACCTATGCTCCCATTTTTCTACACCCCTAATTATACACATGCAGCACACTCCTATGCCTTTCTTTCTATATATATGCATGCACTCACACACATGCATAACACATCAACCTCTCATTCTTCACTTCTCTTTCTCTTCCTCTGCCTTCTTCACACCCGAGAGCTCAAGCAACACCCGAGCTCCACTTTACCTTCCACCTTCGAGCCGACGACTCCATTTCTACAGTCCCGTAAACTCCAAAGAACAACCCGAACTCAATCCCAAACAACCTGATGCCGCGCCACCTCGTTGTTGTTGTCGCTTATCACCGTCGCTCACCGTTGCTACCGTTGCTCGCTAGCTGCCGTCTTGCTGCCATACTTACCGCCGTTGTGCCACCGTCCGTTGCCGACGTCGCTTCTTCTTTCCGTGGTTAACACCACCACCGAAATCATCACGTTATAAGGCAAGTATCTTGTACACTCTTTTTGTTCTCGTACAGATATTTTCCTTGGACTCGTGGCAAGTAGTCTAGTTATCATCATGTTTTATTATCAAACTCCATTCTAGTCACTTGTTTCATGTTATATCAACTCAAGACTGAACCGTTAGCACATTTCAAATCGTGTTATCGAATATTGATTATTCAACTTTACTATCTCTAAATTTCTTGACCTTGCACTAAGAATTCGACCATGCTCCCGATACTGGATTGAAGATTTTCTATGTGGAAATCGTAGCCCATCGAGTCCCGAATCCAGAACATCTTACGGTTTCTCAATCGGATGTATAGATTGTGAGATATCGCGATTTTAGTACTGGCATATCGTGAATTTCTGAACCTGCACGGGATTACTAACTGGTATCTTGTACTGAGAATTCGACCATGTTCCCGATACTGGATCGAAATACTTTCTACATAAAAATCGTAGCCCTTTGAGTCTAGATATCCGAAACATCCTACAGTTTCTCAATCCGATGTATAGATTGTGAGATATCGCAATTTTAGTATTGTGACTCTGAATTTCCAGAATGCGCGTGAAACATCGAAACCAGCGAAGAATGAATTTGTACGCTTAACTACTGTCTCTAGAATGTATCGTGTGAATATGCGTTAGAACCGGAAGAGAGTCTAATTTCTAGAATCTCTAACGGAATTGGATTTGCTTTTCTGTAACAATGGAAAAGTGAATTTGAATGCAGATATGTCAAGTTGTCTAAAAATTCATCTCTACGTTTTTGCATATAAACCCATTACTTTTCATATTTAATGAACTAAGTGTATTATTGTTCTTGTAATAATAACTTGCATAGATATAATAGGTTGATAGAATGCATTTTATACCATTTGATAATTCTATAATAACTACTCTCGATACATGTACTCGTTTTATGTCTCATGTCCATAATTACTGTTCTTGATATTTTCCTTGACTAAACTATTTGATTACACCGTTCTACTAGTCGTACCAACTGCATGTTCATAATTAATTATAAAAGAATAACAAGTCGGGGTTATAAGGGTACGGCTTAATAATGGATAATATAGGGGAGTATACTCGGAAGGGGGCCCGTGTTTCCCGAAATAGTGATTCTTGATTCTTGATTCTTGATTCTTGATTACACAATTATTGATTACATAATTCTCGATTACATGATTCATGATTACATGTCTTGATACTATCACTGGAAGACCCGAGTACATAATCCTATAAAATTCACTATTTAAGTCTAAACGTCACATGATTGATATGCACCGAACTTGTGGTATGGGACACAGGATTGTGTGCATTAGATAAGTTAATAAAACAGATAAACTCGAGCTTTTCACTAAGCATGATTCTTGATTACATGACTCTTCGCTACATGACTTTTGATTCTTGATTACATGATTCTTGATTACATGACTCTTGATTACATAACTCTCAATCCTTGATTATCGATTAACTAAGCCTAGGTTATCAATTGCTTATACCTTGAAGTCTAGCATACACTAGTTACAGTTATTACTTATATGATCATATTGTCCCAGTTCCTTGCTTACTTCCATATTGTATTTGTACTTCTACTTCTTGTTTCTTCCATGTTATATCTTGTTATATTACCCCTTTTACTGCATGTTGCTACTTGCTGCTCGAAACTTGCTCTAACGGAAACTTTTCTATTTTTCTTTGAGTTAATAATTATACAGGTACTGATGGACCCGACGAGCATACTCTCTAGACGATCCTTGCTGCTTCCTTACTACTTCATGTTGTTTTTCTTTCAGTCGCTGTTTTATCTAGTTGTTATAGCGAACTGCTTATCATATTATTTTAATTCTGGCACCTTGTACTCCCGGGCATCTTGACCCGATGTTGATGTATTATCCAAATGATGGTTATTCTATTTTTAGCTCATATGATTATTATATTTGTCTGTGTGAATGTGTTATAAAGATCCTGTTAAGCTTATAATTGTACAGCTTATGGATGATGTATATCATTTACTGGGCCTCAGTTGCGTGCCTGTATTTCCGTATAGTGGGAAGCAGGGCGTGACAGATTTACTTTGGCACTTTGTGACATCTCCTCGGTAACATGAACATTAACATTATTGAAGGCATCATTAACGTTCACGTCATTATCGTTCCTCTCATTTATATTAAGTGAAGAGGGTTTCAGAGTTGTGAGAGAGAATGGATAGAGAGATAAGTGAAGAGGATAATGGAAAGAAAGAAGTGAGAGAGATAATGAAAAAGCGAGTGTTTAAAAAACTCCTCAATCGACACACATTATCTCAGTTAGCGAATGTGCTACAAACTCACTAGCTATCTGTGATAACGGGTATAAATTGTTAGAAAATGGGTGTTTTATACACAATTTACGAACCAATTTTTTAGCAAACTTTTGAGTAAGATCCTCAATGAATTATTGAGAGATCTTGAATGATCTGTGTTCTCCTTCGTGAGCAAATCAAAATCATATATTTATTTGCTAAAAACGGTTAAGGGATGAATGAGAAATTGTCTCTCAAAGTGAGACGTTTTCATTCATGAAAATGGGTTACGGGAACATAGTCCCACATCGAAAAAATCAAAGGAAATAGAAGAGGATATATAGTAACCTCCTTCTAAGCATTGTAAGATAGCTAGAAGAGAAGCTCTCTCTCGCGCGCGCAGGGGGTGCAAATCTCGGACCGGATTACGTGCGAATTGTGTGCGCCCGCACGACCTGCGGACACGAATGCCGGACCGACTTGACCCTTGCAGTATTGACGTAGAGCCACTTTTTGCTACAGTTTTGATTTTTCTTTTGTAAACGACTGAAATAAATACAGAAACGGATCTGTTTGCCATTTCAATGCAGTATTGAATGTTTTGTCTGCCGTTACACTGAAGGTATTCAAAGACAATGATTAATATCTGTCGTTACAGTGCCGGCATTCAATTGAGTGTCTGCCGTTATACTAAAGACATTCAAAGTCTTGTCTGCCGTTACAGTTTTAACCCTCGCTCCATAAATAGAGTCCTCCCCTCTCATTTCTTCCCTGCACCAGTAATCTTCTTTCTTCCTCCTCTGAGTTCTATTCTGTTCTTCACTCCTATTGTTGGTAAGTCGGTGATAAAATTCGGCCGCTGCTGCTCGGTTCGAGGGTGTTACGTGGTCCCTACGTGAACACTCTGGTCGTTGCATCCTGGAAGACAGACGGCTTCGCACAATCCAGCAATCGGAAGAGGCGAAATATGTTTTAAGGACACTGTGTGATACACAGGCCTCGACTACTCTAACTTGTAATTTGAAATTGGTTATTAGTAAGTTCTTATTTATTTATTTCATTTTTCATTTCGGTTTTTCTTTCTCTCCTATTTTCTTCTCTGTTTTTTGTGCCTCTCAATCATTTCAGTTATTGTAAAACAAAATTTATAAAGAATTTTGATAACATAAATTTCATATTTTTTCTTCAAGACCATACACTCGTTATCTCAATTAGCGAGTGTAGTACAAACACACGCACTATCTAAGATAGCAAGTGTATTGTTTTGGTAATTAGTTTCGAAAGTGGGTTAGTTTTGGTAAATACTTTCAAAAAGTGGGTCATTTTGGAAAAAAATCTGAAATGGGTGGGGAAGTATAAGGATGGAGTTTTTGTTTGTCAACCCCTAAAATTAGTTGTGTTTATGCATTTTACATATCTTCATTCATATGTCACAAATTTTAGTTTTCTTTATATATTAAAAACTTCACTATTTTTTTTCTCGCTAGACAAGATAATTAAAAACAAAAAAAAAGACTACAAAACAGGAGCATCCCTCGATCGGGATGGATTCATATGAGTGTGCAATCCAAGATGGAGATTGTTGAGTTTTATGCTTTGCATATTTGTTCGGTGTGAAGAGAAGATGGTGATATAAGTAGAGGGTTCGAAGCGAAGGATCGAAGAGAAGGAGAAACAGTCAGCAACAGTAGTAGTTAACAGAGAAAAGGACGGTCAACCTTGTGGTCGTCTGTCACGTTCTGGGATCGATGGTCTGGGAGTTGCGGTCGACCGCAACTATGTGTGGTGGACTGTCCGCGGCGCTGATGGATTTTTTGGGTGCGGGTTTGTTGATTCGATTGAAGCCCACTTCGTCTTCTGATTAGATCGTACGGTTCTAATTGTATGTTTATCTCTTCAGTATACATCGAATGACTATTGTATCAAGATATCTAAACTAGGGTTTCTCTAGATCTATAAATACAATGTAAACGGCTCCTACAACGATATGATTCTATTGAGTGCCGAATAGAAGAAGAGAGAGAGTACTTCATATAAGAGGGTGAGAGAGTTTCTCCATTGTAAGCAGCAACCAAGTTCCGGTTAGACTTGAAAGAGGGTCCTGATAAGAATTGTAATATTCTTGTATCTTCTCTAGTACAAATAACATCTCGGTTTTTCCTCCCCCAGATTAAGGCGAAAGTCCCAATCGGGACAATTCTTGTATGCTTTGTGTGATTGGTGCGATCTAGTTTTGCTTGGTGGTTTGTGTTGATTGTATCGAAGACTCAACAAGATCCTTTTTTTCCTAACAACCACGAGATCTCAACCAACATGGGATTACGTTCAGAACATGAGAACCCTCAGAACACGAAAACCATCCAGACCATGAAAACCCTACAGCGGATCGCGAGATCTAGGGTTTCAGTAGATCGCGAGATCGCAGTCCCAGATATGTACTATAAAAAAACTTTACTATTTGACAGATATATGAAGATTGGAAAAGCGAGTCTGTAATCTCAAAGATGAACATTATGCGAGTTTGTTTTTTCAGTGCTTCTTAAAGAATTTTCTAACTGCATGTTCTATTGATTTTTTTCTAGTTTCTTTTCAACGCTGAGACCAGTTAAGATTACCACCACCCCTTTCCCTCTCCAACATTGCAAATTTAGTTTTTAAAATTACGAAAAATACTAAATTGCAAATTTCAAAAAAAGAGCTGGGCTTTTCAGAAAACAAAACTACTTCTTTCTAATTTTATTTCCCTCCTCTCTCTCTCTCTCTCTCTCTCTCCCTCTCAACGGTGCTCTGCAATTCAAATGCTTGGTGATTTCAACCACATTCTCAAAGCCCATCTAGGTAATAAATTTATCCTCTCTTATACTTATCAACAGATTTATTTATTTTTTTGATTATTTATTTTGTTTAATCTTCATTGAGATTTACATGTTGCATTCTTGATTTCATAGGGTAATTAAATTCGCATTTGTTTAGAAATTTCAATTGTCTTAGGATTCCTCTTTTTTTTTTCTTTTTTCTTTGATTTTTCTCTAATCTCTGTTTGAAATTTATGCCAAATGTTCAAGGATAAAAGAACTGCATTTTGTTTTTGACATAATATTGTTGATATTTTTAGTGTTTGAATTGAATCCTGGAACAAAATCTATTATATATTATTATTTTGATTTGAATTATGTATCAACATCATCATCATGTAAACCTTATCCCTAATCCCGTTCAAAGAGTGTCCAATGTGGTGCACAAGTCTCCATGAAAGAGATAAAATTTATCGACAAGTTTGTCGTCTATACAGATCAAATTACGTATTTTGTTATGGTTTCTGATGTGCTTCTTATCGAGATACCAAAGAATTAGGGCTGCAAAAGAATCGAGCTATCCGCAAGCTATTCGGCTCGAGCTCGGTCAAAGCTCGGCTCGAACGGAGCTCGAGCTCAAATCCGAGCTCGTTTCGTAAACCAGCCGAGCTTGAGCTTGAATTTTTTTTTTTTTTAGGCTAAGCTCGCGAGCTATGCAGCTCGAATATGGTGAAAGCTAGGTCAAAGCTCGGCTCGAACCGAGCTCGAGCCGAGCCTGAGCTCAAAATTGAGCTCGTTTCGTAAACGAGCCGAACTCGAGCCTGAAGGTATTCGGCTCGGCTCGGCTCGATTGCAGCCCTACAAAGAATGTTGAAATCTTTCGTGACAAGTTGTCAGTGAAGTTGTGAAGTTCTATTTGAAGAACATACGAATTTGCTTGAAAATCATATATATAAAAAGTATCTTACAGGTGTAATTCTGATATTTCAGAATAAATTATCAAGTGGGAATTAACAAAGTGTGCGATTCGCCGTGATTTGTTAAGTTCATGGATTCGAAGAGTAAAGAGAAAGATCGGTTCATTGATCTTGAAAATGGACTAAGCAAGTCCTCAAGGTCTATAGATAGAGATCATGAAACCGGGATGAAACTATTGGAAGATAATTTTGATCGAAATGAGCAGACAGGGACTGATAGTTCAAGAAAGAAGACGAGAAGGACAGCTAAAAAACCACCACGACCTCCTAAATCTCCAACCCTAGATGCATATGACAGAAAATTCCTTCGAGAGATTAGCAAGTTTTCTACAATGAAGAGGGCAAGGATCAGAAGGATGAAAGCGTTGAAGAGATTGAAGAGCAAAGTGGCAGGGTATTCTTGTAGTGACGTGTGTGCATTGATCATCACCGTTCTATTCTGTATCGTCATATTTTGGAACGGTAAGAGGTGAATTGTTTGCTTGAGTACTATGCAAGGATGAACGTTCTCGCATTAAACAAGGATGTAACGGAATTTTGCCTTCTTTTTGCAGGAGGTTTTTCTAAGAGCAGTTCAAGTATCCATGGCTCAACTGAACCGTCCATGAAAAGCTCGGTTGAGTTTCAGACGAATACCTCAAATGATCACCCCTTCCTTTCGTGGTATTTTTCAAGTCATAAGAACAACTTGAACGGAGATCTTTTGAGAGCCAAAGTACGCGATTTGGTTTTAGCTCTGTAATTTACATGTATCGGTGTATATATTGGATTACTTGTATATGTGTCTGTAATCCTAGTGTATATTTGTATGTATGTATACCTTTTTGTATATAAACATGCTTAATATGTCCATGTAAGGAACCGATTCTCCATTGTTATGAATCAATTGTTTTTGTTTGTCTTCGCCAGCAGCAACAGCTTCGTTGGCACAGGAGAAGATAAAGATAGCAATGTGGTAGATAGGATGATTCAACTATCCACAAGAAAGTATATATTCTGCATCCTGAAGTACTTTAGAAATTGCCGCTTCTTTGTAAAAGAAGTTACAATTACTCCATAAAGTGCTTTTCAAGTTCAACATCACCATCATCGGGGTATTTCCCTCAACAGATGCCGATAGATGAAACAAGGCTACATGCAATGCATATACACTCTCTGCGATATACAATGTACTTACAGACATTTTCTTTCTGGTTTGATACATCAAAGATAGGGCTGGCAAGGGGCCGTGTTTGTGCCGGACCCATATAGGCTCATGCCAGAAGTTTAAAACACAGGTCGATCAGAACCCGACCGGACTTTCTTTCTTCGGGTTTAAAAAATTAGGCTTGAGCCCAGGCCCGAATTGGGCCCAAACTACTTATACATGTTCTATATCAAGAATAATTTTCCTATAAGATAAAACTATATCAAGAATAATGTACGATAAAAAAATAACAATAATAGAAATAGTACAAACTTTTCGGTAATTCACATCTTTGTCTATTTTCATTTAATTTTATTTACAAGACAATTTTTCTATCTATAAACTTTAGTACTCATTTCAATTTACTTACATGAATATTCTCCTTATAAAAAAAAATCTCATGCATAAATATACATGATGTATATATAAATATACACATATACATATAAAAATTTGATTCAGACTCATCGGACCTGAGCACTTAGGCTTGAGTCCGGCTCAAATTATTCTCGGGCCTAAAAATTTGAGCCCGAGTCCTGTCCGAACTGAGAATTATTAGCCCAAACACACTAGTTATCTGTTCGGACCTAGGCGGGCCCAAGTCAGATTAGGACCAACTGCCACCCTTTATCAAAGATCTTCACATGTAAATCAGGACAGTTCTAACAAAGCAACTTTATATGTAGAAAAGAATGAAGCCATCACTATTAACGAATGCCACTTTATGGTTACTATTAGTTATCAAAGCTCCAAAATGCCGTTACTTTATACCTTAGAAATCTTGGATCTTTGACATTCTCCTCAAATTCTCATATGACTTAAAATTTACCATAATTTTATAAGCCCTAAGCTCTTGTGCAGGTTCTCTTATGGTCCTAACATCTCTACAATATTTTATAAAATTAAGGGAAAATATTACTTGGATGAGAGCTATGAGAGGGTTTTAGAATTTAGGAGAACTGGGAGAAAGGTTTAAGCCAATTAAGATAGGATTTGGGGAGAAACATGAGGAATTTGGGGTCTGTTTAACTATAGCTGTTTGAAATTTCAGTAAGTCATGATGTATTGAAGGTGTTGGTCATAAACCATGGTAGGCCATCAAAAACTTACTAGTAATCTGTACGTGCAATGCACGTTCTAGTAAAAAAAATTGTAATAGAGTAAATAATAATACGTAATCTGACCTCGAACCTTAAACCTTAGACCTCGAACAGGAGTGTCAATTTTTATTTTATATGAGTGACACTTTTGTAAATAACTATATCGTAAATAAATTTGAACTTTGATGATATTATGGTAACTAACTACAGTTGAGTAAATGAATAGCATTGGTATAAATACCTGAAACCCGAACTTGACCCGGACCCGGCATTGGATCGGAACCGACCCGACCTTTCCGGGTCCAGGTCCGGGTCCTACAATGGGACCCGTTGTACTTTCGGGTCCGGGTTCGCTTAAAAGAGACTCTACCCGAACCCGGACCCGTTAAAAAAACCCAAAAAATCAACATAAAAATAAACATTCTATCCGCATCCCTCCCCTCATTTCTCCTCAATTCTAAATCTTCCTCTTCCAAACTCAAACTCATGCCTTTTTTTTCTCTCGTCTATTCTAATTCCTCCACTCGTCGTCTCCGCTCGCCGCTCACACTCCCCCTCCTACCCGAACATATAGGAATATTTTAATAGAACCCGGACCCGGACCCGATCCTCACGGGTCCGGGTCCGGGTAGTGAAGGACCCGACCCGATCCGATACCAATGCTATAAATGAATGGTTAATATAACTCTTACTAAAAAATGAATAATTGAGATTAGATGGTTGATTATCAACAAATTATATGCTGTCTACAAATGACAATCCCAACTCTCTCATTATAATAGTAGAGATTACTAGTAATATACACGTGTGATGCACGTTTTAATTTTTTTTTTAAATTAAAGTAAAAACTCTGATTTACACGTGTGATGCATGTCTAAATAAGATTAAATATTTTTAAAAGTAATGTGAAGACTATAATGAGAGAGTTGGAGTTACGCGTGCGTTGCACGTAAGTGAGCATATTTTCAACCCCAACTCTTCCATTATAATAGCTATTATGTATTTGTAGTAGAGTGAAAATGGCCTGGGGGCCCAACCAGGGCCCAACACAACTCTCACTTAAGAAAGGTAAAAATAGCAATTTAGTCCGGCTTCGAACCATTGCAGGGTCGGCGCCGAACCTCCAGTTCACCCCCACAGAACCGGCCTTCTCGTATCCGACGAGCCTCAGTGGTCCTCGGTCTCCGATCCGTGACAGCCCCACGGGCCGTCCCCCCTCTCTGGCGAAGCAGGGGGATGACCTGGCACAGCCTAGGCCCTCCGATTCTCCCAGAAGCACAGAAGACCCACGATCAGCCATGTCAGCTCCAAATACCATCCAGGGTTTTGCCACGTCAGCCCTATACCGCTCCTGGTATTGCCACGTCTGCCCTAAACCCCCTGGGCCCTCTGCCACGTCAGGCCCATGGGCTTTCGGGTCCAGACCCGGCCCCCAAGCGAATCCAAACCCGGTTGGAATTCTCTATAAATACTAGACCCTCACTCACCTTTTGAGGTAATCAATCTTTTACCACTTAAATTCACCTAGTTATTGCTACTCTCTCACAGAGACTGACTAGATCGTCGGAGGGTCCGCCACCGGGACAAACCCCGGTGTTTCAGGACCGTCTGCAGGTACACAAGACCTCGGATCCGAACCCTCTGATCCGAGCCCAAATCTCCGCCTCATTCCGAGGTCGCCGCAGGTTCCGCCCGGTCAGCCAAGGGTCGTCAGACGAGCAGCTTTCTCCTTCAAATACAAATTGAGTCCGAACTCACACCTGGTGCATCCACACGTCTCCCAGAAATAAACCGCATCAGGTTGGCGCCGTCTGTGGGAAACTTGCTTCAGAAGCCGACCCGAGCCCGACCATCGAGCGACCTCGACAGCCGACCTCCCATGGCCTCCAGAGGCCAGGGGCCGCGTCCTCCGCCAACCGACGAGACACACCCCCACCAAATACCAATGCCGAGCCACGCGCATCAAGGCACGGAGATTCCCATCAGGGATCCCTGCGAAGCGCCACCCGTACAGTCCAACCCGACCTACGAGAAATAATCGTCAACCGTCAAATCACCCGCAGCAGGGGAAGGGCCGCTTCCAACCCGGCCCCGAACCATCCAAGACCACCGCCTGAGAGACGGAGGCCCGCACTTAGCCGCGTCGGAAGGCAACCTTCAGACCAACCGAACAGGGTCAGGGAGCCCCCATCACTCAGAAGGAGTTCCAGGACTTCCGAAGGGAAATTCTTGGGGCTCTCCGACGGGCCCCCAGGGGAGAAACCCTCCATTCCCAAACCAGGTCGGACACCGAGGCCAGCATGTCCCGACCATCAACAATCCAGCCAGAGGACAATGACATACTCCTAAGGCGCCTCCAAGAAATGGAAGATCGCCTCGATCACATAAGGGACGGCGGCCAAAGAGCAGCTCAAGGGTACAGACCTATCCGACCTCCCTTTTCCGCCCCCATCCTCCAGGCAGAAATACCCAGGAACTTCCGACCCCCTCAATTCGAGACCTACGACGGCGAGGGAGATCCTGCTGATCACATGGAGGGCTTCAAAACCCTCAGATGATTCACAGCGCCTCAGATCCCCTGCTGTGCCGAGCCTTCCCGGCCACCCTTCGGGGTCCGGCTCGTGAATGGTTCTCGAAGCTCGCCCCCGGCTCCATTTACTCCTTCGACCAACTAGAGGGAAATTTTCTTGCCCACTTTGTCACCAGCCGGAAGGCCGAAAGGACCAGCGCCTCATTACTTGGGCTCAGGCAGATAGAGGGGGAATCACTCAGAGTGTTCGTCCGGAGGTTTACCGCAGAGGCAAGATCGGTCTCCTCCCTCGATCCGGGCGTCGCCTCTGCGGCATTTCGGCACAACGTCCGTCATGGACAGCTGAAGGCTTCTCTGGCGAAGAAACCCCCCGTCGACTTTCCCGACCTCCTCAACAGGGTCGAGAAATACATTAGGGCGGAAGAGGCCCTTAACCCCGAAGATACCAAGGAGGCCATCGGGAAGGGAAAACAGAAGGTCGAAGAGGTCGAACCATCGAAGAAAGCTCCAAGGGACGCGGGGGCCTTGAAGAAGGTCCCGCCGGTCCCCCGCTTCGAGAGGTACACTCCCTTGACGCATAACGTATCCGCCATCCTCTTAGAAATCGAAGACAAAGGCATTGTTCGACTACCCCCCCGGCCTAACAACGGCAAGAACCGAGACCAGCGCTTCTACTGTCGCTTCCACAGAGATCACGGGCACGAAACCGACCAGTGCCGAGCCCTGAAAGACGAGATTGAGGAGCTCATCTCCAGGGGGTACCTTCGAGAATTCACCCGAGAAGTCCCACGGGATCGGCGAGATATTAGGAATCGGAAGACCTCGCCTCCGAACCCTACTCCGAACCGCATCCAGGGTCGGGATCCCGACTCCGAGGGAGCCGCGGATACGCCCTTCATCTTGCATTGTGTCCACGGAGGGCCAATGGGGAAAAATTCAAATACTTCCCGAAAAGCCTTCATCCGGGAAGTGAATGCTGTCCACGACAATCCCTCGCCCAAGCTACAACCGATGCCGGTCTCCTTCTCAGGAGAGGACCTCGAGGGCGTTCGCCTACCCCACTGCGATGCCCTCGTCATTAGTCTCCACATGGCTAATTATGAAGTTCGCCGAGTCCTCGTCGACAACGGCAGCTCGGTTAATATCCTTTTCCTCGAAGCATTCGAGAATCTCAAGCTACCTAGAGGCAGGCTCAAGCCGGCCGGATACACCTTGCATGGGTTCTCCGGCGTCCCTGTCGTGATAGAAGGGATTGTCACCCTCGACGTTACCGCTGGATCGGCTCCTGTCAAGAGGACCGAGTCTATGGACTTCATGGTGGTCAACGTCAAGGCGGCTTACAACTCCATACTCGGCCGACCCGGACTATGCTCCCTCCAAGCGGTGCCCTCGGCTTACCATCTGAAACTCAAATTTCCCACCCCGCAAGGGGTCGGCACTGTCTGAGGTAGCCAAGAGGTAGCGCGATCGTGCTACATGACCACCGTTGGGGGAGGTGTGTTCTCCCTCAACGCCGTCAAGATTCAAACCTGAGAGGAATGGCCCTGCTTCCAAACCTGTCACCAAGTGGGAGAAGACCCCAGTCGAAGCCGAGTACCTGATGAAACTCCTCGAAGGGCAAATATAGGCTCTAGCCTGGCTAAATGTAAACAGGCTTTTGTGTAAACACTCATGTGTACAGGACCGTCTTAGCGGCCCTCCTTATCTTATACGAAAGAGATCTCTTTTTGTTGAAACCCTAACGCCAGGTAATGAAATCGGCGCCTGAGTCCTCACTCCGGTATCGTCCCCAACGCCTCGGTAGGCTCCAACCGAATCCAGGCTGAGGACTCTCCCTAAGGCCCCACTTCGATTCCTCGCGGGTCGGTGGGCTCTCCTTAAAACCACCATCGTTCACTACACCACTAGCCGAAGCAAAGAAGGAACAGAATTCTTTATTCGTACCTTTTTTTTTCTCATCCTAAGAAAACAAACAAAGACCGTTACAGGGCCACTCCACTCATCTCAAACTGGAAGAACGGGATTACTCCGAACGAGCGACTAAAATCCCTCTCCTCGTTATAATGGTCCTTAAACTCAGCCACGGTCGACTCCCCAGCCACGGAGCTCTGGGCGTCATCTGCTCGCATACGCTGCAATAGCAGCCTCTCAGAGGAAACCCCCTCTGCTTGCCGACCCGCCGAGGAAGATGCCGAGGTACCCAGCATGATATTATGGCGGTGTATCCCCATTTCTTTCTCCACAAAAACATCACGAAGTAACCTCCCATAAGTGGACCGAGACACCCAACACGGCCGGTCCAAGGCTCGCACCGACGAGTTCCCAATCCAGCATCGCCCTTCTCAGCCGGCTCGCCTCCTCGCCAAGGGCTTCAGACATGTTCCTGTAATAATTGAAGGCAGCATCAGCATTACGGGCCCTCTCACGGTACCGAGCCAAGGTGGCCTCCAATGCCTCAACCTTGCTCCGTAGCCATGCCGCATCGGAACGACGGGAGTCCGCCTCCGGAAGGGAAGCCACAACCTGAAAGAGGGCCGACTCAGCGCACATAAGCAAGGAGGTTCGGGAATATCCGAGGTCAAAACACTTGGCCAGTCAAAGATACTTTTTATAAATTGTATTTCTTCTTACAAAAAAGGCGGTGGCCAGTCCGCGGGAGGCGAATACAATCAAAGGGGAGAAAAAAGAGAGATGAAACTACACAACTTGATTTCCCACCTCGGCATCGATCGGGTTCGCAGGAGGGTCGACGGCCGGGTTGCCAACGGGCCCTCCCTCGGCAGGAGTCTTCGGTGTCCCCTCAATCTCCATGTCATACTCGAAGCCGGACAGGTCGACGGACGGGTAGAAGTGCCTCACATGGCTGAGGGCCTTCGCGTAGCACTCATCCTGGGCCTTGATCACCATCCGTTGACCCGCATCCGTCAGCTCTGCCCTCTCCTTGGCGAACGCAGCCGTCAACTCCTCCTTCTCCTTGGCGAACTTCTTCTTCAAGGAGACCACCCTCTTCCCCCACTCGGCGTCCTGAGCCTCGAGCTCGAGCTTCATCTTCTGCTCCCTCTTATGCGAACCCTCGAGCTCGATCCGCATCTTCTTCATCTCCCGCTCGCTCTTGTCCGCCCGAACCCGCTCTTGCGACAGGGACGCTTCGTAGAGATGCTTTACATTAGCTCCCTGCATACAAGCCTGCGACCAACAAAACACTGATAAGAAGAGAACTCCCGAAGCAAGATTAACTAGAAAGATAAGATCGACGAGCGTACCAGCACGGTGGTCTGCGCCAGGCGCATAAAGGCCACCTCGACGGGCTCACTCTCCATCGCTTGGCGATCACAAGGGGTCGCCAACTTCTCCACCACCTCAATGGCCTGGGCTTCCTCGGTCAGACAGTCGCCCATCCGAACCGACCAGTCCGGCGCCCACCGTTGCCGCAGCATCTCCACCACCGGGTCCTCCTCCTCAACCTCTACCAAGGGACCTTTCCCCTTGTCGAGATCGGACGCCCTCGCTGGACCCTTACCCCTCGAAGAGGCCGCCCCCTTGCTCGTCTCCGAGCGAGTCCTCTTAGTCTTCGGCTCGAGCGGGACCTCCGAGATAACCAGGGACGGCTCCCTCGACCTCTTCGCCGCCTCCCCCTTCTTCTTCTCAGCGTTCTCCTTCTTCATGGCGAGCCTCCTGGCTTTGATCGATGCCTCATCCATATCTGCGGAAAAAACCATTAAGAGCAATGAGCGGGAAAGCACGAAAAGACCAAGAGAAAAGAAACAACTACATACGCAGAACGGCTGAGCTCAGTCCGACGCTCGCCAGGTGGGCCTCCGTCACCTTCGTCCAATCGATACTAGGGGACAAACGGAGGCGCTCGACAAACCCCCACTCCTCGGCCGTCAGATCCCCCGGCCTCGGCGCAGGATAGCTCGGCTTGGAATAGTTCCATCTAGTCGGAATGTCCCAGGGCTCTTCACTCCGGATCACCAAATATTTCTTCTTCCAATCCTTAATAGAGTCCGGGTGGCTGTGAACAACCTTCCTCTTGCTCCGGGGGGAGATATAGTAAATGCCCTCAGCCGCCGAACTGATCATCAACATCGCTCGGAACACGTTCAACCGCAGGGGTACCTTCTGTGCCTCGCACATCAGTACAAAACAGATTATCTGCTTCCAAGAGTTCGGCCCATACTGCATCGGAGCCAAGGAGGCCCAGTTCAGCACTTCCCGAACAAACGGGTGGACTGGCAGCCTCAGTCCAGAGATGAAGGCGTCCACTGGAAAGACGCAACACCAAGCAGATAGGGGATCGGTTGGGCGCAGAGTAGAGCTCGACAGCATCAATTCGTAGCCAGGACCTATGTGGTACGCCAGCTACAAAACCTCCAAGTCCCCACCCTCCAAGACGGTCAGAATCGCGTCCATCGCCCCCCTCTTCCGACTCAGCGAGGAAGCCTGCACGCCGAAGAGCTCCTTGTCGGATAGGTCGTCAGGATACTGACGGAAAGGCTTCGGCTGCACGGGCGAACCTGTCCACAAGTTACGATATACGGGCGCCTGGCTCGAACCACCAGTCCCTGGTCCTGCCTTCCTCGGAGCCTTCTTCTTCTTCGTCTTGGTTTGCTCCGGCGAGGAAGTGAATAAGGGCCCCAGGACAGTCGGCATGGAACTCGGACCCGCACCCTGAACTGTGGATCTCTTTACAATGCCACCCTCGCCTCCCTCCTCCTCGAAAGGCAACTCCAAAATGCAGACGCCGCCCGAGCCATCATTCGTCTCCCCCGACTCACTACTCTCCACCACAAAGGGACGTCGGGAGCATAACGGCCTCACACCATGTACCTCATCCTCCTCACCTACGAGTTCCTCCCACGAAACCGAATCGGAAGACTCCTCGACGTATATTGACTCCCCCTCAAGTACGGGCTCCTCCCACGAAGTCGAGTTGGAAACAGGTTTTACTTCCCCCCTAGATGTCGACGCTGACGAGCCAGACTGAGCCCTATCCATCTGTGCCTAAAACTAAACAGACTTACAAACTCACCTGGGGTCACTTCGGAAGGGCGACTCTAGTACAGCAAAAGGCAGGGGCAAGCACTGAAGTGTAGGGAAATTTTTGAAAAAAGAAAGCAGCGAGTAAGGAATGGGATGAAGGGGGAGAGGGGGGAATATTTATAGAAGATAAAAGCGACTCCTCGATTCCCGCAAGTACTGTTCACCTACTGACGTACAACTGCCGCTTGGGAAATCGCGCCACGTCCTCGAAACGTGCGCTGCTGACGTCATCCAATGCCAGGCTGGCAGCCAGGCGCGGGGGTCAGTTCGGAGGGAGTATTCGGCGGAGGGAACTTTTTGCTTAAGATTTAAGGTGCCGTCCTTAGACAGACAAAACCCCGGGCTCCGAGGCTTGGGGCGTACGGCCTCGACGGCCAAAACCCCGAACTATTCAAGGGTGAGACCAGAAAAAGTTTTATGATTCAAAGTTTTAAGGCGCCGCCCTCGGCGAACACCCCCCGGGCCCCGTGTTTCGGTCGGTATTCAGCCGACCCACGGGCCCCGGTCGAAAGCAGATCAACACTCAGAGATCGAGAGAAGCGCACCATTCCGAGCCAGTTGATTGCAACTGCAAAGGTTCAACCTGCTCTGGCAATGGAACCTTCACAGTTGCTAACAACTTGCCCAGAACGCCCTTCATTTCCTCCAGAAGACAAAATCTTCAACGGCAAACAGCTCACCCCTCGGATTCGGTCGTTACCCCTCTCGCCCCGATTCCCCCTGGATCTGGCTGCCGTATCAGAGCCATCAGATCCAAGAGAAGATCCGGGCGGCAGAGAAACCACCTCTCCGACACGACCAGGGGAAAAATTTTGCAAAAAGACAGACGTCCGCCGGAGCAGACACCTTTGAGGACCAGTAAACCACTCTTGCTGTGATCCAACCCGCTGCGGAGAGGGGTACTTATAGCCTCCCCCATAAGCCAGCTTTTATGACGTGGGGAAAACCAAACGACGGAAGACCATGCGCCATATATTTATTAGGCGGCGCCATTAAGGCCCCTGGGAAATTGGAACATCGCACAGATCCCGGGGCGCCTTCAATACTCCGCAAAAGATGGCAGGCTACCCTGCCCAACATTCCTAAGGCACAACGGTTCGCCCCCCACCCTTGTTGGCCCATAAGTCCCTCGCCTGCTCGAGGTCGGGTCTAACACCAGGGTAGTCTTCTCAGGAAGGCTTCACGGCTCGCCATCGCCCTTGCTGACCCGTAATCCCTCGCCAAGCTCGAGGTCAGGTCTGACACCAGGGTAGTCTTCTCAGGAAGGCTCAACGGCTCGCCACCCCCCTTGTTGGCCCATAAGTCCCTCGCCTGCTCGAGGTCGGGTCTAGCACCAGGGTAGTCTTCTCAGGAAGGCTCCACGGCTCGCCATCGCCCTTGCCGACCCGTAATCCCTCGCCAAGCTCGAGGTCAGGTCTGGCACCAGGGTAGTCTTCTCAGGAAGGCTCAACGGCTTGCCACCCCCCTTGTTGGCCCATAAGTTCCTCGCCTGCTCGAGGTCGGGTCTAGCACCAGGGTAGTCTTCTCAGGAAGGCTCCACGGCTCGCCATCGCCCTTACCGGCCCGTAATCCCTCGCCAAGCTCGAGGTCAGGTCTGGCACCAGGGTAGTCTTCTCAGGAAGGCTCAACGGCTGGCCATCCCCCTTGTTGGCCCATAAGTCCCTCGCCTGCTCGAGGTCGGGTCTAGCACCAGGGTAGTCTTCTCAGGAAGGCTCCACGGCTCGCCATCGCCCTTGCCGACCCGTAATCCCTCGCCAAGCTCGAGGTCAAGTCTGGCACCAGGGTAGTCTTCTCAGGAAGGCTCAACGGCTCGCCACCCCCCTTGTTGGCCCATAAGTCCCTCGCCTGCTCGAGGTCGGGTCTAGCACCAGGGTAGTCTTCTCAGGAAGGCTCCACGACTCGCCTTCAATCTTGCCGACCCAGAATCCCTCGCCCTCCCGAGGTTCGGTCTGGCACCAAGGCAATCTTCCCAGGAAGCCTCAGACAATCCGCCATCCCATTTCCACAACCATGAACACTCCTCCCCGGCTAGCTCCCGCACCCCCGCAGGAGTGGGGGGTTTGTGTAGTATGGTGAAAATGGCCTGGGGGCCCAACCAGGGCCCAACACAACTCTCACTCAAGAAAGGTAAAAATAGCAATTTAGTCCGGCTTCGAACCATTGCAGGGTCGGCGTCGAACCTCCAGTTCACCCCCACAGAACCGGCCTCCTCGTATCCGACGAGCCTCAGTGGTCCTCGGTCTCCGATCCGTGACAGCCCCACGGGCCGTCCCCCCTCTCTGGCGAAGCAGGGGGATGACCTGGCACAACCTAGGCCCTCCGATTCTCCCAGAAGCACAGAAAACCCACGATCAGCCATGTCAGCTCCAAATACCACCCAGGGTTTTGCCACGTCAGCCCTATACCGCTCCTGGTATTGCCACGTCTGCCCTAAACCCCCTGGGCCCTCTGCCACGTCAGGCCCATGGGCTTTCGGGTCCAGACCCGGCCCCCAAGCGAATCCAAACCCGGTTGGAATTCTCTATAAATACTAGACCCTCACTCACCTTTTGAGGTAATCAATCTTTTACCACTTAAATTCACCTAGTCATTGCTACTCTCTCACAGAGACTGACTAGATGGTCGGAGGGTCCGCCACCGGGATAAACCCCGGTGTTTCAGGACCGTCTGCAGGTACACAAGACCTCGGATCCGAACCTTCTGATCCGAGCCCAAATTTCTGCCTCATTCCGAGGTCGCCGCAGGTTCCGCCCGGTCAGCCAAGGGTCGTCAGACGAGCAGCTTTCTCCTTCAAATACAAATTGAGTCCGAACTCACACCTGGTGCATCCACATGTCTCCCAGAAATAAACCGCATCAATATTATATTGTAGATAGATGGATAGATAGATAGATAGATAATAATTTACATGTGCATTAAATATACTAGTAATTTGCACGTGCGATGCACGTCTTAATAAATATAGTTTTTTAAAATAAAAATTTAGACATAATCTGGATTTGAACTTAGAACCTCCTTTATAATAGTTATGCACGTGTATTGCACGGGTTGGTAGATTGACAAAACATTTACAAATGACACTAAGGTCTTCTCCCATTATAATATTAGAGATAGGAATATTTCTTAGTTTTTAAAAATAGTGGGGGTATATGTTAATTTTCACATTTTAAATGGGGGTATTTGTTTAAAATATCCGTTTTTTAGGGGTTGTACGTGCATCACACAGGTATGTTTGGTGGATTTAGTTTTCCGTATATTGCACGTGTTAACTCAGTTACAAAATTAGGATTTGTTTGTTTACAACCCCAACTCTCCCATTAAAATAGTAGAGATTTAAAAAAATAAAGTGAAAAATCTGACGTAGTATTATCATAGATTAGAGATTAGAGGATTTTTTTACAAAGGAACTCAACTGTAAAGGAACTCAACTGTTAGGGACTTTGAAATAAATATGAATTTGTGGAGAGCTTAATATGAAATTTGTGAGGCACCTTTACGCAAAAGACCCGTCCTCCATTTGGATCCAACAAGAATCCTCTATCGGGTCGGATCCAGACCCGTCTCAATCATCACTCCCCCCAGAACTCTTACACACCCTAACAAAAAATCCAAACCCACTTCCCCTTCCCCTCGCCGCCGCCGCCGTCCATGTCTGCCTCTCCCTAAAATGCTCAGACCGACGGCCCTGATCCATCCACGTCACCTCTCCTCCTTCCTCCAATCCCTCCAAACCCTAACCCTAACCCTCCACTCTCGTCCCATCTCCAATTCCCACAATTCTCAAACCCTAACCTCCCCCAATCTCATCGTCCAATTCATCAAATCCCACTCCAATTCCCCTCAAGACCTGTGCTCCGCCCTTGATCACATCGCCTCCGCCCACCCCAGGTTCCTCCCCTCCCTCCGATGCTACAATCACCTCCTCGTTGCCCTCGCAAAGTTCAGTTTCGTCGAAAAGATGAAGTCTTGTTTTGTCTCCATGCAAAAAGCTGGGATATTGCCAAATGTTTTCACCTATAATGTGATGATTGATGTTTTTTGTAAAAGGGGGGAATTTGGGGAAGCTAGGGTCTGGTTGGAGGGGCTTGTCACGTCCGGGCTGCGCCCGGATGAGTTTACGTTCAAGTCTTTGATTCTAGGGTTGTATAGGGTGCGAGGCGGTTTGGATATAGCTTGTTGGGTTTTGTTAGTGTTAATGCCGTGTGTCGGGTGTTTGCGCAATGTGGTGCATTATACCGTGTTGATTGATGGTTTGCATAAGGCGGGGAGGGTAAAGGAGGCCGGGTGGGTTTTTGAGGCGATGGAGCGGGACGGGTGTGTTCCGGACGTGCACACATACACGGTGGTGATTGATAGTTTGTGTAGGGAGAGGCGGTGGGAGGATGCGAAAAGGAAGGTGAGTGAGATGGAGAGGAAGGGGTTGAGGCCGAGCGTGGTTACGTACAATGCGTTGATTGATGGGTATTGTAAGGCGGGGAGGATGGAGGAGGCCTTCAGGGTGTTGGAGGTGATGGAGAGGAAGGGGTGTAGGGCGAATGTGCGGAGTTATAGTGAGCTGATTTGTGGGTTTTGTAGGGAGAGGAAGGTGCATAAGGGGATGGCATTGTTGAGTAGAATGGTGGATGCCGGGGTGTTGCCGAATGTTGTTACGTATACGACGTTAATTGAGGGGCAGTGTAGGGAAGGGGATTTGAGTAGTGCGTTTAGGTTGTTGGGGTTGATGGAGGGGAGTGGGTTGGATCCGAATGAGTGGACTTGTTCTGTTTTGATTGATGCACTTTGCAAAGGTGGGAGAGTTGCAGATGCAGTTACGTTCTTTGAGACTCTTGAGAAGAAAGGTGTTAAGGTGAATCAAGTGGTTTATACTACAATGATTGATGGGCTTTGCAAAGTAGGAAAGGTTGAGCGTGCGCGATCTTTGTTGGAGGGGATGGTAGTGAAGGGGGTGTCACCGGATTCTTACACCTATAGCGCTTTGATTGATGGCTTGTGTAGAGAGAAAAATGTGAAGGAAGCGTTGTTGGTTTTGGATGACATGTTGGGAAAAAAGGTAGGACCTACGGCTGTAGCTTATACTAGTCTGGTTACTGAATTGTTGAAAGAAGGGAAGTTTGGCGAAGTTAAGAGGATTTGGGAACAGATACAATCTTCTGGGTGCAAATTGGATGTAGGCATTTACACCGTTTTAGTTAGTATGTGTTGTAGTATAGGAAGGTTGGGTGAGGCTGAAGATATTATCTTTCAAATGAAAAGAGTTGGAGTTCTACCAAATTTGATAACTTACAACACATTAATGGATGGATACAGGAAAATGGGTTTAATGGATCGAGCATTTTCTCTTCTTAAAAACATGGAAGATGCAGGAGTTGAGCCCAATGTCAGTACTTGTTCTATCTTATTGAGATTTATTTACAAGAAGAGACAACCTTTAGTTGAAACTGCTGGGATATGGGAAGTTTTAAAGATGGATGATATCCTTGAGCTTATTAATGATATGGCTAAAAATGGTTGTAATTTCAGCCAAAGTATGTACAATACTTTCATGGTAGGATTCTGCAAATTTGGCTGTCTAAAAGGAGCAATTTTGTTCTTCTCTCATATGCAAACGAGTCATATTTCCCTCACTGAAGATTCATATATCTGCCTCATAGATTGTTGCTGCAGATCAAAAGACTACTCAAAGGCACTCGAGTTTATAGCGTCCATGACAGAGCGTGGTTTTCTTCCACCTTTGGAGTCTTACCAGCTACTTCTTTCAGGGCTTTGCGACAATGGGGACTTTGAGAAGGCTAAGTTAGTCTTTTGTAGTTTACTTTCGAAGAACTATAATGACGATGAGATTGCATGGAAAATTCTTATGGATGGTTTGCATGTAAAAGGTCATTCTTTTATTTGCTCAGAGATGTTCTCTATTATGGTGGAAAGAGATTGCTGCCCGAGTCCTCAAACATATGATAGATTGATGGCAGTAATGGAGGCAGCTGACGTAAACTCTATGACTGCAACAGAGTCTTTATCCTAAATCCCTAGGATTGGAAGTGGTCGTATAACTGTACCCATTTATGATGGTATGGTTTCATTTAATACATGGCAGTTGCTTATCGGAGATGCATTATCTCTGAGCACACCGTGGAATTCGAAGGATCAAGTTGCTGAAGCACCCATTTTAATTATTGTGTCTCGGTGGACACATGTATTCTTCTTGTGACTCGTAAATGCAAGTCACCCTCCATCATATATACACGGTCGTTACTTTAGGCTTCTCACTGAAAGCTCAAATTTTGGTCTGTATTCTTTTCATTGTTACTGTATTAACACAAATATGTATATATTTTTCTTTCCAGATTTTAAATATACTTGAGGCAGACTGCGTAGATCCATCTGATGATTAATTCACCCTTCACTTATGTTACCTTCTTTTTTTCTTCTTCTTCCACGTGTGTGTGTGTGTGTTTGTTGTGCAGTTCCAACACAGAATCTCTTTTTTGCAGTACGGAGGTCAGGCTTCAAGCAACAGGTATCACTTTTACCTTTTATGTGCATACTTATCTGAAGATAAATACACAGCATGGACATACTTACTGTGATTGAGTTATTCTTCGAACTATTATGTATTAGCTCTAACATCTCTTTTGGATATATGCACAAATAATTTGAAACTTAACTTCGTATGCTAGCCTTATTATTTAGCTCGTTCAATCATTGTCATAAATACAGAGACCTGCAAGGAAGTTTGTGGAGGTCGTTTGTTTTAAGCATTGTTCGGTAATATGTTACAAGATCTCAATAAGATCAAACTGGATTACTGAGGATCTTTGACAGGAATAATATACATTTTAATGTTATTTAATTTTTTCTGTCCTTGAACTATATTATGAACAGAATTTATGGTTTCTTGCATGGAACTTATTTCCTGTTATCCTTATTCCGGTCTGATTAAGGGCTTGATTTGTGTCGTTAGTTGGGTTAATCAAAATTGCTAGGCATTATATCAATGGGTAATCTCGTAATTTTAATCACTGATACCAGATTAATCCTAAGTGAACTATGATCTTATCTGTGTTATATGCTTCTCAATGAGGCTTCCATGGGTTTCACTGATACCCGATAGTATTCTTGTAAAAAAAATTTAAAAAAATTCATACATATCTATTTGGCTTTCATCGAGGCTTTATGTTTATATAGATTCATTGTCATACTCGTGGTTTCTTTTATGTTGTATCTCCTGATATTTGATCAGTCTAAATTAGTATTTTGTAATTTACTTTCGAAGAACTGTAATGATGATAAAGTACCATGGAGAAGTCTTATGGATGGTTTGCATGTGAAAGGTCATTCTCTTATATGCTCAGAAATGTATTCTGTCATGGTGGAAAGAGATTGCTGCCCTGGTCCTGAAACATATGACCGATAGATGGCAGTAATGAAGGTGGCTGACATAAACTCTATGAGAGAAACAGAGTCTATCCGAAATCCTTGGGGTTGGAAGTGACCTCAAACTCTGATATCCATTTGCTCTAGTATGGTTTTCGTACATGTTAGTTGCTTATCAGAGCTGCATTGTCTCTGTGCACACCATGGAATTCGAAGGATCAAGTTGCTGAAGCGCTCATTTTAATTTTGTGATTCAGTAGAAGTTGTTGACAACATGTATTTCGGTGACTGGGTAAATGCAAGTCACCATCCATCATATATATACTGGTGTTACTTTTAATTTACATTCTTCCTCACTGAAACATCATTAAATTGTATCTTTTCATCTCCACTGTAATAACACGAATGTCCAGTCATCCTTTGTTCCATTCTGAGATGTTCAATATATTTGCTGCCAGACTGAAAATCCATCTGATAATAAATACTAAATTTTTTCACCTTATGTTACGTTGTATCTCTTCTGTGCATTATCATGGATATTTCAAGCATGCTTGCTGCCGCAAAGAGTAAAAACTATCCTTTCTTCAGGATGTTTTTCCTTTACTGGCCAATCTCTTTATTACATTATCATGGAGGAATTGCTTTACACCTTAGTTTCTTTCTCGGTATCTGCTGTAGAAACTGCCAAATAAGTATCTTTTCTGCAGTGAGGAGGGCAAGACTTAATGACCTAAACACTGAAGCCACTACAACTGAAGGATTTTGTGTTTGTGCAGGTATTACTTCTACCTCTTTTGTGCATACTTATCTGAAAATAAATATGCTGCATAATCATATTTAGCGTGGATTTCAGTTATTCCTTGTTTTCTTATGTATAAGCTTGAACATCTCTTCCGGATCTATGCACAAACATTTTAAAACTTGTATTTATATGCTAGCCTTTTATTCTTTAGGTTGTTAAAAATCATAGTCAGAAGACTCTGTACTACAGAGATTTGCAAGGAAGTGTATAAAGGTGGTTTATTTTAGGCTTTGTTAGGTAATATGTAAAAGATCTCAATAAATTCAGTGCTTATTATATGAGAAACAGGATGACTGCTTTCCTTACACCAGTCTGATTAAGGGTTGGTTTGCTTTGTTAATCCGGTTACTAAAAGATTGCTAGTCACTATAATCAAAGAGTTAATCTCTTGCTAGGAGAACTAGATTTACTGATACCACTTTGCTTTTAAGTCAACTATGATCTTGTCTGTGATATATTCTTCTCAATGAAGCTTCCATGACTTCTCTGTTTGTTTTTGTCCTGGGTGATTAAATCCTTTGGTATTCTAGAAATTCTAAAAACTCGAATGTATCTATTTGGCTTTCAGTTTCATGGAGGCTTTGTGTTTTATGTAGTTCAGTGCGACACTTTTGCTTTCTTGAATGCGGTATCTCCTGACATTTTATCATCCTCTGCCTGTCAAATTCTTTTAAGTTGTATTAGAACTTACATTAGTGATAGAGACTTCTGCATATGAACAACTTTTTAAGGACAAGTTACCGGTGGTAACTCTCTCTTTCTCTCTGTCTCTCTCATATACACACATCATTTCCCCCATAATTGGACTTCTTATGAAGTTGAATTATAGTTACAAGAATTCATTAGCCATAGCAAGTTGTAACTAAGTTCATCGGTGAATTTCTTTTTTCTTCTTCCATAACTAACTGCAATATATTTGGATTCTCATTTTCAATTTATTTTTTTTTTAATTTGAAATTTATGTTATAGAATAATATAATAATACCATTCTATGAATAAGATGACTGAAATACCTTTAATTTATATTTGAGAAAAATGAAATTATGATATATTGATTCAGTACATGAATAAGCGCTATTCTCACTTCTTATTTCTTGTAAAAATTGACTTTAAAGTAACTTTAAGTAATTGATAAGAATAATGTATATGATAGATATAGATTCATTGCACGGGTTAATTACTGGCTGAATCCAATATCTCACTTCCCTCAGTTATTTATTCAAAACTGGCATCTTTTTTAACTAAAAAAAACTAAAACATCCTTTGTATCATCTTTGATATATAACAGACAATGTTCTTATTCTAGCCTAGAAGCAACTATTTTATATATCCAGTATAATAGTTTCAAATCGTTGATTGTTTCTCATCTATATATTCATTATCGATGAAGCTGTCCTCACTAACTTGTTTGTGCAATCATCTGCTGTTGTTCATTTTCTGACACAGGGAATTTGTGAGCATTATTAGATGGCGAATTTCTTTTATGTGCTTGAATTTGATTCTCCATGCACAGCACATTAGAAACTTTGGTCAACATTTTATACGGAATAATATTGGCTAATTTGGCATATTTATGTAAAATTGACAAGTGACAACAAGAACTAGGAAAAAAAACAATTGTACTGAATGTGCAATCTATTCAGGAGGATTTGGTGACGATACAAGGGATTTTAGTGCCAGGAGAAGAGAATGTTAAGATGAGAACATTGAAGACGAATAAGAAAAAAAGATGGGATGGAAGAAGCTGTAGAGATGGTGACTCAGATGACCACGGTTCGAGGCCATCAAATGTAAGTTACTTTGCTTTTCATACGAGGTAGGGGACTTCGGAATGTTATGGTGAAGGGCAGCCTTATTGCTCATCTTATAAAAACATCACAAATAGTTGCTAGTTTATTGTTCCTTTGTGATCCTGTGAACGACCGCATTCTGGGGCAATACACCCAATCGGGTCTACCGCATTCAGGGGCAATACACCCAATCGGAACGTCTCCCTCATTTCAGCTAATGTCTGCTACACAACTCTACAACACTTTTGCAGTGATGCTAACATACTGGCAGATACTTCGACCAAGAATGGACTCGTCTTAGAATTGAATTGAATGTATTATTCAGTGAATGTTCCTCGGTTATAGCTCAAAATTCTCTACTGGTTTACATGACTTGTTAATCGACAGGACCAGATGGTTGTGAACATAACTGATCTATACGGCAAGCATCAAGTCTTGGTTGGGTTTCTTTTCGTGCACATATCCATACTTCTTAGAACTCAGTTTTGCTCCTTGCTACTCGTTTTTGGGATGTACTGGTTATTTCGGTCCTGATGTACATATTTTTACTATGAATGGAGAAGTATCTCTGACATTTATGGACAAAATATGTGGCCTGTTTTGGGTTCAATTCTAGTGCAATTATTTTGATCCTTCTGACATAAACTGATAGCATTGTTCATTCTCTATAGTAACGCCAACGACTCATTTCTTCTTATGCCCGAAAATTGCTTTTAAACTACTTCAGATTCTAGTGGTACCATGTTCTCAGCTACATATATTCTTTCGCCCAGTTACTCCCACCTCAAAATCATACATTATTCTTTCACGTTAGCGATTTCTGTGTTTGTCTTATACCTTTATCCCTATAGAAGATTATGAGTACGAAAACATTCTACAACAATAATAACAAAGCCTTTTTCCTAACTAGTTAGGATCGGCTATATAAATCATAGTTTTTCATTCTGTTCGGTTTAGCGCAATATCTTCGGTAAGGTCACAAGCTATCATATCTTTTTTCACCGTTTCTACTCAAGTTAGTTTAGGTCTTCCTCTACCTAACTCTACCCTCAATACTTATCAAATCACTCTTTCTAATGGGTTCATTACTAGGTCTACGTGTGATATGTCCAAACCACCTAAGGCGATTCTCTCTTAACTTATCTTGGATTGGAGCTACCTTTAGCATGTCTCGTATATGCTCGTTTCGAATTCTATCCTTCCTTGTTTTACCACACATCCATCTTAGCATCCTCATCTCCGCTACACTCATTTTTTGGACATATTGTTTCTTTGTTGCCCAACACTGCTCGGTACATCATTGCTGGTCTAACAGCCGTCCTATAAAATTTACCTTTCAACTTCAAAGGTATACGTTTGTCACACAAAATACCACTGACACTTCTCCACTTAAGCCACCCTGCTTAGATCCTATATATAATATCTTCACAAATCTCTCTATCTCTTTGTATAATCGAGCATAAATATCGGAAACACTCTCTTAGGTATCTCTTGGCTAGGGTTGACAGCCGAACCGGGCTGACCCGCGGCCTGCTCACCAAAACCTGGATCGTTGATTTACGGTTCGGGTCCGGGTCGAACCCGCGAGCCTAAGCGGGTCGACCCGGGTCGAGTAATATGGATTTCCAACCCGTCGAACCCGGCCCGCTAAATCGGTGAACAGTGGAAAACCCGCCCACCTACCCGCGAGTCGACCCGCCGGTTTCGAACCGTTTAACCTGTACGGGTCAAATGTTCGACCCGCACGGGTCCAATGGCGAAAAAAACAGTCACCGACCGTTTTAGCCATTTTTTTTGTTTTTTTGTTTTTTGGTTTTTTGTTTTTGTTTTTGTTTTTGTTTTTCCTTTATAAATACCCCTTAAACCACTCTAAAAATTTCACACCTTATTCTCTTACTCTCTCTACTACTACTACTCAATTTAATCTCAATTTTTTGAAATTTTGTCAACAAAGAAGCTAGCAACATAAAAGCGACAAATTTCGATCGTATCGAATTCAACATTCAACAACGTCCACTTCAAGTCTTCAACTCCTCCAAGGCTCCAACAAAGAAGCTCTCTTTCTTTCTATATACGAGTCTGGATTTCTACTTCTACTTCTACTTTTATTTTCACTCTCATTCTATATACGAGTATCCGCGAAGTACGGTATCAAAATTTTATAACCCTCTTATTGTCTTGATATTTTTTTTTAGTGTAAATTTATTGTATCATATTTGTTTGTTGGTTTATTGATCTTCTCTCTCACTACCCTCTTATTGTTTTCTAGATTTTTCTTTAAAACTTATCTCGCCTAGATTGTATTTAATTTTTTCACATATACTTCTATATAAACATGTCTAGATTACAATGTAGTCGTAGCCAAAGTGGACAAGATTCCACCGGCACTTCTCGTAGGCTTCCTATTGTCCCACAAATTGAGCCTGCCGAAGAGTACCCTATGACCGGACCCGATGTGTTTGTAGGAGACATAGACATCGAAGAAGAACCACAAACACAAGCAGCCGAAACAACACAACCGGGTAGTAATAGGAAAACTAGAGGGGAAACAAGTGATTGGCACAAATTTTATGACTATGTTTCCGACGAAGAAAATTCGGGTGTAGGTATAAAAATTTGTAAAACTTGTTTGAAAGCATACAAATGGAAGAAGGGTGAGGGGACGGGTACAATAAAGCGACACATCCAAAATGTACACAAGGAACTTCTTATAGACCTATCCGGCCAACAAAAAATCCACCCTAGGACCGATCTAGTTGATAACCACCCTTTGATCTCGAACATGTTCGTCGGAAAATGGCCTGACTAGTAATTAAAGAAGAGTTACAATTTTTCTATTCCGATAGTAGGGACTTAGAAACTTTTAATCAAACCGCATTAAACCCGCATTTTAAAAGAATCCCTAAAGTCAGATTGTTTTAAAATATACACCGAAATGAGAGAAGCTTTGATTGCTATTTCATGGAGTTTAACTTGTAGAGTTTCTTTAACTTCCGATTGTTGGAAGGGTTGCAACAATATTCCAATGATGGGAATAACTTGTCATTGGATCGATAGTGATTGGATTCTTCAAAAAAAGATAATATCACTTGCTGCGTTGCCCTATCCCCATAGTGGTAATAAAATTGCAAATCGTATTTTAGAAATTTGTGATTTTTTTCATATTCGTGATAAAATTATGTGTATAAGTTTTGATAATGCATTTAACAATAATGCATCAATTAGTATATTACAAACCGCATTAAACCCTCCATCTGATAATATTTTTCATATTAGATGTGCATGTCATATTTTAAATTTATATGTTCAAGATGCATTAAAAATAGCTGATCCATATATAGTTAACATTAGAAATTTTGTACATTTTATTGCATTAAGTGGCCTCATATTTCAAGAATGGAAAGCATGGTGTAGGCTTAAAAATGTACATTTTAGAAAATTTCCAAAGGATGCTAAACACCGATGGAACTCTACTTTTGATTTACTACATGTTGTTACTGAATATAAAACATGTATAAATGATTTTTGTATGGCAAAAAATATGCCAAAATTTCAAATGACTCCCGAAGCTTGGTATTTTACCGAATCTTTGTTTAAATTTTTAGAACCATTTAAAACCGCAACTTTAAAATTTTCAAAATTTTATGAATCTGCTTCTAGTAGCATTTTATTCCGATAGTTACTATGATGCAAACTTTCTGTAACGCCCCGATTTTCATACACAGGAAAATCGTAGCACACCCAGAAATCTTTTCCTTCAATTGAGTACATAAACATAATATAATATAGAAAAATGTGGAAATCTTAATATAAATCCAAACCTCTTGGATTGATAAGATGACGGGCACAGGATGTCACAACTCTATGCTTAAACTTCAGGTACTCTTACCTGCACAACACAATGTGTGGATTCGTCAGCGTGTGAGACTGACGGTAAGAATCACAACAGCTTTAACTAACTCCAAAAATAACATAACAACATACAGAGCATAATAGAAATAAAACTGGAATAAATAAATGTAAACAAGAAATAGTCAAATATATGATGTCATATGAGTGTGTGTATAAGCAATTTAGTAAAACATTCAACACATATTTATCATGAAAACATGCACAATTCAAAATACTCTTTTTAATGGACGCTTGTTTAGAATGATATGCCTCCCATACAACGTATTTTCCGAATACAAGCTACTAGCGTTCATTATATGGTTCAATCCCTCGTTATGCAATACATGCTCATGTATTCTACACTGTTTCTGACATTTATCTAGTAACTAGTAAGGTTGCAGTTGTTCGGTCAAATTCTGTTACTACAGTCGGTAGTGGTCATGCCGGAAACCCTGCGGCCTTTCTCCACTCCTGAGCATCCATAATGATGCCTAACCCTGGTGATCTCTCTCCGCTTTCCGGCCTTACATATTCCACCCCACCCGAACCCTAGCGGTCTTTCTCCACTCTTGAGCATCCATAATGGTGCCCAGCCCTGTGGTCTTTCTTCGCTTCCGAACCTCTGATACTAGATCCCAGAAATTAACAGTCGAGACAACGCCGCACGCGTCCTCTTGACATGTGAATACAACTTCCAATAATTATATAAATTCCAATACTTGTGAAAAATTGATTTCTTAGTCTCATATGAGACCTCAATGAGTCTACTATAACATTGTAGTTAAGAACCTCTAGTTTCAACCCAATTAAATCTGTTTGAAACCATTTATAAGACAATAGGTTCTGAATCCAGTAATCACAGCTTTTGCTACTTTTAAAAATTAGAAAAAATCCACACTTCTTGGAAATTGGATTTCTTAGAAAGTAAGTACGATAAAAAGCCGGAATTTATGAAATAAATTCTATTTCATTTCTAAACCAGTAATGTATTCCGATTTTATTAAAATACCAAACGACCTCCAAAAATTGTGAAATTTTGAGAAGATATTGTACACACATACACGATACACATACAAAAGTTTCAGTCTCATAATCTATGTATTTAAAAAGAAACGATTTTCTGAAAGGAGATCAAATTCCAGACATAATTAGAATAATGTTTGTTAGATGATAGATTAGTTTAGTCCCACATTGAATAATGTATTGGTTTAGTATTCTCTTCTCTCCTATATATAGGAGACATATTGTACTCAGTTTATTCAATCAATAAAAGAATATTTTCCTATCTTTAATTCTAACATGGTATCAGAGCCAATAATCCTGTAAGGCCTATACTAATTTTATTCTCGTCGTCGAGGTAGAGTGTTCGCGTCTTCATCGGAATCACTCCACCTCCCGACATCTCTCTTTCGCTCCCGATCAAATACCAAAACCCTAATTTTCCCTAAAACCCTAGCCGTCTGATATGGCTAAAAATAGGATTAAATCGGGACCGTTCACATCGGACACGAATCTTAAAGCTCAGGGGTAAAACGGTAATTTCACCTACTAACGGGTCTGAAATGGGAACTGGGTTTTTCTTCACGACCCAATAACCCACGAACGGATCCACCTCAACTGGGTACGGGTCCCAACCCGAAACACACCCAGTCCAGAAAAGATAGAATTAGGGTTTCTGATTAATCCTAATCAACGGCTCTGATTCACATCTATCTTTTTACCGGGAATTAAGGGATTACATTCCTAATCTGATTACAAGGATTTTATAACTTATCAGATCACAGGAATCACATTCCTTATCTGATCCCAACGGCGACTATAAATACCCCCCACCCATCTCCATTAAGAGGTAATCAATCTTTTGCTAGTTAAACGCTCTTTCATAATTATTTCTGGTTACTGACTTGAGCGTCGGAGGGTGCGTCGCCGGGATCAACCCCGGTGTCTCGCACTTCCTTGTAGGTGAACGGCGGGAGTCAACGGTCAAGCTCCGGCAGAACAAGTTAGGTGTTTGCTATTCGGGTTTTCCAAGAACTCACAAATACTATCTGTTTGCCCCCACACCGAATTTAGCGGCAACAGATTGGCACCGTCTGTGGGAACACCATACGAATAGCCTCCTCCTCTTCTCGTCGACTAGCTCTTCTCCAGCCATGCCTCCCAGAAAAGTCAGATCTAAAGGGTCCAACCGTGGACCCAACCCCGCTGATCAGCAAGAGGTAGTCCCCGTCCAACCCGCTCCGCAGCAGGGACAACCCCCGCTTCAAGTGGAGGACCCTCTTCAACAAGATCAGCCTCCTCTTCAGAATCGGCAACCCCCCAATGGTCCTACCGGTCCACAGAATGCCGGTGCGGGGGGCTCCCGCATGAAGCAACCGCTCAATCAGGACCGCGTCTCCATACACAACGCCTCCACGGATTCCATGGCCTCTCACAATCCCCAAAATCAGAAGAAGGTGGAGGACTTACGCAACCGTCTGGACGAAAAGCGGGCCCGAGAGGGAGCCTCCCGCCAACAACGTCCGGGTGAGCGGTCCCCTCACCACCGAGATTATAGAAGGTCTCCTGTCCGAAGGGGAAGGAGGGAGTCCCCCGAGCATTACAGAAGAAGACATCATTCCCCCACTGGTCGGCAACACCCAAGGAACAATGAGGCACCCATCACCCGTGCCGAGTTCCAACAATTCCAAGCAATGGTGCAACAGGCTCTCAACCTCCGTCCTCATAACAACTATGCCCAACGGGATCCTACACCCCCGCGGGTCAAGAGTCCTCACCACCGGCAGCGTACTCCTAGCCCTCGCCGCTTCCAAGGTCATCGTCGCCACAGTCCTCGCTCCCCTTCCTACGAAGACGAGTCCAGAGGCTCGTTCGACTACCACCGGAGGGACGATGCCCTCTACCACCGTCTCCACGAAGTGGAGAGGCGCATCGGCCGGATCGACCGAGACGAAGAAGAAAGGGGTAAGGCCATCCGTCCGAGCCGACCCCCCTTCTCCCGGACCATCATGGAGGCTCCCATCCCATGGGGTTTCAAGCCCCCGCAGTTCGAAACCTACTCAGGGGATTCAGATCCTGTCGACCATGTCGAAAGCTTCAAAACCCTCATGCTCATCCACTAGGCATCCGATGCCCTACTGTGTAAGACATTCCCTGCCACTCTTAAAGGCTCGGCTCGGGAATGGTACTCCCGCCTCGCACCGTCTTCCATATTCTCCTTCGAGCAGTTCGAAACACTCTTCATCACCCACTTCGTGAGCAGCAGACGCACGGAGAAGACCAGCATCTCGCTCCTCCAACTCAGACAGGAGAAAGGTGAGAAATTAAGAGACTATGTGAAGAGGTTCACTGCGGAGGTCAGGTCCATGGCCTCCCTCGACCAATCCGTCGCAACAGCCGCCTTCCAATCCAACGTCTTCAACTCCAGCCTCCGCTCCTCTCTTGCTAAGAAGCCTCCACAGAACTTTGCCGACCTCCTTCTCAGGTGTGACAAGTACATTCGTGCCGAAGAGGCCGCCTACCTTCCAAGCTTCGGAGGGTCTACCTCAGGAACGAAACGAAAGTTGACCGAAGAAGAAGAGGCTAAAAAGCTTCAAAAGGACGGCAATGGCCAGCGCCGCCCGACTCCTCGGTTTGAGAAGTTCACCCCCCTCATTGCTAATATATCAGAAGTCCTTATGGAGGTGGACAAGGAAGGACTACTCCGCGCTCCCCCTAGAATGAATACCCCTGGCAAGAAGAGGGACAAAGATAAGTGGTGCCGCTTTCACAGGGACCACGGCCACGACACGGATGATTGTCGGGCTCTCAAGAAGGAAATCGAAGAACTCGTACAGCGGGGATACCTGACCAAGTTCATCCAAAAAGACGGGGCCGAGCTCCTCCCCTGACCATCACTTCTTCCAAACGAACAGAAAGGCCCGCCGAGCTTCAAGACTCAGCTCCTTCCAAGAGGTCCTCACCTTATTGTAGAAGTAGGATTCTGATTTTCAATAAGGCCGATGCTTGTAACTCGGCCAACAGCATGTAATAATGGCTCGCCCTATTGGAGCAGCCACTTAGTTTATTTCAATAAAATTTTACATCTTTTCATTGAAAATTATTGCTCTTGCTTCTCTATCTCTCCGAGTCACGACTCTCTTAAATGGTGGGTTCGGAGTCCAGCCTCTTCTACATGGCTGCTCCCGCAACTTACTAACCCTTAACACCAATAGTTCGGAGTCCAACACTTAGCTCGATTCCTCTTCAAATAACCTGCTCTTCAGTGGGTTAGAAGTGGTTCGCCATTCGAAATTGCTCCCACAACCGTTGAACTTTTCTAACGATGGTTCCGGAGTCCAACACTTGGTTCGATTCTGCTTCGAATAACTCGCTCTTAAGCAGGTTAGAAGTGGTTCGCCATTCGGAATTGCTCCCACAGCCGTTGAACTTTTCTACCGATGGTTCCGGAGTCCAACACTTGGTTCGATTCTGCTTCGAATAACTTGCTCTTAAGCGGGTTAGAAGTGGTTCGCCATTCGGAATTGCTCCCACAACCGTTGAATAACTCTAACGATGGTTTCGGAGTCCAACACTTGGCTCGATTCTACTTCGCAAGTTCGCTGTTAAGCGACCTAGAAGTGGTTCGCCATTCGGAATTGCTCCCACAACTGTTGATTCCCTCACTTAAATAACGAGTTCGGAGCTCACCACTCTTCTCCCAGAGTTGCTCCTCAGACTCGTCTCACAAATGGCACTCTCCTAGAGTTGCTCCTCACACTCCCCCTCCAAGTGGCTCTTCCCTAGAACCGAGCTCTTCGCTCCGCTCGCCTCCAAAGCGGACCTTTTCTCAAACAAGTTCGGAGCTCGCAACTCTCTCCTAGAGTTGCTCCTCAAAACTCGTCTTCCAGATGGCTCTCTCCTAGAGTCGAGCTCTTCACTCCGCTCGCTTCCGAAGCGGACCTCTTCTCTACGAGTTCGGAGCTCACAACCCTCCCCTGGAGTTGCTCCTTGCACTCACTTCAGAGAATGGGTCTTCCCAGCACCTCTTCCTAGCACCTCTTCTCCTAGGAGTGGAGCTCCTCTTCAAAAATCTCCAAAACCAAACAGAATAGAGACAACTTCAGAGCCCCTCACCTCTCCCATATGCTGACCCATCCTCCCGAGCCGAGGAGCAGAGCTTCATCGACCCATCCCCTTCATCAACTCGCTGAGCTTCTCCTCACGCTCGAGCCATCCGAACAGCCGAGCTACCGAACAGCTCAGCCGAACGGCCGAGCCACTGAGCACGGAGGGGCGGAATCTTCAAGGAACACTTCCTTCAAAACAGCCAACGGTACTGACCCTCCGAGCCGAGGTGCCGGGGTACCGACCCTCGTATATGGCAAAAAATCGCCCCGAGGCGAAGTCACCGTCGGATCTCTCCAAAATTCGCGACACAATCTGACGGACGGTTCAGATCGTGCCACGCCCACAAAACGACAAGATAACGTTTTCTCGTGATCTGAACCCCATCCTCGTGATGCGCGCCATGATCAACGGCCTAGATCCAGCCACGCGTCTCTTCCGAGCTGTCTGCCATCGGCCTGTTCAGGCGAGCTACCGAACAGCTCAGCCGAACAGCCGAGCCACTGGGCACGGAAGGGAGCTACCTTCAGAGAACACTTCCTTCAAAACAGACAACTCAGCACCTCGGCCAACGGTACTGACCCTCCGAGCCGAGGTGCCGGGGTACCGACCCTCGTATATGGCAAAAATTCTGCCGATCCGATTTCGCCGTTAGATCATCTCAAAATTCGCACCCAAGCGTGATGGACGGATCAGATAGCGCTACGTCACCACAAAACGACAAGATAACGTTTTCTCGAAACTCGTGCCTCTTGTCTCGTGATTCGCGCCACGATCGTGATCAACCGTCCAGATGGCTCTTCTACAAATCGAGCTCCCCACTCCGCTCGCCTCCAAAGCGGAGCTCTTCCCAACGAATTCGGAGCTAAAACTCTCCTAGAGTTGCTCCTTAAACTCCTCTTTCAGATGGCTCTTCTACAAGTCGAGCTCCCCGCTCTGCTCGCCTCCAAAGTGGAGCTCTTCTCAAACGAGTTCGGAGCTAAAACTCTCTCCTAGAGTTGCTCCTCAAACTCCTCTTCCAGATGGCTCTTCTACAAGTCAAGCTCTTCACTCCGCTCACTTCCAAAGCGGAGCTCTTCTCCACAAGTTCGGAGCACAACTTTCTCCTAGAGTTCCTCCTCAAACTTGTCTCTCAAATAGCTCTTCTCGACGAGATTGGAGCACAACTCTCCCCTAGAGTTGCTCCCTGCACTCACTTCAAAGAATGGGTCTTCCCATGGCTCTTACGAGGATCTTCCCAGCACCGCTTCTGTAACGACCCGGATCCCCGCTATCGGACATCCGTGACATCACCAAGATCATTGCCTTCAAATGCATCTCAACACAGTAAATAACGTGGAAATTTAAACATTTTTATTGCCATCAGAGTTGTTACATTAATAATTACAAATATCAAATTGTCCTTGAACAAGGAATACAAATTACATAACTTTATTACAACTGACTACAAGAATACTTGAACATTTCTTGTGAAGCCATTGGCTGTCTTTCAGATCGGCAATCCCTTGGTAACTGCCAAAGCTCCGTTGAGTGGTCTATCGGCCCCTCTGGGACCTGTCCCTCGGCTTGAGCCTCCTGCTACACGACCCTGATAATTCTGCACCTGCTCGAAGGGTAGACGTGCATACTGCCACTACTTGGATGCCCTACTGATCTTGGGCTCTCCTATACTTGTGACCTGATATTCATGTACCTAAAAGGTGGGGTACGTCAGTAATTCTACTGACGCAATGCTGGTAAGGAAACAGCGATCCTCAAACTGTCACATTCACAAATTCATCTTGAATGGAAAATTCAACGTGCATCCTGATTTCCTAGTGTTCGTGTATGTCATGACCTGAGACTAATGCAACAATACAGAGTATAGAACAGACGCACTTAATCTAACCTAAAGTCTATTCAAACACAAGGTACAGAACAAATGCACTTAATCTAACGTCAGCAAGATTCTGGACGCACATGCATCCCATACTACATGTGACCCAGGTCAAGCCAATGTACTTAGTCTAATGCAAGCGAGACTTTGGAAATGTATGCATCCCATACTACATACTTCCCAAATCAAGCCGTTGTCTCCATGTTTAGGGATTAGAACCCTCGCTATGCAATGCATTCTAATTTGGTCTACTTCCCGTTCCTGATAGTATGACATGGTTGAGGAGGTGAAATAAAATAAAAGAATATAATACGGGGCGCTACCCCGAAGTCACCAATAATTACTGCGTCGAACCATCCTCGAAAGCTGTGACGAACTTACAGATATACCGCAAGTATATCCATTGCGCAAAGATCCTTTTTGATCCGTTCGTGTCCACCAACATAGAACATGACGACCTCGGAGGTCCTAAAATATCCCCGATCCGTCAGGATATCAGCATCCCGTTCTTACCATGGTACTTCAGGATTTAACAGTGCAAGATACCCACCGCAGTGCGTATCCCTAATGACAGGAAGAGACAACCAGTATCACCACTTAGTGCTAACTCTCAGAACAAGTTGGATTATAGGGAATCACCCCTAACACCAATTTGGTCTTCAAGCGAAACAATAAAAGAAAAACTAACCAATCCAGTTTACTGAAAATATGTTGTTATTCAAACCACACTCGGTGTCGATCAACAAAGTCGAGCCTGACTGGTCTGTCAAGGTAACAACCATCCCGGAATCACATCCACCGATTCCCAATACCTTCATAGGTCAGCGACCCAAAAATAATTCCGGCCCATGACCCTCAGCGAGTGGTCTAACGGCGCCCTGGTGACGTAATATAATTTAGTGAAGGTAAGCACCCACATAATTATCCTTTCTGGACTTTTGACAGACTCAGGCATCGAGACACCCAATACAATCCAACAGAGCTATATCCCAACTCACTCATGTCCACCATGAGTACATGCACAGGAACTTGCCTAAGTTCCGAATAAAATGCTAAAACCCATCTTTTAAATCTGATAGCTCACGATCACCATATTGCGGTAGGCAGAGGGTTCCTCATCAACAGTCCGATGGAACAATCAAGAAATACCAGTAGCTGTATCCCCAGCTACACTCATCGGAAACCAATACGCTCAGAACTTCCTAGAAGGTGAGGAGATCCATTGCCATCCCCTAGTCGATGATTCCCTCAATTTCCTTTTAAAGGACTCATGTCCCCGAGTTAACTCAACCTTTGAAGTCGGTCTAGACAATAGGTTGCTAAAACTTACAATGTCCATAATTTCCAGCACACAAGTCAGAATAGCTTGGTATCTCTAACTCTGGAAAGGTAAACCCCAGTTTACAATTCTTCAGTTGACTATTTCCTCAAGTTCAATCATCTCGACATCCAATATCCCTCATATACTCTTAGTAGTACGTTCCTTTTCACGCTTGCTGCATTTGTCCAATATCATAAGAGTTCGCTTGGATATCGAGATCACTTAATTCCGGGTCCTATGGAAAGGTGGGATTGTCTACCTTAACTTCCTATTTGGATACGTCCTCAGATTCAATTCTAAATGTTCTCACAGACACCAATTTCCATTGGGTGCATCACAAGGGAAAAGTTTATTTCTCTAGTAAATATTTTCTTGACAAGGCCAATCTACCCTATCTTTGGAAAACCTTAATCTCCAACCTACAGCCTGGAATTACAAAATTCCAATTGGGTTAGAGAGTTATGATTCCCTACTGCAAATCTCTAGTTGGCCAGTCGCCCAAATTCTTAACAGATAAGTCTAGAAATGCCTATCTCCACGAACTAGACAACTTGTACTAGGATGAACGTACCCTACTTTAAAATTCACTAGTAAATTATCCCTAAGCCCAATGATCATGAAATTTGAGATTCTCTATCTACACATATACCATTTCATCGTGTCCAAAAATCACATTCAAATTCATTTCACACAGCGATCTACTACTCCTCAAACATGGCTACATTTCAGCTGTTCTGTTTCAGCAGAGTATTCACTGCCCCTCACTAATTACCTTTGAAACTTCATCAAATGACCTCTAAAAATTATAAAATTTGGGATTCATCCAATAGACTTATACCCCAAGCTACTCCCAAAATTTCGTAGCAAAATGATAAACGTACGCGAAGTTATGGCCTTTTGAACTTCAGCACAAAGCGCAGTCAGCTTCAGCCGACACTTACGGACCAGTCGCGTTCTGCAATTTTTCCGGGGAATCAAACGACCTCGGAAAAATACGAAATTTAAGACTATGGTTGTAGACATATACAACAGCGTCCACAAAAATTTTCAACTCAAAATGCTCTGTCAATTCCGAGATATAAAATCGGAAAGACGTACAAAAATCACCACAGCCAGCAGCCATTCTGGCTGCTTGCTGTCCAGACTTGGACCCACTGTTCGGGCTACTAAAATGCATCCAAAAATTATGAAAAAAATCATGGATACTCTAAATACATAGAAGAACAATACCCCAGAATTTTAGCCCAAGATTCCAAACCGTTTGGGCGTAAGAAATTCCCCAATATACCCTCACAATCATGCTACTCAATCAAACTCAAAAGAATAATTCTCTACTATACAATTTATTCTTCCCTAGTACTTCTTATACTCAAACATGGTAATAAAATCATGGCTACCATTACTACACATCCATTCATACCAAAACAAAATAAATACGAAAGAGTTCAAGAGATCACCCACTTGAAGTTTGCAAAATCTCCTTGTAGTCTTAGCTCCTAGCTTTGCTTTGCTTGTCTTTGCTCCTTTGCTCACTAGCTCCTCTTCACTTCAAGATGTAGTTGTTGTTGCTAGCTTTATCCTCTCCTTCTCTACTTCAAAGCATCCACCTTTTCTCTTCTCCTTCTCTTTCTCCTCCTCCTTTTTTTTTTGAAACAAGAAGTGAAGAAAGGAAAGAATGAGAGAGTGTGAGTGGAGGTGGGTATATATGGAGTGAAGGGAAGCTAGGGTGGGATTGAATCCGGGATTGGAGAGGTGGAGGGTTAGGATGGGAGGAGCTAGGGCTTGTGGAGGTGTATGGTGAGATGGGGTGCCAACACATCAAGCTAGAAGTTTCATGGAAGCTTCCTTGAAGCTTCAAGGAAACTTCTCAATCTTCAAGTCAACTTACACATGGTAAAAAATCTCCACCCTTGGATCCTTATCAAGATTAAGCCATGATGTGATGCTAGGGTTCCTAACCCTAGGTTAGGTCAAGGAACCCTAGGTCACCACACTCCGATTCTAACCCTAGTGCACAAACTCAATTTCACATTCGCTCCATGCACTAGCTTAATTGAAAATAACCATACATATATATTAAAATCCTATAAAATACATGCTATATGGAAATTATAATTTCCTCCCACAATTGTCTGGTCAAAACAATCGGGACAAAACTACAGTTTAATTGAGACGATATTCCGAGTTCACTTCATCGGATTCAGAACAGCCCGTATGTCTGAAATCTCTCAATTTAACTGATAATTTCTAGGAGAGAGATGTAATCGTGTGCAATACTTAGTTAATGCACGGGTTACAATGCAAAATAGCCATATGCTATTTTGCGGGGTATTACATCTTCTCCACTATGCGAGAGAACAAGGCAGAGGAGAGAACCCAAATGCCTCTCCTCCCCTTCCTCTTCTCCTCTTCTCCGATCTACTAGGCACGGAAGGATGGAACCCCCAAGAAACATTCCTCTCAAAACAGCCAACTCAGCACCTCGGCCAAACAGCCCTGATGCGCCGAGCCGATGTACCGGGGTACCGACCCTCGTATATGGCAAAAAATCGTCCCGAGGCGATCTCACCGTTAGATCATCTCCAAATTCGCACTCAAGCGTGATGGACAGATCAGATCGCGCCACGTCACCACAAAACGACAAGATAACGTTTTCTCGAAACTCATGCCTCTTGTCTCGTGATTCGCGCTACGATCGTGATCAACCGTCCAGATCGAGCTGCGTAGCCTGGATCTGCCAATCTACCAACCTGCGGAGCGGCGAAAATGTGCCTCAAAATCCGTGCTTGGATTCGCCGAACAAAGCAAGCAGATGAAGAGGAAGAAAGAAAAAGAGGCTAACGGTCGGGGTCGGATCCGATACCCACGGTCCGACCCATACCCTTCTTAGCTCCTTCATTCTTCTCTTTCTTCCCCAACACTTCTCCTCTTCTCCAGCGTGCGGAAGAACAAGGCAGAGGAGAGAACCCAAATGCCTCTCCTCCCCTTCCTCTTCTCCTCTTCTCCACTATGCGAAAGAACAAGGCAGAGGAGAGAACCCAAATGCCTCTCCTCCCCTTCCTCTTTCTCCTCAGAAGTGCTACCGATCCGATCCGAGGTGCCGATCCGAGCCGAGGTGCCGGGGTACCGACCCTCGTATATGGAGAAAAATTCGGCCGATCCCATCTCACCGTCGGATCATCTCAAAATTCGTGCTAAAACATGATGAACGGCTCAGATCTCGCCACGTCTCCACAAAACGACAAGATAACGTTTTCTCGAAACTCGTGTCTCTTGTCTCGTGATTCGCGCCACGATCGTGATCAACCGTTCAGATTGAGCCACGTAGCTCGGATCTCAAATCCGAGCTACCGACCTATCGAACAGCAAAGTGGGAAAAAATTCTCCTCAAAATCCGTGCTCGGATCTGCCGAGCCAGATGCATTAGCCGAGCAACAAGAGAGAGAGAGAGAGAGAGAGGAAAAAAAAAGAAAAAAAAAAGAAAAAAAAATTAGAGAAAGGACGGGTCGGACCCGTTAGGGTACCAAACCCATGACCCGAACTCAACTTCTTCTTCAGCTATTCTCCCGCCAAAACAAAAGCCCTTCTTCAAAACCTCCGTTAAGCTCCAGTGGTCTCTCCTCTCCATGGCTCGAGCACAGCGTATTCCGAAGCTTGAAGATCCGAGCTCTGCTGCCGAGCTCCACCGCCGATGACCACCTTCGAACTCACTCTCGGTGAGCCCCTCCGCCACAGAGCTCACAACTCCACTTCGAGCTCCGCTGCCGAGCCCCATGCCGGACCGATCTCCTCTATCCGCCGAAGCCAACAAGCGAAGCTTCACCATGGCCCGTCTCCAAACTCCGCCATGGCCGACCACCTCCGCTCCGAGCTCCGCGATGCCGAAGCTCTTCAAAATGCCGACCCACTTCGCCGAAGCTCTTGCCTTGCCGAACTCCATTCGTGCCGAGCTTCGCTGCCAAGCTCACCTCCGAGCTCCAATGGGTGCCGAACCCATCGTCTCCTTCACGAGCTCACAAAGCTCCGAAGCGTCAAGCTCCATTCAAATATGCCGAAGCATCGAACTCCGAACTCACACTTCGCCGGAGCTCCATTCCCGTCGAGCTTCATCCCCAAGCTCGAACCCAATTCTCCACAGTACCAAGCTTCGCTGCTCCAAACTCCTCTCAACCTCTGAGCTCCAGCTCTCTACCTCGTCAAGCACCGAAGTGTCGACTCGCCATGCCGAGCCGAACTCCACCTGTCGAAGCTCCGAAGCGCCGACCTCTCCCTCCATGAGCTAGCTCATCGAGAATCCCACTGCCTCGCCATTTCTATCGAGCCTCGATGCCGAACTGTTGTGCCGAATCACCACTGAAGCTCCTCGCCCTGTGACGCGCTGCCCCTCTCGCGAGCTCCGACGTCGAGTCCCCTACGTTCAGCTTTGCTGCCGAGGTTCACGAGCTCCGAGCTCGAGCACGCTCCCGAGAGCTGACGAAGGACGAAGAAGAGTTCGGTGAAGAAAGAAACAAAGAAGAGTCGAAGCAGAGCGGAGAAGGAGGAGAACGAAGTCGAAGAAAAGAGGAGAAGATAGAAACGAAGTAGAAGAAGAAAAAAAAAAAAAAAAAGGGCACCACGTGGCACTGCCACGTGGCATCACGCTGAGCCGAGGTGCCTTCGCCAAGGCGCCGAACCGAAGTGCCGAAGTGCCGATGCTGTAAATTGAGAAAAAAAGTGACCGACCAACACGATCCGTCCGATCATCTCAAAATTCGCGCCGCGACACGATCGACGCTTAGGAACGCACCACGTGTCCCGATCGTGATCTGCCTCACGATGCGCGCAGATCTGATCATGATGGACGGCCAGAAACGCGCCACGTGTCCAGAATGTGATCTGCCTCACGATGCGTGCTCATCTGGTCATGATGGACGGCCAGAAATCTGCCACGTGTCCAGGTAATATTTAAATTATTTATTTATTTATTTAATTGTTTTTTATTTAAAAAATCCGAAAAAAATATTTAAAAATCGAAAAAAATTAATTAAAAATTCTAAAAATAATTATTAATTCAGAAAAAATTATTTTTAAATTCTGAAAAATAATTATTAAATTAGAATAATTAATTAATATTTTTGATAATTAATTATTTAATTCGGAAAATGAATAAAAAATTCAAAAAATGAGAAAAAATTCAGAAAAATCTGGAAAAATCACCAAAAATCCAGAAAATTCTGAGAATATTTTTGGACATTTTACAAGCCCATAATAACACTGTTACACCCCGAGCAAGATTCCAAACTCCCTTAAGAACACCGATAAAATCCCGTACGCCATTAAAACAGTAAAACTACTCCTCAAAGGCTGATCAAACTCAGTCTTCGGGAGTGGGGGGCTCGTGATATGGCTAAAAATAGGATTAAATCAGGACCGTTCACATCGGACACGAATCTTAAAGCTCAGGGGTAAAACGGTAATTTCACCTACTAACGGGTCTGAAATGGGAACTGGGTTTTTCTTCACGACCCAATAACCCACGAACGGATCCACCTCAACTGGGTACGGGTCCCAACCCGAAACACACCCAGTCCAGAAAAGATAGAATTAGGGTTTCTGATTAATCCTAATCAACGGCTCTGATTCACATCTATCTTTTCACCGGGAATTAAGGGATTACATTCCTAATCTGATTACAAGGATTTTATACCTTATCAGATCACAGGAATCACATTCCTTATCTGATCCCAACGGCGACTATAAATACCCCCCACCCATCTCCATTAAGAGGTAATCAATCTTTTGCTAGTTAAACGCTCTTTCATAATCATTTCTGGTTACTGACTTGAGCGTCGGAGGGTGCGTCGCCGGGATCAACCCCGGTGTCTCGCACTTCCTTGCAGGTGAACGGAGGGAGTCAACGGTCAAGCTCCGGCGGAACAGGTTAGGTGTTTGCTATTCAGGTTTTCCAAGAACTCACAAATACTATCTGTTTGCCCCCACACCGAATTTAGCGGCAACACCGTCATTCCTCTTCCTCTCTCAATCAAATCCTTCAAATCTACCAAAAATTTCTGAACCCTAAAATCCCCAAAATCCCCCAAAATCAAGATCCAATTTTGGTGTCTCTCTCAGCCGCCAATCCTCGTCCTCTATCTTCTTCTTCACACTCAAATCATTGGTGGTCGCACCTCCGACGACCTCCATCTTCTCCATTGAAATCTAAACAGCCAACAAACATCTTCTTCTTCCTCCTCTGAGTTCCGTCGTTACCTACCCGAATCCAAACAACCCACAATCATATTCTTCTTCCTTTGAGTTCAACCGCTACCTAGGGGAAAAAAAACATTATTTTCGCCGTCCCTTCTCGAATCCCGAAGATCATGAACTCCTCCTCCCAATCCTCTCTTGCAAGAATTTTGAAATTGTGTCATGAAGCTCTCCTCCCAATCCCGATCCTCCCCCCTCCTGTCTTCGTTTCGACGGCATCGACCAAACCCAGTCGCCCTCTTCCCCTCAGCGCCGCCGCGATCCTGTCGACGTCGTCCCTGCTCGCCGTCAGCCCCGCCATCGAGCCAGACCCCCCACCCCCCAACCCCCACCGACGCTGCAGCCCATTGCTGCTAGTGCTGCTCTCTCTCTCTCTTGCTCTGTTGATGCTGTCTCTTTGTTTTTGTTTGGGTACTCTTTTGCACGTATTGTGCGCGTGCGATCTTGTGTTGGTTAGTGTGTTGTTGCTATTTTCAAAAAAAAAAATGCAGGTTCATGTGCTTCTATCATCTAGCATGCATACACCCTATAATAAAAATAGAGTTGGTTAACGTTGTTACCCACTTATTTGTTTCCAAAATTATCTAGCATGCACACATTTTTCAATAAAAAGAGTTGGTTAAAGTTGTTATCCACATCATAGTTTCCAGAATTATTTAGCATGCACACATTCTTCAGTAAAAAGAGTTGGTTAATGTTGTACCAACTTTTTATTGTTTCTGGTTTTGATCGATTCTACGATCAATTGGAAGACGACAACAACACGAACAATGACAATGGCTCTACTGTCCGCAACTGTTCGTCAAATTCGGGAAGTGAACGTAGTGAAAATTGTATTTATATA
>JACEHZ010000100.1:0-55000 GCA_017893485.1 Hemerocallis citrina | reverse complement strand
GTCTCTCTCTCTCTCTCTAAAAGTCAGTCTTGCTCTCTAAACTCTTTTTGTTGTCTCTATGTCTGTCTATATATATTACTAGTAGTTTACACGTGCGATGCACGTCTTAATAAATATAGCATTTTTAAAATAAAAATTAGACGTAGTCTGGATTTGAACTTAAGACCTCCTTTATAATAGTTATGCACGTGTGTTGCACGCATTGGTAGATTTAAAAATTTACAAATGACACTAAGGCATTCTCCCATTATAATATTATAGATTTAAAAATTTACAAATGACACTAAGGCATTCTCGGCGAAGAGTTATTTGGGACGAAATTCCCAAAATAACCCTCCGCTCAACAATTGAAACGGTTTATGGGGAGGCAGATCTGAGCCATCGATCACGATCATGATCGATCCGATGGCTCAGATCGCTGTTTTCCAAACCCGTGAAAACAAACCCGTTTTCAACTGAGCATATCCCTATATATATATATATATATATATATATATATATATATATATATATATATATATATATATATATATATATATATATATATATATATATATATATATATATATAAAGAGACAATATAATATATATATATATACAATACAATATCTCTAATATTATAATGGAGAAGGCCTTAGTGCCATTTGTAAATTTGTAAATCTACCAACGCGTGCAACACACGTGCATAACTATTATAAAGGAGGTCCTAGGTTCAAATCCAGAGTACATCTAAATTTTTATTTGAAAAAAACTATATCTATTAAAACGTGCATCGCACGTGTAAACTACTAGTAATATATATAATATATATAGACAGAGACAGAGAAACAACAAAAAGAGTTTAGAGAGCGACTGACTTTTAGAGAGAGAGGGAAAGAGAGAGAGAGAGGAAGAGGAAAATTTTGCCGTACTGCCCCACTTTTTGAAAATATTTGGCGCTCTGCCCCACTTCCGAAAACAATTAGCGATCTGCCCCTGTTTAGGACATGTCAGCATAAACCGTTATTGGAAATAACAGCATAGGTTATTTACGTGCCGTTATTTCCAATAACGGCATCTATTTTACATTTTTTTTTCATGCCGTTATTTGGAATAACGGCATCAATATATTTCTCTTACAAGTGTGAATCTTCTAACTTTAAAAAATTCTGAGTGTGAAAAAAACTTATAAATAATGCCGTTATCTTGAATAACAGCATTCGAATGACTGATGCCGTTATTGGAGATAACGGCATCAGTTATATATAAATGAACTCTTGCCGTTGTTTGGAAATAGAGAGAATAAATAATAAGTTTTAAATAAAAAAATTTATAACTGATGTCGTTATTTGGAATAACGACATCAGTTATAATATATATATATATATATATATATATATATATATATATATATATTAACTTATTCGTCAGAGATGATGAATAATAAGTTACTTTTTTATTTAAAAAAATTATAACTGATGTTGTTATTTGAAATAACGGCATCAGTATTGAGAATGTCGTTATTTGAAATAACGACATCTGTTATAAGGTTTCCACACTTACAATTTTTTCTCGAAATGAAGACTACAAACTGTCGAAAAACAAAATAACCTATGCCGTTACTCCAAATAACGACATGACATATTTTTTAAATATAGATGCCGTTATTGGAAATAACGGCACGTACACCTACGCCGTTATTTCCAATAACGGTTTATGCTGACGTGTCCTAAACAAGGGCAAATCGCTAAATATTTTCGGAAGTGGGGCAGAGCGCCAAATATTTTCAAAAAGTGGGGGCAGTACGGAAAATTTTTTGAGAAAGAGAGACTGAAGGGAAGAGAGAGAGAGAGAGCTAGAGAGAGAGAGACTGAGAGGGAGAGAGAGAGGGAGAGACATACGGCGAGGGGCTTCGGGAGGAGTTGGCGGTGGCAGCGGGGTGAGGTGGAGCTCGGAGTTGACAACGACGATGGCAAGGAGCTGTGACGGCAATGGCAATGAAGGGGAGCTCGGAGTTGACAACGACGATGGTGAGGAGCTGTGACGAAAATGGCGATGAAAAGGAGCTCGGAGGGAGCTCGAAGGTGGTGGTCGGCTGCGATGGAGCTCCAAGGTGACGGCAGTTGCAGTAGTGGCTCGAAGGAGGTTGGTGAGGTGCTTTCGAGGCGGAGGGTGAGCTGCGGTGGAGTTCGAGAGGGTGCAGGGTGGTGGCAGTGACGAGGCGATGAGCTTCAGTGGTGGGAGTTGGTCGATGGTGGAGGAAGGGAGCTTCGGGGTGACAGTATTGGTGGCGACTTGGATGGAGTGTGACGACAAGTTGCGGTGGAGTTTCGGGAGTGCTGTGGGAGGTTGATGAGGTGGAGATGAGCACGGCGATGGTAACGACGAGCATAGGGTGACAGCGATGAGGAGTTTCGGAGGTGTTCGACGGTGATGGTGAGTTTGGCGGAGCTTCGAGGCGGTGGTGTAGGTTGGCGATGGCAACGACAGTCGAGGGTTGACGGTGGTTGTCGAAGCTTCGGGGTGACGACAATGGCAATAAGCGATGGATTAGAGGAGCTCGGAGGAAGCTCGGTGGAGTTGGCGAGAGGTGATGGTGGCGGTAATGGCGAGGGGTGGAGTTCGGCGGTTAGTGCTTGGTGAGGCGGGGTGACGGAGATGGTGGCAGCACTGGTGTGGGTGTTGGGTTTCGCCAGAAACGACGAGGAAGAAGAAAGAGTGAGAAGAAGAAGGTTGGGGGGAATTTTACTGTCTGTATATATATTATATATATAAATATATATAAGAAACGGAGGGAGAGTGAATGAGATAGAGAGAGAGAATGCGTGAGATTGAGCTAGTGTAGGAAGATATATCGGGGGTGTGGGAGGGTTGTAGAGTGAGAAGAGGAGTGTGTTTATATATATAGTAGATTTGCCCGTGGGCACGTGCCTATGGCACGTCTTCAGAACGATACAAAACACGAAAAGCCCTGTAAACAGTAAAACAACAATTATGTAACTCAAGTTTGAATAGTGATATGGCTAAAAATGGGGTTAAATCGGAACCATCTAAATCTGGAATGAATCTTAAAGCTTAGGGATAAAATGGTAATTTTGCCTACCAATGGGTCTGAAAATGGGTATTGGATCTCTTCCCCAAAGATCCAATAACCCACGAACGGACCCACCTCAATCGGGTGCGGGTTTCAACCCGCAGCAAACCCGGTCCAACAGGTTAGAATTAGGGTTTCTGATTAATCATAATCAACGGCCCTGATTCACATCTATCTTTTCACTGGGAATTAGGGATTACATTCCTAATCTGTTTATGGGGATTATATTCCTTATCATATTACGGGGATTACATTCCTAATCTGATCCTTAAGGCGCCTATAAATACCCCCCATCCATCTCCATTAAGAGGTAATCAATCTTTTGCCAATTTACGCTCTCTCTTAATCATCCCTGATTATTGACTTGAGTGTCGGAGGGTGCGTCGTTGGGATCAACCCCGCTATCTCGCACTTTTTGCAGGTGAACGGCGGGAGCCAGCGATCAAACTCCAGCGGGAAAGGTTACAGGTTTGCTATTCAAGTTTTCCTAAGAATCCACAAATACTATCTGTTTGCCCCTACACCAGATTTAGCGGTAACAGATTGGCACCGTCTGTGGGAACGAAACGAATAGCGGCCTCCCCTCTTCCCGTTGGTCGGGATTCCTCCAGCCATGCCTCCTAAGAAAGTCAGATCCAGATGGTCCAACCGAGGACCCAACCCCGATCAGCAACAAGAAATTCCCATCCAGCCCGCTCCCCAGCAGGGGCAACTTCCTCCTCCAGCGGAAGACTCACTCCAACAGGACCTGCCTCCTCCTCAGAATCAACCACCTCCTAAGGGTCCCAACCCGCAGAAACAACCTCTCCACCAGGACCATGTCTCAATCCACAATGCCTCTACGGACTCTATGGCCTCCCACAATCCCCGAGCTTCTGACTTCCAACAAAAAGTCCCCAATCGGCCGAAAGATGTGGATCTTCGCCACCGTCTGGATGAAAAGCGGGCCTGAGAGGGAGCCTCCCGCCAACAACGTCCGGATGAGCGATCTCCTCACCGCCGAGACGACAGAGAGTCCCCTATCCGACGGGGGCGGCGAGAGTCCCCCGAGCATCACAGAAGAAGACCACATTCCCCTACCGGTCGGCAACATCCTAGGAACAATGAGGCACCCATCACCCGTACCGAGTTCCAGCAGTTCCAGGCAACCGTCCTACAAGCTCTCAACCTCTGTCCCAATAACACCAATGCCCCAAGGATTCCCACTCCTCCTCAGATCCAAAGTCCTCGCCAACGGTCCCTAACTCCTCCACAAGCTTTTAGCAACCCCCGCTACATGCCAAGTCCACGCCGCTCCAGGAGCTACCGTCGTCGTAGCCCCCGCTCTCCCTCGTACGAAGACAAGTCTAGAGGCTCCCCGGATTACCGTCGAAGGGATGATGCAGTCTATCGCCGTCTCCATGAGATGGAGAGGTGCTTGGGTCAATTAGACCGAGAAGAAGAGCTTAGAGGAAGAACCCTCCGTCCCAGTGAACCTCCTTTTTCCCGAACCATAATGGATGCACCCGTACCGATCGGCTTTAAGCCTCCTCAATTCGAGACCTACTCCGGGGAGACTGATCCCGTTGATCACATCGAAAGCTTCAGATCCTCATGCTCATCCATCAAGCTTCCGATGCCCTGCTATGCAAGACTTTCTCCGCAACTCTCAAGGGTCCTGCTCGAGAATTGTACTCTCGCCTTGACCCATCCTCAATATTCTCCTTCGAGCAATTTGAGACCCTCTTCGTCACCCACTTCGTGAGTAGTCGCCGAACTGAAAAGACCAGCATTTGCTACTCTACCTCAACCAGAAGAAGGGTGAGAAGTTGAGAGACTATGTGAAGAGGTTCACAGCTGAAGCCAGGTCCAAAGCATCCCTCGACCAGTCGGTCGCTGCAGCAGCTTTTCAATCCAATGTCTTCAACTCCAGCCTCCGCTCCTCCCTCACCAAGAAGCCTCCACAGAACTTCTCTGACCTCCTCCTCCGGAGCGAAAAGTATATTCGGGCCGAAGAAGCTGAGCACCGCCCCAACATGGAGGGGTCTTCCTCCGGGTTTAAGAGAAAAGGAACAGAAGAGGAGGGGCCAAGAAGCTTCAGAAGGATAATGGCGGCCAGCGCCGACCTCCCCCCAGATTTGAAAATTTTACTCCCCTTAACGCCAACATCTCCACAATTCCCATGGAAGTTGAGAAGGAGGGGGTGATACCTCCTGCACCAAAAATAAACACCCCTGGCAAGAAGATGGATAAAGAGAAGTGGTGCCGTTATCATCGGGACCATGGCCACGACACCAACGATTGTCGGGCCTTGAAGAATGAGATAGAAGCCCTCATCCAGAGGGGGCAGCTGACCAGATTCGTGAGAAAGGACCGAGCTGACCTTCCACCCCCGTCTCGGGGGGGCTAACAAGCGTCCTGAGCGCGATGAAACGTCCGACTTCGAAGAGGAGCGTGTCCTACACCTCATCCATGGGGGTCCAATGGGGGGCTCCTCCAACTCCTCTCGAAAGGCCTTTATAAGAGAAGTCAATTCGGTCCGCGCCACCCCTCCTCCTAAAGGCCTCAGAGTGCCCGTCACATTTTCAGATGAGGACCTCGAGGTCATCCGAACCCCTCACTGTGACGCACTCGTCATCAACATCCACATGGCGAACTTCAAAGTGGAGAGGATCCTAGTGGACAATGGCAGCTCCGTTAACATCCTCTTCCTTGCCGCTTTCAAGGGCCTCAAACTCTTCCAAGATAGACTCAAGCCCGCCGGCTACACGCTCCATGGGTTTACGGGAGTGCCAGTGACTATTGAAGGGGTGATCACCCTCGACGTAACCGCTGGCAAAACTCCTACTACCCGAACGAAGTCGATGGATTTTATGGTTGTGGATGTCCCTGTAGCTTACAATGTCATCCTAGGCCGACCCGGCCTAGCAGCTCTAGAAGCCGTTCCTTCGGCGTACCATTTCAAGATGAAATTCTCCACCCGGACCGGAGTAGGGGAAGTAAAGGGCAATCAGGAAACGGTCCGTAAGTGCTACATGACCTCTACCCTCGGTCCAGTCCTCTCCCTAGAAACTCTGGAAATCTCCCAAGATGTCGTCCGACCAACGTCCGAGCCGGTGGATGAGTTGGAGGAAGTGCTCTTCTCTGAGCAGGATCCAAGCCGAAAGTTCTTTGTTAGCAAGACCCTCCCATCCGCCCTATGCTCTGACATAGTCCAGTGCATCCGAAGGAACCAAGACCTCTTTGCTTGGTCAGCTGCAGACATGCTTGGAATTTTCGAAGAGCTCTTAGTCCACCACCTCAGTGTTGCCCCGGGGTCCAAACCGGCCCAACAGAAGAGGCGCAAGTTCGCCCCCGAGCGCCAACTAGCTATAAAAGAGGAGGTGGATAAGCTCTTGAAGGCCCGATTCATACAGGAGGTAAACTATCCCGAGTGGTTGTCAAATGTAGTAATGGTGAAGAAGTCCAATGGAACTTGAAGGATTTGTATCGATTTTACCGATCTTAACAAGGCTTGCCCCAAGGACCCTTTCCCTCTTTCGAGTATTGACACTCTGATTGATGCCACCTCGGGTCATGAACTCCTCAACTTCATGGATGCCTTCTCAGGCTACAACCAGATCCGGATGTTCCCCCCGGATATCCCGAAGATCTCATTTGTGACCGACCAGGGCCTCTACTGCTACAGGGTTATGCCCTTCGGTTTGAAAAATGCAGGCGCCACATACCAACGCCTCGTCAACAAGGTTTTCCAAGCTCAAATCGGCCGTAATATGGAGGTATATGTTGACGACATGCTTGTAAAAAGCATCCGAGGTCCTGATCATGTAACCGACCTCCAGGAAGCGTTCGATGTTCTGAGGAAGCACAATATGAGACTCAATCCGAACAAGTGTGCGTTCAGAGTCTCGTCAGGGAAGTTCCTCGGCTTCATGGTCAGCCAACGGGGAATTGAAGCTAACCCTGAGAAAATCAAGGCCATACTAGACATGGCCCCTCCCAAGAATGTTAAGGAAGTTCAGAGGTTAACAGGCCGCCTAGCCGCCATAGGGCGCTTTCTCTCGAAGTTCGGGGAGAAATGCCTCCCCTTCTTCAAGGCCCTCAGGGGGGCTAAAGGTTTCGAATGGGGTCAACAGCAACAGGAGTCGTTCGACCAGCTCAAGGCTTACCTCGTCAATCCTCCCCTCTTCAGCAAACCAATTCCTGGCGAACCCCTCTACCTCTACCTGGCAGCCTCCGAGCAGACCCTCAGTGCCGTTTTAGTAAGGGAAGAAGACCGGGCTCAAAAGCCCATCTACTATGTGAGCAAGGTACTTCGGGATGCCGAGCTCCGCTATCCGAGAATAGAAAAGATGGCTTATGCCCTGGTGATGGTCGCAAGAAAGCTTCGCCCATATTTTCAGTCTCATTCGATGGTCGTCCTTACCGACCAACCGCTGAAGCAAGTCCTTCACAAGCCAGAGACCTCGGGTCGCCTTATGAAGTGGTCTATCGAGCTGAGCCAGCATGATATAACATACCAGCCTCGGACCGCGATCAAGGCTCAGGCCTTAGCAAAATTTATTGTTGAAAGTACCATCCCCGAGTTTAGCCAAGCAATGAAGGGACCGCCTGTCTGGTCGGTCTATGTGGATGGATCCTCCTGTAACGAGGGAAGCGGAGCCGGGGTCATTCTGGCAGGCCCAGATGACTTCATCCTCCAATACTCCCTCCGTATAAACTTCAAGGCCTCTAACAACGAAGCAGAATATGAGGCACTTATAGCCGGCCTTGGGATGGCCCGCAATGCAGGGGCGCAACGCCTCCAGATCTTTAGCGACTCTCAGCTGGTCGTAAATCAAGTCCTAGGTGAGTATGAAGCACGTGATGATCGGATGGTTAAGTATTTAGCCAAGGTCAGAAGCCTCATGGCTCTATTTGAAGAAGCCCTCATCCAGCGGATCCCCCGAGAAGAGAATTCCCAGGCCGATGCCCTTTCTAAGCTAGCCTCTTCCTCCCTTCAAGGTCTCGAGCAGACCGTCTTGATAGAGGTTCTCCTAAAGCCAAGTATAGAGGATGAAAATTCCGACTCAATGGATTCGCTGCCCGTTTTGCTTCAAGATGATTGGATGAAACCCCTCGTCGAATTCCTAAGGAATGGGCTCCTCCCCGAGGACCTTAAGGAAGCTCGAAGAGTAAGAACCCGAGCAGAGCGATACACACTCATCGAGGGTATTCTTTACAAGCGTTCCTTCACACAGGTAGACGGCAGACCTTATTTGAGATGCCTTTCCCCAGAACAAGCCGAATACGCCCTGTAAGAACTTCACGAGGGCATCGGCGGGGCACATTCAGGGTCCAGGTCCCTAGCCCGCAAAGTGTTGAATTATGGATATTTCTGGCCCACTCTCCTACAGGACACCGAACAGCACGTTCGGCAATGCAGCTCGTGTCAGAAGTACTCCAGCATCTGGCGCCTCCCACAAGCTCCACTAACTTCCCTATCAAGTCCAATCCCTTTTGCAATGTGGGGGATGAATTTACTAGGGCCATTTCCACCAGCTCCCAGCCAATTCAAATTCTTAGTCGTGGCAATCGACTATTTCTTAAAATGGATAGAGGCCGAGCCCTTGGCCACGATCACTGAGAACAAGGTCGTTCAGTTCTTTTGGAAGAATGTCATCTGCCGATTCAGAGTCCCTCAGGTTCTCATAACAGACAACGGAACCCAGTTCACCGGGGCTGCCTTCCAAGCTCTCTGTGAAGACCTTGCCATCCAACACCGATTCTCCTCCGTATCCCATCCATAGTCGAATGGTCAAGTAGAAAACGCTAACTGACAGATCCTCTCCGGCATTAAGAAGAGGATGGATAAATGTTCCAAAGGCTTATAGGTCGACCAGCTTCCTAACGTGCTGTGGAACTACCGTACTACAAAACGGACCCCCACAGGAGAGAGCCCATTTAATCTCACCTATGGATCCGAGGCTATGATTTCCCTAGAAGTTGGTATACCCTCTCCTCGCCTAATGGCTTATGAAGAAGAACAAAATGCCAGAGAGCTCCGAGCAAATCTACACCTGGTAGATGAGATCCGAGAAAGAGCCGTCATTCGTCAACAAAGTTACCGAAGAAGGATCGAGTTGGCATACAACAAGAGAGTCCGTCCTAACGACCTCAAAGAAGGGGACTTGGTCCTCAGAAAGTTAGCCATCTCCTTTCCTGGTCAAAAGAGTAAACTGGCTCCAAATTGGGAGGGACCTTACAAGATTACCAAAGTAGTCTGCACCGGGACATATAGACTAGAAGACCTCGAAGGCAGAGAGATCCCTAGGACCTGGAATGCCGACCATCTTCTAAAATACCAAGAGAGAGCACCAACGCCTTTTTAAGTATTCGGGGATGTTGAACCGTTCTTTTCCTATTACTTGTATGGTTTTTCTTTTATTTCTCTCTTATAATAACGGCTTGCAACTTTAGAAGCAGCCGACCATTAGTCATCAATAAAGAAAGCTTTTACATATTTTGCTCTTGTAAAAATTGTTTACATCTCTCTACTTTTATTCTTCACCCTAACGATGGTTCGGAGTCCAACACTTGGCTCGATTCTACTTCGCAAGTTCGCTCCTAAGCGAGCTAGAAGTAGTTCGTCATTCGGAATTGCTCCCATAACCGTTGAACTACTCTAACGATGGTTCGGAGTCCAACACTTGGCTCGATTCTACTTCGCAAGTTCGCTCCTAAGCGAGCTAGAAGTAGTTCGCCATTCGGAATTGCTCCCACAACCGTTGAACTACTCTAACGATGGTTTGGAGTCCAACACTTGGCTCGATTCTACTTCGCAAGTTCGATCCTAAGCGAGCTAGAAGTAGTTCGCCATTCGGAATTGCTCCCACAATCGTTGAACTACTCTAACGATGGTTCGGAGCCCAACACTTGGCTCGATTCTACTTCGCAAGTTCGCTCCTAAGCGAGCTAGAAGTAGTTCGCCATTCAGAATTGCTCCCACAACTGTTGAACTACTCTAACGATGGTTCGGAGCCCAATACTTGGCTCGATTCTACTTCGCAAGTTCGCTCCTAAGCGAGATAGAAGTAGTTCGCCATTCGGAATTGCTCCCACAACCGTCGAACTACTCTAACGATGGTTCGGAGTCCAACACTTGGCTCGATTCTACTTCGCAAGTTTGCTCCTAAGCGAGCTAGAAGTAGTTCGCCATTCGGAATTGCTTCCACAACCGTTGAACTACTCTAACAATGGTTCGGAGTCCAACACTTGGCTCGATTCTACTTCGCAAGTTCGCTCCTAAACAAGCTAGAAGTAGTTCGCCATTCGGAATTGCTCCCACAACCGTTGAACTACTCCAACGATGGTTCGGAGTCCAACACTTGGCTCGATTCTACTTCGCAAGTTCGCTCCTAAGCGAGCTAGAAGTAGTTCGCCATTCGGAATTGCTCCCACAACCGTTGAACTACTCTAATGATGGTTCGGAGTCCAACACTTGGCTTGATTCTACTTCGCAAGTTCGCTCCTAAGCGAGCTAGAAGTAGTTCGCCATTCGGAATTGCTCCCACAACCGTTGAACTACTCTAACGATGGTTCGGAGCCTAACACTTGGCTCGATTCTACTTTGCAAGTTCGCTCCTAAGCAAGCTAGAAGTAGTTCGCCATTCCGAATTGCTCCCACAACCGTTGAACTACTCCAACGATGGTTCGGAGTCCAACACTTGGCTTGATTCTACTTCGCAAGTTCGCTCCTAAGCGAGCCAGAAGTAGTTCGCCAATCGGAATTGCTCCCACAACCGTTGAACTACTCTAACGATGGTTCGGAGTCCAACACTTGGCTCGATTCTACTTCGCAAGTTCGCTCCTAAGCGAGCTAGAAGTAGTTCGCCATTCAGAATTGCTTCCACAACCATTGAACTACTCTAACGATGGTTCGGAATCGAACACTTGGCTCGATTCTACTTCGCAAGTTCGCTCTTAAGCGAGCTAGAAGTAGGTCGCCATTCGGAATTGCTCCCACAACCGTTGAACTTTTCTAACGATGGTTTGGAGTCCAATACTTGGCTCGACCGCACTCCGCGAGCTCACTGTTAAGCGAAGCTCGACTCATCTCGCAAGTTCGCGAGATTAAGTGACCGAAGCACAGCTCGGCACCACTGGCCGAACGCTCATGACGCCGACCCCCAAACGAGCAAAAGGCTAGCTCAGGAACCTCGGCACGACAAACACAGTCACAAACAAAACGACCACACAGAGCTACGAAAAACGTGCAAGTCTAAGAATGAAATATTATTAAGAACTGGGACGCAGTGCAAGGCCGCTCTTCCATACAACAAGATTACAAGGCGTTAAAAAACAAAAGTTACAATGCCGACTTGTTGCACTTAGGCTAAATACAAAGGCTTCAAAAACAAGATCTTCAATGCCTCCGTGGCGCAGGGATGTTCTGCTTCAAGGACACTCGAGGGCGGTGACATTTGCCTCCGGAGCTCGACCCCAAACTAGCAAATTGAGACGTGTCCTCGGCGCTGCTCCTAACAGCCGCTCCGACGGAGGCTCCGCTCGATGAAATGGCCACAGCACTTTGCGCATCCCCCGGACTGGGATGGCCGATAAGCGAACGGGTCGCGAGCTCATAAAACGTGACACCCCGATCGCTCTCCGCGCGAGTACATGAAGTGCTCCTCACATTGATCGGCCCCGAACGTGGTTTGAGACGAGCCACCTCCGCCTCCAGCTCTGAGATCCGTTCCCTCAGAGAGTCATCTTTTACATCGATCTCGAAGCGAGGAGGTATCGCGGAGCTCGGGATGCCGGAGCGACTCGCAATAAGACGGCGAAGATGAGTGACTTCGATGCTCTTGTCTACCGTGGCTCTCTTCAGTGCGTCGACCTCGGCCGTCAGTTCGTCCCGTTCGGTCGTCAGTTTGGCCACCTCGGCCGTCAATCCCTCTCCCTCCGTTCGAAGCTCCGTCTCTACAATATGCAGGTGACGGATCTCAGAAAGCAGATCGTCCCTCTCCTCTGTTATTTTTGATAAAGTGTGGCGAATGCACTTGATCCGAAGGCCATAGCTAAAGGCGGTCGACGAACCTTCATCCTCTCCTAAGGGGGTCATCTCGGCGATCCTGCTCTCCAGTCGCCGGATCTCGATGTCTCGCCGACCCAGGATGAGTTGAAGATGATTTCGCTCGCTTACGGCTCTGCGCAATCCCAGCTCGACTTCGTAGAGCCGCTCTCGGCACCTTGTTAAGCACAGCCTCGTCGCTCCTAAGCCGACCTCGGGATGAGCGCTGTCCCCCGAGCCAGTGGGCTCGACGACTTGAGTCACCACCGCAAGCTAAAAAGAAGTCGAGACAAACAACAAATTTTCAAATACATTGCCAAAGTCCTACACTTCAAGAATTTTCAAACAAATTTTCAAGAATTGTTGAGAAAAGATAGAGAGACACAGAGTCGAACCCAAAAAGATGTGTTTTTCATTCATTACAAAAAAGCGGTGGCCAGTTCGCGATTAGGCATTACAAAAAAAGAACAAAAGAAAAGAAAAAGCGAGCGGAGTCAGGGCGCGACCTCTTTCCCGGGGCGGCGAGAATGGGTGAGAGTCGACGTCTCTGAAGGGGTCACCACCGCCAGCGGGGTAACCACAGACCCCGGGACCTCGGTTACAACTTCGACTTCGGCCTCGACTTCGTCCTCCCCTTCTTCTTCTTCTTCCTCCGACTCGGGCTCGAAGCCTTCGACATGGCCCGGGAACAATCTCCATCCCGAACAGTCCACCTCGGGGTACGCCTTCGACACTCGGGCGAGGGCCTCGGCGTAGGCCTTGGCCATGTTCTGGGCAAGGAAGCCTTGCGCCTTCACCATGGTCGCGTCCTCTGCCTCCTTCACCGCGGCAGCCTTGGCCTCCGCCGCTTCGGCCAATTGCTTGGCCGCCTCCTCCTTCTGGCAAAGAAGGTCGCCCTCCAGCTTCGCGACCTGAGCCTCGAGGTACTCAACCCTGGTCGACCGCCCTTCGAACTCGACCTTAAGCTTGTCGAGCTCGTTCCCCATCCGAGCCTTCTCCTTCCGAGCTTGGTCGGACTCCTACTTCAGCTCCTTCTCCAGAGCCATCAACCTCTCCGTGAGGTGACCAAAATGGACGATGATCTGCATCAAGGAAAAAGGTATTAAAAGAGATAAAGAAATCAGACCCAAAGAGAATCAATGACAGCAAAAATTCAGCACTTACCGAGACCGTCGAGCGAGCAATCTCAATGACGTCGTCGCCTTCTTGCCCGGCCTCCATGGCGGCGTGATCCTTCGGCGTCGCCAGGTGCTTGACCGCCTGCATACTCGCCAAGGAGTTGCCGAGGAATCCGTCATGTTTCCGAACTTGTCAGTCCAGAACATGGATCCTTTTGTGCTCCTCGGTCAGGAGCTCCTCGGCCACCACTGTCAGCAGGGGCGTCGCCATCCAGAGGGCTGCGGCCATGGGGAACTCGCCGACCCCGGTTGACGCCGAGGCACCTCCATCGGCAGCGGCCGGGCTTCCGAGGGTCTCCGCATCTTCGGCCACCTCCGTGACCCTCGGAGTCTTGGCGGTCGGCAACTTAGTGGCCACCCTCTTGTGCTTCTTCGGTGCCTTGCTGGCGAGGCCAGCTCTCAAAGCCAACACCGCCTCGTAGTCTATCGCCTCTGCATTAATGACAAAGTTTGTTAGCACAATAATAATAAAAAATCACGAAAAGTAAAGCACAAAAGCGTAAAAGAAGCCGCGTACTAGGATCTACGCGGCAGAGCCCTCCCCTGAACAAGACATCCTCGGTCAGCTCCTTCCAATCATACTTCGGCCGATCGAGAAGTGTCCGAACTGCTTCTTCTTCTTCAGGGCGAAGCTTGGGCAGCGCCTTCAACCTCTTCGGCACCCCTTCCACCCAACCGGAAGGGATAGGCTAGGCCTCCGCACTCCGCACTATCAAGAACTTTTCACGCCAGTGCTTGATGGAGTCGGGGCATATAACGAGCCTACCGCCATGCCTCGGAGCTAAATAGTACTGGAACTCCGACCGGTTCCCTTGGTGAAGCTGGTAGATCGTCTGAAGTACATTCAGCTCCGGCTCGATCCCAGCAGCCTGACAGTGAAGTACGAAGCCGTTTATGACTCTCCATGCGTTCGGCATAAGTTGGATGGGGCTGACCCCAAACCACCTCAGAACGAGGATTGCGAACGGATGGAGAGGTAGCCGAGCCCCGACGATAAAGGCATTGACCGGCCAGCAACACATAGTCACTGACAGCGGCGAGTTGGCTCTAACCCCGGGACCCGGCAGCATAAGCTAGTACTCCTCCGGGATGTGGAAATAGTCCCGGATCACTCCCAAGTCTTCTTCGCGGAGGATCGACACCGTCTCATCCGCCTCGGTCGTCTCCTTCGCCGCATTCTCCTTGAAAGTCCTCCCCCTCCCGTGAACAATTCGCTCGGCGAGCTCCTCCGGAAGCTTTCGAACCCTGTGAAGATCCGTCAGTTGCCCCGGCAATCTGCCGAACTCCCCCATGCGCTTTGGCTCCTCCACGATCGAATCTTTGCCGAACCCCTTCTTGCCCTTATCTGGCCGACTCGGAGTGCGGACTTCGACGACTTCAAGGGAGGGCTCGGACTAAGAAGAAGACGACACGGAGACAGAGGGAAGAGACATTTATACTTGGAAAGTGACTAAGTATAAATTACCTTAAAAATGTGCTGTCGGAAACTTCACCGGAAAACGAACAGCGATCACCGGAATCACTCGCTGAGCACAAATAATCGCCTGAGCAAAAGAGAGGAGAAGTGAAAAATGAGAGTGGGGGTGAGGTTTTATAGAGCGAGGCACGTAAAACGAGGTTAATGGGCCCAGACTGCCGGCCCATTCACGCAAAACGACAAAAGAGACCCAAACCGTCGCCTTGTTTGCCATGCCAAGCCGTAAATCGCATTAATTACAGTCCCATCTGACAGAAGCTCAGAGGTCATTGCATTAAATATGCGTCTCATCCATTAGAGCTGTCAGAAGTTCAGAAGCCACCAACTCTGCAGGGCGCGCTCCGCCAGAAACGACAAGTCAAGGACCTCGGCACCAGCTGCCGAGCGTTCTTGACACCGACCATATTACATGGAAAGTTGAGGTTCTGCACCAGCTGCCGAGCGTTCTTGACACCGACCATGTTATATGGAAAGTTGGACCTCGGCACCAGCTGCCTAGCGTTCTTGACACCGACCGTGTTACATGGAAAGTTGGACCTCGGCACCAGCTGCCGAGCGCTCTTGATACCGACCATGTTACATGGAAAGTCGGACCTCGGCACCAGCTGCCGAGCGCTCTTGACACCGACCATGTTACATGGAAAGTCGGACCTCGGCACCAGCTGCCGAGCACTCTTGACACTGACCATGTTACATGGAAAGTTGGGGTTCGGCACCAGCTGCCGAGCGCTCTTGACACCGACCATGTTACATGGAAAGTTGGGGTTCGGCACCAGTTGCCGAGCGCTCTTGACACCGACCAGGTTACATGAAAAGTTGGGGTTCGGCACCAGCTACCGAGTGCTCTTGACACCGACCATATTACATGGAAAGTTGGGGTTCGGCACCAGATGCTGAGTGCTCTTGACACCGACCATGTTACATAGAAAGTTGGGGTTCGGCACCAACTGCCGAGCGCTCTTGGCACCGACCATGTTACATAGAAAGTTGGGATTCGGCACCAGCTGCCGAGCGCTCTTGACACGGACCATGTTACATGAAAAGTTAGGGTTCGGCACCAGCTGCCGAGCGCTTTTGACACCGACCATGTTACATGGAAAGTTGGGGTTCGACACCAGCTGCCGAGCGCTCTTGACACCGACCATGTTACATGGAAAGTTGGGGTTCGGCACCAGCTGCCGAGCGCTCTTGACACCGACCGTGTTATATGGAAAGTTGGGGTTCGGCACCAGCTGCCGAGCGCTCTTGACACCGACCGTGTTACATGAAAAGTTGGGGTTCGGCACCAGCTGCCGAGCGCTCTTGACACCGACCATGTTACATGGAAAAAGCTACCTCGGACCTTGCCGAACCCCCACACAGCACTCACAACCTAGCCGAGGTGCTCGTCTTCTTCGGAAGAAGGTGCCGAACCACCCACGGACTTCGGCCTCCTAGGCAGCGAGCGCTGGAAGGGGTCGGTAATGTGATACAAGCCTGTGAGCCGCACAACGAAGGAAAACGACCGAGTCATTCGCCAAAAAATTACGAAAAAACAATTAGAAATTTGGGAAGTTAAGGAAGAACTCCTGGAAAGTAATTGCGAAGTTGGGGAAACATTTTCTAATCCCCAAGATAAGTAATTATTGCCAAGAACAATCTTCTAAGACCCCCGAACGACGAATTGACGCTTCGCAAGGATAAACAAAAACACTGCATGATCCGAAGAACTCAAAGTGCAACCAACTTGAAAAATCACCATACTATCCACTGCAAAGATTCGAAACCTTCCATGTGGACTCCGAAACAACTTTGCTGGCCATTAAAACAGTAAAACTACTCCTCAAAGGCTAATCAAGCTCAGTCTTCGGGAGTGGGAGGCTCGTGATATGGCTAAAAATGGGGTTAAATCGGAACCGTTCAAATCTGGAACGAATCTTAAAGCTTAGGGGTAAAATGGTAATTTCGCCTACCAATGGGTCTGAAATGGGTACTGGATCTCTTCCCCAAAGATCCAATAACCCACGAACGGACCCACCTCAATCGGGTGCGGGTTTCAACCTGCAGCAAACCCGGTCCAACAGGATAGAATTAGGGATTCTGATTAATCCTAATCAACGGCCCTGATTCACATCTATCTTTTCACTGGGAATTAGGGATTACATTCCTAATCTATTTACGGGGATTATATTCCTTATCAGATCACGGGGATTACATTCCTAATCTGATCCCTAAGGCGCCTATAAATACCCCCCATCCATCTTCATTAAGAGGTAATCAATCTTTTGCCAATTTACGCTCTCTCTTAATCATCCCTGATTATTGACTTGAGCATCGGAGGGTGCGTCACCGGGATCAACCCCGGTGTCTTGCACTTTTTGCAGGTGAACGGCGGGAGCCAGCAATCAAACTCCAGCGGGAAAGGTTACAGGTTTGCTATTCAAGTTTTCCTAAGAATCCACAAATACTATCTGTTTACCCCCACACCAGATTTAGCAGTAACAAATAGTATGACAATAATTAGTTGTAAATAAAAGTTCATGTTTCCATTAGTATATGTTGACAAATAATTATAAATGGGGGTGTAAAATCTAACTTCTTTGAACTTTAAGTGGGGAAAGTGATGAAATTTAACAGTTGAAGAGATATATTTGCTATTTTCAATATAACATGTGCAATAAAAAAACATAAAAATTCTGAAAATTTATAAACCTGAAATTCTAAAATCTAAATTTCTAAGTAAATAAAGAAAGAATGGGAGAGAGAGATAAGGTGAGAGAGAAAGAGAGAAATATGAAAAAGTGAAGATAGAAAAGAGAGTGTAATAAAGTAATGAGCTTTTTAGTTTTGGGGGAAAAAATTTGGTTTTGGGGTTTGAAATTTTGGGAGGAAAATATGTTTTGTGAGGTTAGATCTGGGTCTTTGATTTTGGGGGGATTGAAGGTAAGCCACTTGATAAATTTCTTTGTGTTTTATTATATAGAATATATATATATATATATATATATATATATATATATATATATATATATATAAATTTCTTTGTGTTTTATTATATAGAATATATATATATATATATATATATATATATATATATAGAGAGAGAGAGAGAGAGAGAGAGAGAGAGAGAGAGAGAGAGAGAGAGAGATAATTAAATAAATAAAGGATTGTTTTCGGGGAATTTGAATTTGAGTTTTGGGGGAAAACTTTTGAGCAGGGGGAAAATGTGTTTTGTAAGGTTAGATATGAGCCTTTGATTTTGGGGGAATTGAAGGAGAGCCACTTGATAGCTTTCTTTGTGTTTTATTATATAGATAAATATATAGGGATATAGGTAGGGTGCAGGGTTGGTATAGAAATAGTGAGGTGATGAGTGAGATGAAGAAAAAGAAGAAGATGACAATGAAGAAAAAGGATGTCGTAGATGAAGAAAAAGATGAAAAGGACAATGAAGAAAAAGAAGAAGACATGACGAGGGGGTTTAGGGTTGGCTGGGTGTGAGGAAAAATGTATAGGAAGTAGGTTATAGGGTTTTAGATGGAGGTGGGCATTTAATGGCGTAAATTGTGGTTGGGGTTACGAAGAGAATTTGGATTAGGGATTAGGATTAAGGGACAACTTAGCTTTAAAAAATAACTTACAACCTATAAATCGGATTGAGAAACCGCAAGATGTTATGGATTCTAGACTCGACGGGATACGATTTTCATGTATAAAGTTTCTCAATTTCAACGAAGAGAACTATGTCAAATTCTCAGTGTAAGGTCAAGAAATTTAGAGATAGCAAAATTGAATATTCGATAATACAATAAATCAACGGTCTTATACTGAATCAAAAAACACAGTATGATAAGAAGACTGAATCAATTAAATTGGAAAATTTAGAATGGATACAAAAATATTTGGGTTGGGTTCAAATAAGAGATGAAACATAAATTGGAAAGATATTAATAAAATAGAAATACAAAATACGAAAAATATAATATTACGGATATTATCCGTAACGGTACAAAATACAGATGTACAACACGTGCTGGGGCAAAATTGCCATAGCTCAATTTTGCGGGGTGTTACACTTTCAAAGAAATGATCGATGATGTTTTTATTGGTCATATTGTGAAACCTGCATATACCAAAATTTTGAAGTATTTTAGTCCACCTCCTATGTTTTATTGTATTACTACTGTGATGGATCCTCGTATCAAATTAGAAGGTACGAAGAGTTTGATTGAAATATTTTTTACTTTACTAGGAGATGAATCTGAAATTGATTGTCAAACATTTTTAGCTAGTTTTGAATCGACATTAAATAACTTGTATGATTTTTATGATAGAAGTTTTGCATCTAGTAATACAATTAGTTTAGTTAGTTCTTCTTCTGTTACTTCTAGAGGTAAGGGTAAGAATAAATTAGATGATGCCACATTTAATTTACTTGCACAACTTCAATCAAAAAACCTAGGACTAATCAACCAAATGAATTACATTGGTATAATCAACAAGATTCTGAAAGTTTTACTTCTACACTTGATATTTTACATTGGTGGAAAGACCATGAAAATACTTATAGTATTCTTAAATATATAACTAAAGATCTACTAACTCCTCATGTCTCTACAGTTGCTTCAAAAAGTGCATTTTCTACAAGTGGCAGGGTTCTAACCAATTACAGGAATCGCTTGAAGCCCCAATCGTTGGAGATGCTCGTTTGCACGGAAGACTGGATGAAGAACGAAAATAGGACTCAAGAAAAAGGGTTCGACACGTCTACAAGTGGAAGCAACTCACCGGAAAAACAACAACAACAATAACAACCAACATGAAGAATTGAAGACCAACAACAACACCAACAAATTGAAGAAAATTGTAAATGTATAAAAGATTGTATAAAATATTTGTTTGTTATAAAAAATTAGGATAATTAAGGAAAATTGAAATTGTATCAAAAAAATTTGTTATTGTATAAAACAAATTGTAGAAAAACTTTGTTTCTTATTAAAAATTGGGAAACTTGTATAAGTTGAAATCATATTAATAAGTTATACATTTTTTGTTGGCAATTTCACTCTTTGATTCTTATTATTATTATTAAAATTACATTTTTTAAGTAAAAAAAAAAAAATTTAGACGGGCCAACCCGCGACCCAACCCGACCCTGGTTGGACCCGAATGGGTTCGCGGGTTGGGCGGGCCGAGTTTTTGCAATTCCAACCCGGCTCGGCCCGGTTGCCACTCATACCTGACCCGTACCCACCCTAGTTGGGTTCCAACCCGGACGGGTTCGACCCGACCCGGCCGGTCGACCCGTTTGCCAACCCTACTCTTGGCCATCAAGCTTCACTACTTCTTCAGTTGTGTTCCGAATATCATTAAAATTACACTTTATATACTATGTTTTAGTTCTGCTTATCCTAAAGTTTCTAGCTTCCAAAGTTTATTTCCACAGTCCTAATTTAGTATTGACTCATGCACTAGTCTCGTTCACTAAGACGATGTCATCGACAAAAAATATAAACCAAGGTACCTCATCTTGTATTCCTCGCGTCAATTCATCCATAACCAAAGTAAAGAGGTAGGGGCTTAAAGCCGAATATCACTAAAAATACACTTCATATACTCTGTTTTAGTTTTGCTTATCTTAAAACTTCTAGCTTCCAAACTTTATCTCCACAATCCTAATTTAATATTGACTCATTCTCTAGTCTCGTCCACTAAGACGATGTCGTCGACAAAAAATATACACCAAGGTACCTTATCTTGTATTCTCTAGTCTCGTCCACTAAGAAGAAAATTGTAAATGTATAAAAAATTGTATAAAATATTTGTTTGTTATAAAAAATTAGGATAATTAAGGAAAATTGAAATTGTATCAAAAAAATTTGTTATTGTATAAAACAAATTGTAGAAAAACTTTGTTTCTTATTAAAAATTGGGAAACTTGTATAAGTTGAAATCATATTAATAAGTTATACATTTTTTGTTGGCAATTTCACTCTTTGATTCTTATTATTATTATTAAAATTACATTTTTTAAGTAAAAAAAAAAAATTTAGACGGGCCAACCCGCGACCCAACCCGACCCTGGTTGGACCCGAATGGGTTCGCGGGTTGGGCGGGCCGAGTTTTTGCAATTCCAACCCGGCTCGGCCCGGTTGCCACTCATATCTGACCCGTACCCACCCTAGTTGGGTTCCAACCCGGACGGGTTCGACCCGACCCGGCCGGTCGACCCGTTTGCCAACCCTACTCTTGGCCATCAAGCTTCACTACTTCTTCAGTTGTATTCCGAATATCATTAAAATTACACTTTATATACTATGTTTTAGTTCTGCTTATCCTAAAGTTTCTAGCTTCCAAAGTTTATTTCCACAGTCCTAATTTAGTATTGACTCATGCACTAGTCTCGTTCACTAAGACAATGTCATCGACAAAAAATATAAACCAAGGTACCTCATCTTGTATTCCTCGCGTCAATTCATCCATAACCAAAGTAAAGAGGTAGGGGCTTAAAGCCGAATATCACTAAAAATACACTTCATATACTCTGTTTTAGTTTTGCTTATCTTAAAACTTCTAGCTTCCAAACTTTATCTCCACAATCCTAATTTAATATTGACTCATTCTCTAGTCTCGTCCACTAAGACGATGTCGTCGACAAAAAATATACACCAAGGTACCTTATCTTGTAATCCTTGCGTCAATTCATCCATAACCAAAGTAAAGAGGTAGGGACTTAAAGCCGAACATTTGTATAACTGTAATAGACTAATCGCTTGTTTGAAAATCGGAATCGCAATCTTATTGTTTCCTCATCAGTACAGTTGCACGTCAACATATGCAAAGCACACATATTGTAATGATCGTAATATTAATCTTTCAAGCTTTAAAAATAAGGTGACCCAACAAAATAGTAAACCCAGTTCCATTTCACGTAACCAGAATGCACATACACATGCTTATTATGTATAAAAAGAATAAATAAAATACAATATGCGTTTGCCGGGAGTCGAACCCGGGTCTATTGCTTGGAAGGCAATTATCCTAACCGTTGGACTACAAACGCTATTATTGGTCAACTTGGTAAATTCATTTAACTATACTTATTTAATTATATGACCTTAAATCTAGAAACTTCCAATAAATCTCGACCCGCATATAAATTCACTCTCTCCCCCGAAATTTAGGGTTTCCTATTTCCCCCAAATCCCCAAATCCCCAAATCTCAATGTCGACCGAACGCCGGCGAAAAGTCTCTCTCTTCGACGTGGTCGACGAGACCTCCGTCTCCGCCAAGCTCGCCAAGATCACCAACGGCGCCGCCTCCGGTGGTTTCTCCGGCACCTTAACGTTCCCGCCATCGATTAACCGTTGGAACAACAAGCAGTACAGCCCCCGATACTTCGAGATCTTGGAGAAGCGGAAGACGCTCCCCGTTTGGCAGCAGAAAGACGAGTTCTTGAAGGCGCTGAGGGCGAACCAGACGCTGATTTTGGTGGGAGAGACTGGGAGTGGGAAGACGACGCAGGTTAGTTGTGAAAGATGTGATTTTTAGGATTTTAAGTTTAGTTTTGTTGCGTTTGATGAATGTTAGGGTTTCGAGGGGAGGATTTAGATTGTGGAGTGTAGAGACTGTTATTGATTGTTATCACGTTGTCCCAATAAAAGGTGCAAATTTTGGGAGTTTTTATTTTATGGATGATGATGCAGGTTAGTTAGTTTGGTTTCCGATATTTGAAAGATGTTATTTTTAGGGTTTTGAGATTATTTTTGTTGTATTAGATGAATATTAGGGAATGTTTGATACATAGGAATGTGCAAGGGAATCTTGGATTTTCCTCTAGATGACCTTGTTTTTGGTAAGTAGTAAGCATATTTTTGGAAGGATTTCCATTCTCCCCTAAAACCATGGGATATCCATAACAAAGAATGAAATAACCTGAAAAAAATATAAAAATACAAAAGTAAAAGATTGCCGGTAATGCAACGTATTATACCAAACGTGGTAATGCAACATTCAAGGATCTTCATTTCCACGTTAACATTCTCGGGAATCCTCTAATCTGCGTAGCAAACGCCCCATTAGGGTTTTGTTTGAGGTGGGTGGGGGTTGGGGTTGGGGGGGGGTTGGATTTAGAATGAAAGTTTGGATGTTTTAATTGATTATTATTACTTCAATGCAATAAAATATGTGCATTTGTTGGAAGTTTTTTGTTGTTGCGATGAGTGATTGTCAATTTGATGCAGTGTTTTTGTGGGTGTATTGTGGTTAATAAATTTCATTAGTCTTCCATTATTTTCTTGTTAATGAGAATTCTTTTGTACTGAACATGTTTTTTTTCTTATTTTTGGCGAATTTCTAATTAAATTTTTCAATATTACAAAAAATATAAAAATTATATTAATTATAAATTTAGCCAATCGCCTAGGCAGTAAGGCTGCAATCAAGCCGAGCTGAGCTGAATATCTTCAGGCTCGAGTTCGATTCGTTAAGTAATCGAGCTCAGTTTTGAGCTCGGCTCGAGCTCGGTTCGAGCCGAACTTTGACCGAATTCGAACCGAATAGCTCGCAAGCTTAGCCTAAAATAAAAAAAACCCAAGCTCGAGCTCGGCTCGTTAAGCTATCGAGCTCGAGTTCGTCTCGAGTCGAGCTTTGACCGAGCTCGAGCCGAATAGTTCTCGAATAGCTCAATTCGTTTGCAGCCCTACTAGGCAGTAAGGTGCTAGGCACCACCTTCACCGCTCTGCCTCACTTGCCTCCGCCTACAAAAACACTGCTTTGATGAATATCGGGATTTTAGGGGTGCATAACCACCACAATTTACGATAGAATGCGAGAGAGTGGATTAAGGTAGTTTGGACATTGGAAAAATTCAGCGTAGATTGATAATCGCTCCAATTAGGAAAATTGATAGGTCGAAAGCTAGTGGAGCAAAAGGACCAAGGGTAGACCCAAACGGGCTTAGATTGAAACTATTAAAAAGAATTTTGAAAGTGTTAATTTGACTATGGAGGTGACCCTTTATGTTACTGATCTCGGCTTTTTTGGATGAAGGCCTTGTAGTTGTGGCTGGGATTAAAAACTGATGAAGGCAGTTTGGACTTTTCATCAGTATTAAGGGATTGAAACTGGGTGATTTATGTTGAAACTCGCTTTCAGAGCATGATATGAGTTGCACTATTGAGGTTGTTTTTTCTTATTAAAAAGTGTCATTTACCTTGTATTTAGACAAACAATTCAACTTATGATCATTTGTTGGTATGTTTAGTTTTTTTGAGTGAATTCAATGTTGAGAAGTGCATGGTAAGGATTAGAGTAGTGTTTGTGGTTTTTTTTGTTTACTGTCGCATTATCTAATAAATATTATTAGTGGTTAAAGGAAACTGTAGTCTCTTTCTCATTCATTCTATTTTAGAGACTGTTTGTGTATGTTTTTGATTTATTTTGTCAAAATGTTAATTAGATGATTTCTATATTTTATTAGTTAAGTTTCAAATAACTACTTTAAGCATAGTTCAAGTAGCAGTGAGTGAAATCGGTGTTTTGAAACATAAAGAAAGTGAGGATTAAATGAAAATGGCACACTATCGTTTTTCCCGTTTTCCTTTTCTGCAACCTCGTCTGAGTTGGGTTATCTCTATATGAAACCTCGTCTGAGTTGGGTCATGCTTTAACTTCATCTAAATCCATAAATTGTGAAATGGATAGCACTTGTAAGCCCTGGGCTTGTTGGATGCATTTTTTTATTGCTCTGACAATCAAATTTAGGAGTGTTGATTGATATTGAGGAGTGTAGTTGAATGAGGTCATTTGCAACCACCCCTCTTTGTTTCACTGATGGAATACTTTTTTTGCATGTTGTAGTGTTACATAGAACTATTAGTTTTCTTGCATGTGTTTTTGTTGTTAAAGAGGGACTAATACAAGTGTTCTTGTGCTGAGTAGATTCCTCAATTTGTTTTGGAGCTGGAAGATTTGGGAAAACGTATGATGGTTGCTTGCACTCAACCTCGTCGAGTTGCTGCAATGTCTGTGTCCCGTCGAGTTGCTGAGGAGATGGATGTGGCTATTGGTGAAGAAGTCGGTTACAGCATCCGTTTTGAGGATTGCAGTAGTAGCAGAACTATTCTCAAGTAAGCTATATTTTTCCAAGAGATATTGGAATTAATCCTCCATTCTATTTTTTATAACTCTCCTAGAGACATAAGTGGTTAACTCTTAGCTCTGTTTGTTCAAATAATCAGGTACTTAACCGACGGTATGCTTCTGAGGGAGGCAATGGCTGATCCACTTCTCGAGAGGTACAAGGTGATAATTCTTGATGAAGCCCATGAGCGTACCTTGGCAACTGATGTCTTGTTCGGACTTTTAAAAGAGGTTTTGAGAAATAGACCGGATTTAAAATTAGTTGTGATGAGTGCAACTTTAGAGGCCGAGAAGTTTCAGGGGTACTTTAGTGGGGCACCATTGATGAAGGTACCAGGAAGGCTACACCCCGTCGAGATCTTCTATACACAAGATCCTGAGAGAGATTACTTGGAGGCTGCCATTCGTACAGTTGTACAGATTCACATGTGCGAGCCCCCAGGTGATATACTTGTGTTCCTTACTGGTGAGGAAGAGATTGAAGATGCATGTAGGAAGATCACAAAGGAAATCAACAATTTGGGCGATCAGGTTGGTCCTGTAAAAATTGTGCCACTGTACTCAACGTTGCCTCCAGCTATGCAGCAAAGGATATTTGAAGCTGCCCCCCCTCCATTGAAGGAGGATGGTCCTCCTGGAAGGAAGATTGTGGTGTCAACCAATATTGCTGAAACGTCACTTACCATTGATGGCATTGTATATGTAATTGATCCTGGGTTTTCTAAGCAAAAGGTTTATAACCCTCGTATACGTGTAGAATCTTTGCTTGTCTCTCCAATATCAAAGGCAAGTGCACATCAAAGGTCTGGGCGTGCTGGTAGAACACAACCGGGAAAGTGCTTCCGACTATACACTGAGAAGAGTTTCAATAATGATCTACAACCTCAGACCTATCCTGAAATTCTTCGATCAAATTTGGCAAATACTGTTCTTACCTTAAAGAAACTTGGTATTGATGATCTTGTCCATTTTGACTTCATGGATCCTCCAGCACCTGAGACTTTGATGCGGGCACTGGAGGTATTGAACTATCTTGGAGCTCTTGACGATGAAGGAAATTTGACCAAGCTTGGTGAAATTATGAGTGAGTTCCCTCTTGACCCTCAGATGGCAAAGATGCTCGTTGTTAGCCCAGATTTCAATTGTTCCAATGAAATCCTCTCCATATCTGCAATGCTTTCAGGTAACCATGTCTTATTTTGGTGTTTGTTGTTGGTCTTATGGTAGGTATCTGCATGTCTACGAGGACAGCAAGTCGTTGAATGTATAGTATGCTGACTTAGCAGCGATTTTGCTAGTCATGTGTCTTGCTTTCTGCTTGCTTTCCTCGTAGCAGCCTATATTACTTTGTTTACTTGGTCGATGCACTGGTGTTGGGTAGTCTTATTTTCTAATTTTTTTGCATTCTTTAGTTGGTGAATGCAGATCTAAATCTGAGAAAGCCACTACATTGACTGTCCTCCCTAGGTTGTTAAACTAATAGAGCTTATTTTATGAAACATTTTTTATTAAAGAAGCTAAAATTTTCTTTTTGTATTCTTTTGTATATTTTACCAGTTTGGTTATTTTATTGGAGAATACAACAACTCCTAGTCTTTTAAAGGAGAAATAGGACTGGGCATACTTGGAAAATGATCAAGCTATATGCAAGTAACATTTTAGCAAAAGAAAAACTAACTTGAAGGACAAAACTGCAGACTCTGCATATCAGTGGAATATTTAGCATGTGAAAGCAGTATTAACTACCACTAATGAATGCCTAATATAATTGTTCATGGTTGACACTTATTTATTGGATAAGGCAAATGATTCATCAAGGCGAGTGTTAATGTAGATGCTGTGCTGGCCACACACAATGGAGTATTTCACTGTCAAGTCTTCTTTATTTATAATCGTCAATATAGTTTCCTGGATCATAGGGAAGTGGGGAGCAACTTTTAAAGAAAATCCTATGAAAGTCATATTGTAACTATGTTTTCAACTTTAATTTAATCATCTAGCTTTTCTAAAAAAACGCTTTCTTCCTTGAATAGAGTAACTTAAATGATATAAATGTATTATTTAGTTAGGTACATCATATTTACTTTTATAAGTAGACGTTAAGCGAACATTACTCATTGAATATTGTTTACCAACATGTATCATTTTCTCCATCTTAACACTTGGTCCTGTGCATCTTCAAGTAACAATTGTCTTATAGTCAAATGTGCAAAACAGTGCTAGGTCTAGGCTACTGCACACATGCAATTTGGTTGCACTGTGCTGTTGTCCAATCTGTCATCAGCAAAACTGCTTTATTCAAAGGCTCTATGGGCCTTGCAATGCTCGGCGCATCCATAGAATTTTTCCATGTTTAGCGCTGATGCAGATAGTTGTAGTTTCTCAGTTATTTTCTTATGAAGCAGTGTCATCTTGGACTCTGTGCATCTGCTGACCTTCCATGGGCCTCATCTGTGATAAAAAAATTATTTTCTCTAGTACCCAATTGCTTTCTCCGGCCTAGGGACGCCCAAAAAGCTGCTGATGAGGCTAAAGCTCGGTTTGGCCATATTGATGGGGACCAACTTACGCTGCTTAACGTGTACCATGCGTACAAGCAAAACAGTAAGTTCCACACTGATTATGCCATTTAAAAGCATATTTAGGCCCTTTTGGTATTGCTCTTGAAAAGTGTGAAAACAGTCTCTTTGTAAGCTTCAACAGGTCATTGGCCATTGTACTTTCCAAAATTGGGGCTTCCTCCCTTTTACCCGTGGAGGTGCTTTAGCTTTTAAAGAAACTGTTTTTGCCTTAAAAATCTCAATTTAAAACACTATTTAAAGACGACAGTTCCAGTAATAAATAGTGAGGCCTTATACATTCTTGGTTTGATTTCACAGACGAAGATTCTCAGTGGTGTTATGAGAATTTTATCAATCAAAGGGCGATGAAATCTGCTGACAGTGTACGGCAACAGCTAGCTCGGATAATGGCCAGATTCAACCTCAAGCTATGCAGCACGGATTTTAACAGCAGGGATTATTATATCAACATCAGGAAGGCTATGCTCTCTGGGTATTTCATGCAGGTTGCTCATCTTGAGCGCACTGGACATTACTTAACAGTAAAGGATAACCAGGTAAAAGATGTCAAATATCTTTTGTGTGCTACCCTCCATATATTTTATATGTGAGTGCTTTCTAAGGTTCCTTTCTCTATTATGTAGGTGGTGCATCTCCATCCTTCGAACTGCCTTGATCACAAACCGGAGTGGGTCATCTATAATGAATATGTGTTAACCAGTAGAAACTTCATTCGCACGGTCACAGATATCCGTGGAGAGTGGTAAGTAAAATGTTTTCCTGCACTTGCTTGTCATTTTCACATCCATCTTGTTATTATCCAACTGCTATACTCGAATTCTCTTGTGAAATCCGAATTTCTTATTGTGTCAAATATCCAAATCCTAATCAATCCTAACTGTTTTTTTATATCAATATTTTGGTACAATTAGGTCAATGTGTGATAGTTTCGAAGTAAAAATTATTCTTCTGTTGGTATCCAATTGGGAGTGGTGGGAGATGAGGGGTGTTGAATAGAACTGCAATTTAACGTATTAATCCTTGGAGTTATATTTACCCGCAAGAGGATTTTGTAGGTTTGATTAAGAAACCTGTATATATATGCTCTTGGATTATAAGATCTGACCCGAATTGCCCATTGTCAACATTGTTCACCTTTTCCCTTCTTTGACTTCAAGAATAGGCCTCAGCTTGCTACCTTGATTCTCTGTGCTTTTTAGAACTTCACTGGGTTGTGATCTTGCAGATATCATGATTGGAACTTGATGTATGTATCAAGTTTTTTGTCGGTCATCATCATTATCATCGTGTAAACCTTATCCCATGAAAGTGGGGTCGGGTACGGAGACATGACTCTAGGAAGATTTGACGAAGTATACTTGGTGTTCAGCCTCATTTAATCCAGTGCCAAACCCTCGTAGATTAGGGGAAAGTTTACTAACAGAAATATGATTTGGAGTTCAGGGCTAGGGCTACCGTTTAGTGGTACCTAAATCCTCTTGTATTAGTGTAAACTGTAAAGTCTACCAAAAGAAAGATGATGAACGATATGACTGATTCTTCTGCTTAAATTGTCGCTCCTATTGTATTTAATGTGACTAATTAATGCAACTGAATCAGCAAGTTCTATGTTCCAATCTGCATTGATGTAACTGCTCGTTAATATCCTTCTATAGGGAAAATAGTTTGGCCACTTGATGATTTATATTCTTATTCTCTTTTACAGGTTAATAGACATAGCACCACACTACTATGACCTGAGCAACTTCCCGTCATGCGAAGCTAAAAGAGTTCTGGAAAAGCTTTACAACAAACGCGAGAGGGAGAGGGCTGACAGCAAGAACAGCAGAAACAAGGCCCAGTAGCTCCGTCACCAGTCGGATTGAAAAGTTCACAGAAATTGAGTTTATTGCAGGAAATGATGTGTTAAATGTACTGTTGCTGTAAGCATTGTAATGGCTGCATTCCTTTTCTCAAGAGAAAGAGAAGGATATAAGAACAGATTTCAAACTGGAGCAACTGAGTCAATTTCATTTGTTTTGCTTTTATACTCCATCATATCAGTTTGCTTTGAAGCGTAATCATAACGGTTTGGATACCAAATTAGCCTCTATTTTAACTTTGTAGTGTTCCAAAGTCGTGTGGTTGCATGGTACGATGTTTTGAGCTGTGGATTATGTAGGTTGTAGACCTTGTATCAATTCATATAGACTTTTGGTTATTAGTAAGAAGTGTGCGCAGTTCTGTTACTATGCCTACTCTCGAGAGTTTGGCAAATATAGCAATTCTGCTTTTTGTTTCAGCGGTTCATGCATAACACAGTTTTCAGTTTGCTGAAGGAAGTATGATACCCTTCTTAACAATAATAGCAGTTTTCAGTTTTCAGTTTGTTTCAGTTTGCTGAAGAAAGTTTGCAGAAGGCATCAACGACAGATTCGTGGTGATGGAGAATAGGATGAATGACAGATTCGTCGCAATGGAGAATAGGATGAATGTTCGACTGGATGCGATGCTATCGATGATTCAGCAAGGTCTGCAGAGAACCCCAAACATCCCCACTTGTTGCCGCCAGCCAAGCTCTGATACCAAGTTGTCAGAGATCGGGTTGTGTGGGTTTCTTGAACGGGGCATTGTTGATGGTATAGGGTGAATTTCAGAAATTACTGTAGATTCCTGTAAAGCTAAAATGAGCAATAGGCAATGGTAGAAATGGGTTTGGGTCTGAGTAGAAGGGAAGAAGAAGAAGATAAGAAGATGAGAAGAGGATAAGAAGGAGATAAGATAAGATTAGAGAAGAGAAATAGATATTTTCATTCATGCCTCTTCAGATTACAACTCCAGTATATATATAGAGTCAAGAAGCCTGTGCAAAGCACACAGTACTTCTATCTCCTACCGCTCAACCTGGATTCAAATAGAGTGCGCTAAGCGCGTACAATAGACTCAATACAGACCATCAACTGATACTCAACTCCTTCACACTGATACAGACCATAACTGATACTCAACTGATACTAACTGATACTAACTCCACTACTGATACTAACTCCTTCACTCTGATACTTTATTCTCAAAGTTACTCCTATGTATCCCATGTCATGGATGCCACCGACGATCGGAGCTAACAACTGAACGGGCACCCTAACAACCCTTCCATAAAAGTTTTGGAACCATCTGACTTTCACTGCTACAGCACAGAAATCTTTGGCACTGTCAAAATTTCTGAAAGAGAAATCAGTTCGATTCCAAATAGCTTTGACTGGATTATTTGAGCAAGGGTAGTTAGACTACAAGTACTATGCTCTGATTGTACACATTTTGATCTCTTAGTTGTTGTTGCTGCTAATTTTGGTGTGAGAGCAAACAGATGAATTTGTGGATTCTTTTTGAAAATAATAAAGCAAACATGTTGACTTTCACCGGCATTTGACTGGTTTGTTGCCGCTGCCGTTGACCTGCAAAGAAGTTAGATACACCGGGATGGATCTCGGCGACGAACCCTCCGACGCTGTCAGTAATTAGGAAGATCATGAAAGAGCTTTATGTGGAAAAAGATTGATTACCTTGTTATGGTGAGGGGAGAGGGGTATTTATAGTCGCCTTTAGTGACAGTTTAGAGGTAATCATTTATCCCTATGTCGCGGTGTTTTTGGATAAGATATAGAGTTTAAATCGTTTCATGATAAGAAATTTAGTTTAATCCGTCTCTTAGAGATAATCATGAATTTGAATTACTCTTTAAATGACCTGGGCTGGTTTGTAACTGGCTTCTACCCATACCCAATAAGACAGATCCGTTTATGGGTCATTGGGCATTGAAGGAAGATCCAGTTCCCATTTCAGACCCGTTTGTAGGTGAAATTACCGTTTTACCCCTGAGAGCTTTAAGATTCGTATCCGATTTGAACGGTCCCGATTTAATCCTAGTTTTAGCCATATCACGAGCCTCCACTCTCGAAGACTGAGTTTTACAGTCTTTAAGGAGTAGTTTTATTATTCTAATAGCGTACGTGTAACCCCTATTTCCGATTATACAGATTTCCATTTCTTTTCTTTCTTCTCCAAGTATTCTTGTATGTTAATTTCTGTATAAATTCTTTCCAATGCATTTAAATCCTTTTGAATCTCTTATTGAAACCCAAATTTATATTCAAAACTAGAATTTTGTCCCTCTTCTTTTTACTTATTTATCTTGAAGCCCAAGTTGTTGTCGCCAAATCTGGTGCGGGGGCAAACAGATAGAATTTGTGGGTTCTTGGGATGTTGAATAGTCAAACCTGAAACCTTTTCACCGGAGTTTGACCGTTATCTCCCGTCGCTGACATGCAAAAAGTGCGAAACACCGGGGTTGATCCCGGCGACGCACCCTCCGACGCTCAAGTCAGTAATCAGAAAGATTATGAATGAGCTTTTACTGGCAAAAGATTGATTACCTGTTAACAGTGGGGGATGGGGGGTATTTATAGCCATCTTAGGGACCAGTTTCGGGATAAGATCAAATCCCTACTTCCTAGTGAATCAGGGCCGTTGATTAAGTATAATCATAAACCCTAATTCTATTCAGCTGGACTTGGTTCTTTGCGGGTTCGAACCCCCACCCAGTTAAGGCGGATCCGTTCGTGGGCTATTGGGTCTTTGGAGAAAAGACCCAGTACCCATTTCAGACCCGTCTGTAGGTGAAATTACCATTTTACCCCCGAGCTTTAAGATTCGTGCCCAGTTTGGATGGTTCCGATTTAACCCTATTTTTAGCCATATCACGAGCCCCCCACTCCCGAAGACTGAGTTTGATCGGTCTTTGAGGAGTAGTTTTACTGTTTTAACGGCTTGCGGGGTTGTATCGGAGTCCAAATGAGGGGTGTCAAATCTTTGTATGAGGTATTATGGTGAGTTTCAGAGCTAGTTGCGTGCTCAAGGTTGTTCTTGAGCTCTCCCGGACTTTTGGTGATTTTTCTTAATTTTTATCTATTTTTCGGGCCATTTATTTAATTTTGCGAAGTGGTGATTTATCGTTCGAGGGCCTCAATTAATTATTCCAAGCAATAATTATTTACCCAGGGGCTCAAAAATATTTCTCCTAATTTATAATTATTTTTTAGAATTTTTAATCAATTTTTCCAATTTTTTAATCATTTTTCGCAATTTTTTAAATAAATAATTCGATTTTAATAAATAAAAAATTAATTTTTATCCCGATTTATGATGTGGCACGATCTGGGCCTTCCATCTTGCTTCACCGCGGAATTCTGAGAGATCGGACGACTCGTGTCGCTCGGCACTATTTTTTCCACGTAAGCGGTTCAGATCGCCAGTTGCTCGGATTCCTAGCGACGTGGTTCGGCGTTGTTTTCTCCATATGAGCAGCTTGGATCGCCAGTTGCTCGGATTGGGATTCTGAGCGACGTGGGGTGATCTGAACCATTCATCATGGCGCGAATCACGAGGTGAGAAGTTCAGATCATGAGACAATGCTATCTTGTCGTTTTGTGGACGTGGCGTGATCTGAGCCGCTCATCATCTTTCGGCACGAAATTTGAGACAATCTGACAGTTGGGGTTGCTCGGTGGCATTTTTCTTCAAATGTGCAGCTCGGATCGCCAGTTGCTCGGATTCCGAGCGACGTGGCTCACCGCTACTTTCTTCATGTGAGCAGCTCGGATCGCCAGTTGCTCGAATTCCGAGCGACGTGGCTCGGCATTGTTTTCTTCATGTGAGCAGCTCGGATCGCCAGTTGCTCGGATTCCGAGCGACGTGGTTCACCGCTACTTCTTCATGTGAGCAGCTCGGATCACCAGTTGCTCGGATCGGAATTCCGAGCAGCGTTATTTTCTTCAAGTAAGCAGCTCGGGTTGTCAATTGCTCGGATTCTGAGCGACATGGGGCGATCTGAGCCGTTCATCACGAGATCTGGTGCGAATCTTGATGTAAAAGGTGGTGTGGATCTCGAGAAAACGCTATCTTGTCGTTTTGTAGTCGTGGTCCAATTTGAGCCGTCTGATCAGGATCTTGCACGATTGTTGAGGAGAAAGTTATTTTTCTCCAATACGCAGCTCAGATCGCCAGTCGCTCGGATTTGGCTTCCGAGGGACGTGGGGCGATCTGGCCATTCATCACAGGATCTGGCGCGGATCTTGCTGTGAAAGATGGTGTGGATCTCGAGAAGATGCTATCTTGTCGTTTTGTGGTCGTGGCGCAATCTGAGCCGTCTGATCAAGATCTTGCACGAATTTTGGGGAGAAAGTTGTTTTTCTCCAATACGCAGCTCGGATCGCCAGTTGGTCGGATTTGGATTCCGAGGGACGTAGGGCGATCTGAGGCATCCCTCGATAGCTCGTCAAAGTGCCTCGGCGGCTCGGAGCTAGAGGCATAGCCGAGTGGTGTGGCCTAGTCTGAATCGTCGTCACTCTTATGAACCGTCGCCGCCCTTCTCTACTTTGTCGTTTAGCCTTCTTTAACATCTTGAGGTGGGCCTAAGAGTCGCAACTTTACGTTACAAAACCCAAGAGTTGTTTCTTTTACTATAAGTTTTCACCTCCCCTATCCTTTATCTCATTCTTTCACTTTCACTTTTACTTTGTGCTAGCAGTGTTTTTGCTCTCGAGCGGCGCTACTAGCTTTTGTGCCAAGACGAGTTTGAATTCCGACTATCTTTTCCGGCCATACACGTCACTTCAAGGTTAGTCTTTTCTCCATCTTTGAGAATGGTTAGAATATATTTTGGGGATGAGACCTCCACCTCAGACCAAGACTCCAGGCGAGCGGTAGTAGTGAAGCCGAGGAAAGGGAAAGAAGTGGTAGATCCGGTCGGGGTATCGACGATAGTTGAGACTCCAAAGGGTGTGGGAGAGCTGGGTTGGCATCCGACCGTTCTGTCTAGTGTCGGCAGAGTGAGGAGTTACCCCGAGGACATCCTGGAGAAGGTGGTGCATGGGATGGCTTCAGCGTATGAGGAGAACGACCCAAGGGACCCTTCCGAGGTGGATGAGATCCCCTCAATCTTGACCGAGGCAGATCTGCACCGGATCAGGAAGGGATTCTGCATCCCGAAGGAGTACGTCCTGCTACTCCCTGGTCCCGGTGTCCGAGTGTGTACGGGGACTTCGGCTGACACTTGTGTCTTTCCCTACGACGCGCTGAACGTCGGTCTTCGGCTGCCACTGCACCCCTTTGTGGTCGAGGTGCTGCAGTGGTACGGCCTGAGCCCTGTTCAGTATATGCCGAACATGTGGCAGCATGTCATTGCCTTCGTCCTTCAGTGCTAAGCGTTCCGTGTGCAACCGCAGCTCGTTCTGCTTCGGAGCCTCTATCGCATCTGCCGGATGAGCAAAAAGGAGGATCGGTATTATCTGTCGCCGAGGAGGGGGGTGAAGTTGATCGAGAATCCAGACTCGATCAAACACTGGAAGGAGAAGTATTTTCTCATCCGTGGTCCCGAGTCGTGGGGTTCCCCGACGTTGTGGAAGGATGGGGTCCCGAAGTGGGCGAAGAAGGAGCCCGTGCTCACTAGGGAGGAAGAAGAGGCGGTGGCGAAGATCCTCGGACTTCCGACCCTTAGTTGGAAGGATATCACCGAGGCAATCTTGTTCGGTGGGGGTCTTAGTCCGATCGACCCCAGTACACTCCCCTTCTCTTTTTTTTCTTCGCTTTTCTTAGTGTCTTTTACTGTTAGTTATTTTTTCTAACTCTTTTGCTCGGTTTCTTCTTCGTATGCAGAGAGCCCCGGCATGGACTACAAGGCATTGATGGCCAAGACTCGTGTGGCGAAGGAGGCAGAGACGAGGAAGAGGAAGAGGACCACGGCGGGGCCTCACTCTGGCCGAATGGCGAAGGTCCCCTCGGCACCCTCGGCACCTTCGGCCATCGTGGAGCCGGTGACCGAGGACCCTTCGGAAATGCCCGTTCAAGCCCCTCCGGTCGATGCCCCAGGTTCGTTGAGCGGGGCGTTCACTGCCAGCGCAGCTCTGGCATTGGAGGTGTCACCACTTACTGTCGAGGCGGAGAGAATCCTTACCGAGGAGCACAAGCGTCTCTTCGTCCCCGACTGGAGGGTGATGAAGGTGGACGGATTCCTCGGTGATGGGGGGATATGCATGCAGGCGGTGAAGCATCTGCCGATCCCGAAGGACCGTGTCACGATGAAGGCCGACACCATGGGCGACGACGCCCTACAGATTGCTCGGAACACTATGTCGGTGAGTATGAGCTAAATATGATAACAAGTTAAAAATTTTCCAAGTTTTTTCGTTCGGTTCTAATCGTCTCTTTCCCTTCGTTTTGCTTGCAGACCCTCTCCACTTCAGCCACATGCTCGAGCAGTTTGCCGAGCAAGAGAAGGAGATGAACCTGGCGAACGATCAGGAGAGGTCGGAGCGTGCCAAAGCGGTCAAGCTGTTCGAGGCCGAGCAGCAACTCTCGGCTTCGCGTGCGGCGGAGGTGGGGACCCTCGAGACGAAGCTCGCCGAGGCGTTGAAGAACTCCGCAGCCGAGACTGCCAAGGTTGAGGCACTGGAGAAAGAGAAGGCTCGCCTCGAAGCGGGGTTGGTCAAGGCCCTGAAGGCGTCCGAAGAGGCGCTGAATGGCCAGGCGATGAAGGTAGCGGAGGCCGAGCAGGCCATTCGGGACGAGGCCGAAGCCCACATGATGGTAAACATGGAGGAGGCTTACGCCCGAGCGCTGCAGCATGTGGCGGCCCGTATCCCCGGCTTTGACAGCTCTTCGTACTACTTCTATGATCCCGTAGACAGCGAGAAGCAGATTCCGCTGGCGGAGCTCGAGCCCGAGCTAGAGGGCGGTGATACCGAGGAGGGTGCCGAGGACGAGGGGAACATTGAAAGAGTGATCGTCCATGTGCCGAGCGATGATGCCTCGGAGCAGCGCCATGAGGTGGCCGCTTGACTTATTCGCCTATTTTCTTGTCGTTTTTTGTTTCTTTTGTTTTGTTGTAACGCCGAACTGCGGACTGGCCACCGCTCTTATGTACATTTTGAATTTTGATGAAACGACTGACTTTTTGAGACTTTGGCCAAGTGTTTGAGATTTCAAGTGTTGTGTTGTGAACGTCTTGTTATTGAAAATTTCTTTAAGTGTTGAAAACACCTTTTGCTCTTCGTGTTGAGAACGCAAGTGTTGTGAACACTTTGAGAATTTCGCTAAGCATTGAAAACACATTTTGCTTTTGTGTTGATGTGTTTTTGCTTTTCAGGTTGTTGACTCGAGTTCAGCAGCTGAAACCTCTCGTCTTCGTGCTGACTTGAAAGCAGCAAAGCTGGCCCTCTCCCGCAGCCGAGAGTGTTTCCTCAGAAGCGAGTTGGAACTAGAGGATCTCAAGGCAACTTCGAGAGAGTATTTCTCCGAGTTGAAACAACTACTGAAGCGAGCTCGCGAGGTTCGTCTTGAAGGCGAGGTGGAGTTTCTTAGGAAGATGCTATTTGATGTTACGGAGGAGAAGGGTGAACTGCTGGCTGAGGTTCACCACTTGAAGATAGCAGAAGAGGAGCTTTTGGCAGAGGAAGATGAGTTAGCAGCTACGGTGGGTAAGTTACCCATCTCCGTCAACGTGACGAGTTGACGGCGGAGGTCGACGTGTTGAAGAGGGTTACGGTCAATAGGAGCATCGAAGTTATCCATCTCCGTCGAATCATCGCCGACAGCTCCGGCACTGAAGGGTCTACTCGGCTTCCTAGCTTCAAGGTAGCCGTGAAGGACGACTCTTTGAAGCAACGTATCGTCGAGCTAGAGGGGGAGGTTGCTCGCCTAAATTCCCGATTAGGACCAGTCAATGTCACAAGTACTTCGTGTACCCGGGAAGAGAGCGAGCGAGGGATTTCGTTCTATGAGCTTGCAACTCGCTCGCCTGCGGCTCGGCAAAGTCCTGGTGATGCCCAGAGTGGGGTGGCTATCTCGTCGAGCGAAGTCTCAGCCGGCGCAACGTTAAGAGACATGACTAAGCTTGCTGGACTAGGGACCTCAACGAGTGCGGGATCGCAACGACAAGGTGTGCGCCGCCCCCGCCTGTCTCTCAAGAGGAACATCCCTCTTCCTACGAGTCGTTGAAGTAGTCTTGTAATTTTAGCTTTTCAGACCTTGTAGCTCGTCGTAGATAAGAGTAGCTGGTCTTGTAATTTGAGTTTCTTCGAACTTTAAACTTTTATAAAAGTGAAAGCTTGTTTCACTCCTTTATGTTTGTGCTGGCATGTTCAGTGGATCTTTTGTGGTTGTAAGAGTGTTTCTGAAGGGCAGGCTATTTCTCGCTCGCTTACGAGTGAGGAGTAGAAGTGGGGTCTTGCCAAACCTTGAACTCCGAGGGACGCAACCCTATCTGAGGTGTCTATCTGAAGGTTTCGCGTGGATCTCGGTGTAAAAGACGGTGTGGATCTCGAGAAAATGCTATCTTGTCGTTTTGTGGTCATGACCCAATCTGTGCCTCTCATCATAGCGCGGATCACAAGGTTAGAGGTTCAGATCACAAAAAAAATGCTATCTTGTCGTTTTGTGGGCGTGGCGTGATCTGAACCGTCTGATCGAGATCTTGCACAAATTTTAGAGAGAAAGTTGTTTTTCTCCAATATGTAGCTCGGATCGTCAGTCGCTCGGGAATATATGCCTAAATATCTTCATCAGTTATCCAGCTAAGCGAAGCGATGGGGCATTCGTTCAAGCACTCCAAGTATTCTTCTCCCATGTCTAGTATAGTTGTAGAAAATTCGTTAGTTACCCAGTCGAGTGGTCCGGATTCCGATCGCGTCGTTTGAGCAAATTTCAACGGTCGTGGGAGCAGTTCCGAATGGCGAACCACTTCTAGCTCGCTTACGAGCGAGCCTGCGAAGCGGAATCGAGCCAAGTTTTGGACTCCGAACACGTCGTTCGAGTAAATTTCAACGGTTGTGGAAGCAGTTCCGAATGGCGAACCACTTCTAGCTCGCTTAAGAGCAAGCCTACGAAGCGGAATCGAGCCAAGTTTTGGACTCCGAACACGTCGTTTGAGTAAGTTTCAATGGTTGTGGGAGCAATTCCGAATGGCGAACCACTTCTAGCTCGTTTAAGAGCGAACTTGCGAAGCGGAATCGAGCCAAGTTTTGGACTCCGAACATGTCGTTTAAGTAAGCTTCAACGCTTGTGGGAGCAATTCCGAATGGCGAACCACTTCTAGCTCGCTTAAGAGCGAGCTTGCGAAGCGGAATCGAGCCAAGTTTTGGACTCCGAACACGTCGTTTGAGTAAGAGCGATTAAAGGCCTTAAATAGAGAGATACAAATAATCACAAGGAAAATATGGGAGAAAAGAAGTTCTTTATTGATGACTGCTAATCGACTGCTTCTAAGTTGCAAGCCGTTAGTACAATGAGAAAGTAAAGAAGCAAATACAAATAAAATGATAGGAATGGCTCGACATTTGAAGGTACTCGGAGAGGCGTTCAGGCGCTCTCTTGGTACTTCAGTAAATGGTCAGCATTCCAAGTTCTGGGTATCTTTCTGCCTTCAAGGTCCTCTAGACGATACGCTCCGGGACGGACTACTTTGGAAACTTTGTACGGTCCTTCCCAATTCGGAGCTAGCTTACACTTTTGACTAGGGAACGAGATAGCTAGCTTTCTGAGGACGAACCCTTTTGTTGTAGGCCTGCTCAATCCTTCTCCGATAATTTTGCTGGCGAATAGAAGCTCTTTCACGGAGCTCATCAATCAGGTCCAATTTTTCTTGGAGTTCTTTGGCGTTCTGCTCTTCATCATAGGCAATAAGGCGAGGAGATGGCAGACCAACCTCTAAGGGGATTACAGCTTCGGACCCGTAGGTGAGATTGAAGGGCGACTCTCCTCTGGGGGTTCGTTTCGTAGTGCGGTAGTTCCACAATACGTTTGGAAGCTGTTTCGCCCATAAGCCCTTAGCCGACTTATCTAGTCTCTTCTTGATCTCGGAGAGGATCTGGCTGTTGGCGTTCTCTACTTGGCCATTTGACTGAGGATGGGAGACAGAGGAAAAGCATTGCTGAATGCCAAGGTATTTACACAAAGATCGGAACACTGCCTCTGTAAACTGTGTTCCATTATCTGTTATTAGGACCCGAGGTACGCCAAACTGACAAATTACATTTTTCCAGAAGAACTGCAGCACTTTGTTCTCAGTAATGGTAGCCAATGGCTCGGCCTCGATCCACTTGGAGAAATAGTCGATTGCCACGACTAGGAATTTGAACTGGCCTGGAGCTGGTGGGAACGGGCCTAACAAGTCCATTCCCCACATTGCGAAGGGAATCGAGCTTGAGAGAGAGGTGAGTTGTGCTTGGGATAGGCGACGAATGTTGGAGAACTACTGACAAGGGCCGTATTACCGGACGTGTTGCTCGGCATCTCGAAGTAGGGTAGGCCAAAAATACCCGTAGTTCAGAACTTTCCTGGTGAGGGACCTGGACCCTGAATGTGCTCCGCCTATGCCTTCATGGAGTTCTTGCAAGGCATACAAGGCTTCTTCCGGGAAGAGGCACCTCAAGTAGGGTCTGCCATCTACTTGGGTATAGGAGCATTTGTACAAGACTCCTTCAACAAGGGTGTACCGCTCCGCTCTCGTTCGGGTTCGACGGGCTTCTTTAGGGTCTTCGGGAAGGACCCCGTCCCTAAGGAATTCTATCAAAGGCTTCATCCAGTTGTTTCAGAGTTGGACGGGCATGGACTCCATCGAGTCGGGGGCTTCTTCTTCTATGCTCGGTCTTAGGAGTACTTCGATGAGGACGGTCTACTCGAGACCTTGGAGGGAGGAGGAGGCCAGTTTGGAGAGGGCATCTACTTGGGAGTTCTCTTCTCTAGGGATCTGCTGGATCAGTGCCTCTTCGAATGAAGCCATGAGACTTTGGACCTTGGCCATGTACTTAGCCATTCAGTCGTCTCGCGCTTCGTACTCCCCTAAGACTTGATTCACCACCAGCTGCGAATCACTGAATATTGGGAGACGTTGTTTCCCGGCTTTATGTGCCATACCTAGGCCGGCTATAAGGGCTTCATATTCAGCTTCGTTGTTGGAGGCCTTAAAGTTGATGCGGAGGGAGTATTGGAGAACGAAGTCATCTGGGCCTGCCAGAATGACCCCGGCTCCGCTCACTTCGGTGCAAGAGGACCCGTCTACATATATTGTCCAGATGGGAGGCCCGTTTGCTGCTTGACTAACCTCCGGGATGGTGCTTTCAACAATAAATTCAGCTAAGGCTTGAGCCTTGATTGCAGTCCGAGGCTGGTAAGATATGTCATGTTGACTCGCCCAGAGGTCTCGGGCTTGTGTAGAACTTGTTTGAGCGGCTAGTGGGTAAGGATGACCACCGAGTGGGATTGAAAATAAGGGCGGAGCTTCATAGCTGCCATAACCAAGGTGTATGCTATCTTCTCCAATCTTGGATAGCGGAGTTCGGCATCCCAAAGTACCTTGCTCACGTAATAGATAGGCTTCTGAGCCTTGTCTTCTTTCCTCACTAGTACAGCACTGTGGGTTTGCTCGGAGGCAGCTAGGTAGAGGTAGAGTGTTTCCCCGGGAATAGGCTTGCTGAGGAGAGGGGGATTGACCAGATAGGCCTTTAGCTGATCGAACGATTCTTGCTGCTGTTGGCCCCACTCGAAGCCCTTAGCCCCCCTGAGGGTCTTGAAGAAAGGAAGACACTTTTCTCCCAACTTAGACAGGAAGCGCCTTATGGCCGCGAGGCGCCCTGTAAGCTTCTGAACCTCTTTCACACTTGTAGGGGGTGCCATGTCCAATATGGCTTTGATCTTCTCGGGGTTGGCTTCGATTTCTCTTTGGCTAACCATGAAGCCTAGGAACTTTCCCGACGAGACTCCGAACGCACACTTGTTCGGGTTAAGCCTCATATCATGCATCCTCAGCACATCGAATGCTTCTTGGAGATTGGCAACATGGTCGGTCCCATGGATGCTTTTAACTAGCATATCATCAACATACACTTCCATGTTTTGGCCGATCTGATTCTGGAAGACCTTATTGACGAGGCGCTGGTAGGTTGCACCGGCATTTTTCAGCCCGAAATGCATTATCCTATAGCAATAGAGTCCTTGATCGGTGACGATGGAGGTCTTTGGGATATCCGGGGGGAACATTCTGATCTGGTTATATCCGGAGAAGGCATCCATGAAGCTCAGCAACTCATGGCCCGAAGTAGCGTCGATCAAGGTGTCGATGCTGGTGAGAGGGAATGGATCTTTAGGGCAGGCTTTGTTCAGGTCCGTGAAGTCGATGCAAATTCTCCAACTTCCGTTGGCCTTCTTAACCATAACAATATTAGAGAACCATTCGGGATAGTTGACTTCTTGTATGAACCGGGCTTTGAGAAGCTTGTCCACTTCTTTCTTTATGGCTTGCTGGCGCTCGGGGGCAAATTTGCGCCTCTTCTGCTGGACCGGTTTGGACCCCGGTGCAACACTTAGGTGGTGGACAAGGAGCTCCTCAGAAATTCCTGACATATCGGCAGCCGACCAGGCGAAGAGGTCATGGTTCTTCCTGATGCATTGGACTATGTCGGAACAAAGGGCAAAGGGGAGGGTCTTGCTGATGCAGAACTTGCGGTTCGGATCTTGCTCAGAAAAGAGCACTTCCTCTAGCTCGTCCACTAGTTCGGACATAGGTTGGGCGTTCCCTTGGGGGATCTCAAGAGTCTCGAGGGAGAGGACAGGTCCCCCGGTGGAGGTCATGTAACACTTGCGGGCCATCTCTCGACTACCCCTTACTTCCCTTACACCTGACTTGGTGGGGAACTTCATTTTAAGATGATAAGTCGACGGGACGGCCTCTAAAGCAGCTAGGCCAGGTCGACCTAGAATCACATTGTAAGCAGCTGGGATGTCGACGACCATGAAATCCATTGGCTCCGTCAGGGTAGTAGGAGTTTTGCCAGCGGTTACGTCGAAGGTTATTACCCCTTCGATAGTCACTGGCACTCCCGTGAACCCATGAAGCGTGTAGCGGGCGGGCTTGAGCCTGTCCCGCAATAACTTGAGTCCTCAGAAGGCCGCCAGGAAGAGAATGTTGACAGAGCTACCATTGTCCACCAGAATCCTCTCCACTTTGAAATTGGCCATGTGGAGGTTGATTACTAATGCATCGCAATGGGGGGTTCGGACTCCCTCCAGGTCTTTATTTGAGAAAGTGACCGGGACTCCGAGGCCTTTGGGAGGGGGTATGCCATGAACCGAATTGACTTCTCGTATGAAAGACTTTCGGGAAGAGTTGGAGGTTCCTCCCATGGGACCTCCATGAATGAGATGCAAGATGCGTTCCTCTTCAAACTCGGGAGTCTTGTCGCGCCTTTCGGGATGCTTGTTAGCCCCCTGGGGGGTGGAGGAAGATCAATTCGGTCATTTCTCACAAACTTAGATAGCTGCCTTCTTTAGATGAGGGCCTCAATTTCATTCTTCAGGGTCCGACAGTCGTTGGTGTCGTGGACATGGTCTCGATGATATCGGCACCACTTTTCCTTGTCCCTCTTCTTGTCGGGGGTATTCATCTTCGGGGCAGGAGGCAGAACTCCTTCATTCTCGACCTCCATGAGAATAGTAGAAATGTTGGCATTAAGAGGGGTAAACTTCTCAAATCTGGGAGGCGGGCGGCGCTGGCCCCCGTTGTCCTTCTGGAGCTTCTTAGCTCCCTCTTTTTCAGCTGCCTTTCTCTTGGTTCCGGATGAAGATCCCTCAAAAGTGGGGCAATGTTCAGCTTCCTCAGTCCGGATATACTTCTCGCTTCTGAGAAGAAGGTCGGAGAAGTTTTACAGGGGCTTCTTGGCTAGGGAGGACAGAAGGCTTGAGTTGAGGACGTTTGACTGGAAGGCTGCAGCGGCGACCGATTGGTTGAGGGAGGCAATGGACCTAGTTTCCGTGGTAAACCGCTTCACATAATCTCTCAGCTTATCACCCTTCTTCTAACTGAGGTAGAGTAGCGAAATACTAGTCTTCTCGGTGCGGCGGCTACTCACGAAGTGGGTGACGAAGAAGGTCTCAAATTGTTCAAAGGAGAATATGGAGGATGGGGCAAGACGAGAGTACCATTCTCGGGCCGGACCCTTGAGAGTAGCTGGGAAGGTTTTGCACAGTAGAGCCTCGGAAGCTTGGTGGATCAACATGAGGGTCTTGAAGCTCTCGATGTGGTCCACGGGGTCTAACTCTCCAGAGTAAGTCTCAAATTGCGAGGGCTTGAAGCCTATTGGAATGGACACCTCCATGATTGTTCGAGAGAAGGGAGGTCGGCTTGGACGGAGAGTCCTTCCTCTCAGCTCTTCTTCTTTATCCAGTTGGCCGAGGCACCTGTCCATCTCGTGAAGACGGCGGTAGACCGCATCGTCCCTTCGACGGTAGCCAAGTGAGTCTCTGGACTCGTCTTCGTAAGAAGGGGAGCACGGAGTTCGGCAATGGTAGCTAGGGGAATGGCGAGGACTGTGATGGCGGTGACTCGGAGCTTGAGGAGGGGTTAGGGACCGATGACGAGGACTTTGGACCGGAGGAGGAGTGGGGACCCCCTGAGTATTGTTGTTGTTCGGCTGGAGGTTAAGGACCTGCAGGATTGTAGCCTGGAACTCTTGGAATTCGGCTCGGGTGATAAGTCTGTTATCATCCCTCGGGGGCTGCCGACCAGGGGGAGAACGATGTCTTCTTCGATGGTACTCAGGGGGCTCTCTCCACCCCCTGCGAGGAGGGGACCTCCTGTGGTCGCGGCGACGAGGAGATCGCTCATTTGGACGTTCCGGGCGGGAGGCTCCCTCACGGGCCCTTTCATCCAAACGGTGGCGAAGGTCCTCTTCTTTCTGCCGGTTGAGGAGGGTATTGCGGAGGTCTTCGGAAGGCCGGGGGTTGTGAGATGCCATTGAATCAGTAGAAGGGTTGTGTACGGAGATGCGGTCTAGATGAGGAGGTTGCTTCTGAGGGTTGGGACGAGAGGCCCCTGTGCCGGCATTCTGGAGCTCGAGTGGAGCCCTTTGGGATTGAAGGTTCTGAAGAGGAGGTTACTCCTGCTGCAGGGGCTGATCAGGCTGAGGAGGGAGTTGCCCCTGCTGCTGGACGGTTTGGAGGGGGACCTCCTGTTGTGGTTGAGGAGGAGTGGGTCCACGGTTGGACCCTTTGGATCTCAGTTTTCGGGGAGGCATGGCTGGAGGTGATCTTAACCAAGGGAAGAGGAAGGATTGCTATTCGTGGTTTCCCACAAACGGCGCCAATCTGTTGCTGCTAAATCTGGTGCGGGGGCAAACAGATAGAATTTGTGGGTTCTTGGGATATTGAATAGTCAAACCTGAAACCTTTCCGCCAGAGTTTGACCGTTATCTCCCGCCGCTGACCTGCAAAAAGTGCGAAACACCGGGGTTGATCCCGGCGACACACCCTCCGACGCTCAAGTCTGTAATCAGAAAGATTATGAATGAGCTTTTACTGGCAAAAGATTGATTACCTGTTAACAGTGGGGGATGGGGGGTATTTATAGCCGCCTTAGGGACTAATTTCGGGATAAGATCAAATCCCTACTTCCCAGTGAATGGATAGAGTGAATCAGGGCCGTTGATTAAGTATAATCATAAACCCTAATTCTATCTAGCTGGACTGGGTTCTTTGCAGGTTCGAACCCGCACCCAGTTAAGGCGGATCCGTTCGTGGGCTATTGGGTCTTTGGAGAAAAGACACAGTACCCATTTCAGACCCGTCTGTAGGTGAAATTACCATTTACCCCCGAGCTTTAAGATTCGTGCCCAATTTGGATGGTTCCGATTTAATCCTATTTTTAGCCATATCACAAGTTAATCCATACTATCATTTTATTGATTATTTTGAATTCATGAGAAACCCAACAATTATTATTGAATTTATTATATTTAATTCAAGCCCAAATTCAAGCCCATCTCCTATTGGACTCTAACCCTAAATCCAAACCCACAAACCCATATACTCACCCGTATACAAATCTCTTCACATTCCCCCACTTTGCATGTTCCTCTAACTACAACCCCCACTATCTCCAACCACCCAATATTATATTATTATTCTATTAATTAAAACCCTACCGTTCTATCTCTCTCTCCCTCTTCTATTTTCCCCCAACAAAACACAGAGACCACCCCACTTCATCTTCCTCCTCCGAACCCAACCACCAGCTTCGCACTGCCGTTTGCCGCACCTCACCCTCGACTACACCTCCCCACCGTCTTCGATCGCGATAGCCCCGACCTCCGCTCGAGCCACCAGAGCGCCGCCTCTTGCCATTCCCAAAGCTCCATCCTTGTCACCCCGTAGCTCGCCCCTCTCCTCGTCGACTCCTCCAACCCGAGCTCTCGCCATTACTACCTCCATTGCAGCCACCGAACGATGCCAGCCCGTCTGCCATCGCCTCGCCCCCGCAACCACTCGAGACCTTTCCAAAGCCTCCCGCAGAACCACCATCATCACCCCCAGCCTTCCGCCGCATCCGCAGTCGCATCCGAACACCACAACAGTCGCCACTCTGCCTCCCGTTGCCTACTCCTTCGAGCCACCCTCCTTTCATCGCCATTATCACTTCGTCCAAGTCCTGTTCTCGCCATCAACGTCATCTCCTATTTTCGAGCGAAAACAGAGCATCGCCAATGTCGTCGCTACCCGACCGCGATGCCGTCGTCGTGCCGCCGCCGCCTTGTCGTGGTTGTCATCGGTCATCGCTTCATGACCGTAGCGTCGCGCCGCCAATCACCGGAGTTCCTCTCTCCTTTTCTCTCTCTGTCGAAGTGGGGAAGAAGAGAGCCCAGTGGTGGCTCCGGTGTTTGCTGTGTTGTTTTTTGGGGATCCTATTTTTTCCGTTTGGTGTTTGTGTGGAGGAGAAGGGATCAGGTATTGTGGTGTTTGCTGTTCGGGAAGTAGGGGATCGGATTTGCTGTTTGTGATTGGGTGGCCCCGTGTTTGCTGTTGTGTGGGGAGGGATTGGGTATTCGGTGTGTTGCTGTTCTGTGGGATCCGGTGTGGAGTTGTGATCTTGATTTGCTGTTTCGGATTTTGCACTTGTCATGCCCATGCTTTGGAGCGTCGCCCGGGATTCTGATCTCTTTATTTCTTTTTGCATATATTGAATCGTCTACAAAAGGCAAGTTCACTTGAACTCATTTAATTTTTCTAGTTCAAGTTTATTGACCTCCCGCAAGTAGTTCCCTTTAATTATCGTAATACTGCTTCGTGTACATTCCGTTGGGGGTATCGAGGGTTTACACGAGCTAACCCAAAGTATCTTTGACATCGTGCTATTGTCCATTGACTCAAACACAAATCTATATACACACACGATATGAACAAAATTACTAGAACTTGCATATGAGAAAAATATATTGAGATCGAATACATGTTGATTGATTGAGATCTTGTGACTTGAACTATGACATGATAAATTGACTTGTACACTGTAAAAATCCGTTCTAATTGTTGTAAATTAGTGTTAATACATTTCATGATACAATAACATGTTGATTATCCACTTTGATGAACATATATGTGAAGACATTTTATGAATTCCTGCTGCCTGTTCTGTTTTGCACAGAGGTTTCGACCATGTTACCGTAAGAATTAATACTAGTTATATAAAGATGAATTGTAGCCCTAGGTGTCTAGTTGCCAATATCATCCAGAATCTTCGAATTTCGAATTGTAGTCTGTGAGTTATCGCTGTTTTAGAATTCCCGTGTCGGTTATTTTCAGATTCACTACTTCATGTATATTATTATGCATTGTATCATGTTGCTGCATTCTTATCATCCCCTGACATTCTTATACACACTTGCATGAACATGAATGACTTAATAAAATACTAAACAAGCCGGGGTTAATAAGGGTTGACTTAGTAGTGGATAGTCTCAGAAAATGTACTCGGTAGGGCCTTTCTTGTTTACATAGAATATTGACATGGAAGGTGGAGAATTACTTGTGAACTCGTGAACTTGTTATCTTGTTATCTTGTTATCTTGTTATCGTGTTACACCGAGTACACGCTCTGTAGATCCCACCACTATGTCTAAAACGTACACTGTTTTGCGTGCACCGAACCTATGGTATGGGATGCAGTAGTACGCGCACACGATAGGAAAATAAAATGCTAATAAACCTAAGTTGACACATATATACTTGATCGTGACCATTGTTTATTGATACCGTTATTGCTTTTGTAATTTGATCTTGATTCATATTCCTTGATGAACCTTATTCCCTTACTCTCTGCTTTTTACTACTTGCTGTCCGTACTTGCTCTAAGGACAAATTATTCTTTCTTTTTAGATGAACAAGTACAGGTGCACAAGGAGAATTACCAAAAGGCATTGGTGAGCAGTTCTTCTACGATTGGAGCAGGAGCTTGCCAGAAGGTATTTGTTGTTTATTTTCAGTTGTTGGTTATTAAATTAGACTATTGCATGTTTAGTATAAGTATTTATTTATGTGATTATGTATTTATGCGTGGTTGTGATTATTTCCTTGTCATGCTGTTGAGTGAAGACTGGTACAGCTTATGGATGATATTAGTTGGCGTAATTATATCATTCGCTGGGCCTCAGTTACGTGTCTGTGTTCCTGTATTCTGGAAAGCGGGGTGTGACAGGTTTTTAGTGGTATCAGAGCCAGGATAGACTCTAATTATGTTAGAGTTTATCCAGGTTAGGCTCTAACTATGTTGGAGTTTAGCCGGTTTGGCTAATGTGTTAGTCACATTTGACTAATACGTTAGTCAAGTTTGGCTCTAGCCAGTCTAACTCAATAATATGCGCACCACGTCAATCACATGAACATGTAATAACCAACATATAATCTGGATACTCCTCTCATTTGATTCATCTTTTGATCCCTTCACATTCAGTTCCTTCATTTCTTAGTTGTTTCATCCCTTCCATTCATTTACATTCATTGATTCCTTGCTGGGTATAATTTTATTCTTTTGTGCTCATATTCCTTTGATCTTGGAGTTGTCCATTCTTTTCTTTCCTCTTGGTTCGTCGATCGACATTGGTGGATCTTCAACGACATGTTAGAGGCTTGTTTAATTCCTATGTTACTATATATTTTTATGATATGTTTATTGTGTAAATTTGCTACACTGCATATTTATTTTCTTATTCACATTTGCATTGTGCTTATGCATGTATTTCATTCCGTTTTTCTCTCCACTTTTATAAATCAGTTTCACTACTACTATTTTGTACTATTGTGTTTGATATTTATAATCTATACATCTATTTTGATATTCCATTGTGTGACTTTCAACTCTATTTCTTATTTTTTTTACTATTTTTATATCACGAATTTCAAAACAGAACATCATACTTAAATTAAATGTCCCATAATCTGTGCATATGGAAGGTTACATCTTCTATTTTACCATTTCGGTGCAACCTAATGTCGAGATGGCAAATATGCAACTCGATGTCAATGGAGGCAAATTGCAACTGGATGTCGGGGAGGCAAAATGTGCAACCGAATATCCAGACGGCAACCTACAACCTGATGTCGTGAAGGCAAACATGCAACTTGATATTAAGGAGACAAGATTTTCTACCTATTTGCTAATTGATATTTCAAGACTCTTTACTTATATAATGAAACTAATGGTAAAGAAATATTTTTCTTTATGACATTTTGTTTATACAATTACACTTTATGTTTACATACAATTTGAACTAGTGTAATTGATTATACTCTATTTTGTGTTTACAATTTTTTCTCCATTTATGTTACGATTGAGTACATCAACTATGGTCTATGTTTTCGTTCTTTTGTGAATTACTATTTATTGCCACCGTTTCTCAATTCTTTAATATTTTAGATTTCTCACTTACTTTTGTTTCCACGTCTTAATTAATGATTTGACGCTTACTTTTGTAACATTTAATGAACTCCTTTTAAGTCTTCTTGTATATATATATTTTGGCCTATTTTGCTCGTTACCCTTTAATGTGTTTTTCGAGTATTGATTATAATGTCAACATTCACTAATTATTATGTGTCTTTTACATCGCAAAGCGGGGTGTTTTCTCCAATTTCACGCTCGGGGAACGTTTTGTTCGAAAACTTGCCGCCGACCTACTTGACGCCTTGGACCGTTGCGAAGTGGCAGTCTGTCCCCCCCCCCCTTTTTTTCTTTCTTTTCACGCCTTCTTCCCTCGTCTTCTTCATTCGTCTTCCTCCTTTGACGCTCAGAGCTCAAGTCGAACGCTCGGAGCTCCTTCCTTTGACGCCTTCCTCCTTTGAGCTTGATGAGTGGGGGCCCATCAAAGGCGTGGTTTGGCGAGGGGAGCACGCCGTCGGCGATGGAGACGAAACTCGGTTGGAGCTTGGAGGTCGATGCTCGGCGAGAACGGAGGAGGAGCTTCGGCGAAGCTGGAGAGGGAGCTCGGCATCGATGCCCGACCGCGATGGTGGAGCTTGTGAATGGGGTCGACGAGTGATGTTGGAGTTCGGAGGCATTTGGCGATGGTGAAGGAGCTCGGAGGCAGTGGATTCGGAGTTGGGCGAGGTGCTCGGAGCTCGGTTTTGGAGGTGAGCTCATGAAGGAGGTCGACGATTAAGATGTTGGGTTCGGAGCTTAGTTGAAGAAGTGATGGGTTCGAGCTCGGCAACGTAAGGTTCGGCGCTCGCAACACGGAGGTCGACGAGGAAGGAGATCGGCGTGGAGCTCCGAGCTCTTCGATGGCTTGGCAAGGAGTGGAAGCTCGGGATGTTTGGGTTTTGGTGCTCATCAGTGAAGGAGAAGAAGAGGAGGGTTGCGGTTTGGGCCTATAACAGGTCCAAACCCGACTCGTTAACCCACCAATTTTTTTTGGATTTGTTGTTGTTGATCGGGGTCGAGTGCGGATCTTGAGGCAGAGTTTTTCTCCATTTCCACGCTCAGAGCCACGTTTCCTTGGAATTTGGCACCGATGGACGTGGCTCAATCTGAGCTGTTGGATCTTGATCAAGTGCAATTTTTGAGGCGACATTTTCCCCAATTTCATGTTCGGGGACACGTTTGCTCGGATTTGGCTCCGAGAGACGTGGCAAGATCAGGGCCGTTGGATCTTGATCAGGCGTGAATATTGAGACGATGTTTTCCCCAATTTCATGTTTGCGAACACGTTTGCTCGAATTTTGGATCCAAGTGACGTGGCAAAATCTGAGCAGTCGATCTGGATCAAGCTCGTATTTTGAGGCAAAGTTTTCCCCTCATTTTTACGTTCAGCGCAACTATGTTGTATCCCACTTTCCCGATGCTACGGAGGTCGGACCAGGGTGTGTGACCCCTCGTTTCAAAGCTGACTCGAAGATCTATAATTTCTCTTCAGAAGTCAGTTGAAGAATCACCCTCCTTCATGGTCAAAATAGTCCCGCAACATCTTTGTCTTCGCGAAGTTAAGAAGAGCTTCGTATGACTGTTGAAAAGATCCATTCTTGTAGGCGGGACTAAGGAGCGTCTTTAGACGAGTTAGGCTCCGAACTCTCTTAGAAGAAGGCCGCTCAGGAGGTGAGTGGGACGGAGAACATCATCAGGCTCTAAGAGAGAGCCGTTCGAGAGACAAGTTTGAGGAGCAGCTCTAGGGGAGAGTTTGAGCTCCGAACTCGGTTGGAAGAAGACCACTCGGGAGGCGAGTGGGATGAAAAGTCATCCCCACGCTCTAGGAGAAAGCTGTTTGGGAGACAAGTTTGAGGAGCAACTCTAGGGGAGAGTTAAGCTCCGAACTCGTAGAGAAGAAGGCCACTCGGGAGGCGAGCGGAGCGAAGAATCGTTCCCACACTTTAGGAGAGAGCGGTTTGGGAGACAAGTTTGAGGAGCAACTCTAGGGGAGAGTTGAGCTCCGAACTCGTAGAGAAGAAGGCCACTCAGGAGGCGAGCGGAGTGAAGAGCATCACCAGACTCTAGGAGAGAGCCATTCGGGAGACGAGTTTGAGGAGCAACTCTAAGGGAGAGTTTGAGCTCCGAACTCGGTTGGAAGAAGACCACTCGGGAGTAGTATGAATGTTCGTTTTGAGCCCCGAAACCGCATACTTGCAAGCTGCGAGGGCAATTTTGAACCATGATTGTGAACTTCGAACTAATTGCCACGGAGTTTCAACAGTTGTGGGAACAATTCTGAATGGTGAGTTACTGTGTACCCGCTCATTTGCAAGTAGCTAAAGCGGCATCAAACCAAGTGTTGGACTCCGAACTTGCTGTTAAGAGAGTTTCAACAGTTGTGGGAGCAATTTCGAATGGTGAGTCACTTTGTACAAGCTTGTTCGCAAGTAGCTAAAGTAGCATCGAACCAAGTGTTGGACTCTGAACTTGTTGTTAAGAGAGTTTCAACAGTTGTGAGAGCAATTTCGAATGGTGAGCCACTTTGTACAAGCTTGTTCGTAAGTAGCTAAAGTAGCATCGAACCAAGTGTTGGACTCTGAACTTGTTGTTTGAGGGGGTTAACGAGTTGTAGGAGCAATTCCGAATGGTGAGCTGCTCCGCACTTGTTTGTTTAAAAGCGGCTAAAGTGGCGTCGAACCAAGTGTTGGACTCCAAACCCATTTTTTGAGCTTAGTAGGTTATGGGAGCAGCCCTGTAAGACAAGCTGCACTCCGAACTTACCGTTTGACGAGTCATAGATGTGACTTGGTGAGATAGAAATGCGGAAAATGCAATAATTTTTAATAGAAAAAAGCTAAGTTTTATTGAAACAAACTAAGTGGTCACTTCAATGGGGCGGGCCATTATTACATGCTTTTTTGGCCGTGTTACAAGCATCGGCCTTACTGAAAACTGAAATCCTACTTCTACAATAGGGTGAAGGCCTCTTGGGAGGATTTTGGTTCTCCCCCCATTGGACCTCCATAGATAAGGTGGAGAACGGCCTCAGGTTCGGAGTCTTGGAACTCGTTGGGCTTCTCGGTTCGCTTGTAGGTTCCTCGGGGTGGAAGATCGGCCTCGTCTTTTCGGATGAACTTGGCCAGGTGTCCCCGCTGTATGAGTTCTTCGATCTCCTCTTTGAGAGCTCGACAATCATCTATGTCGTGGTTGTGGTCCCTATGAAAACGACACCACTTATCCCTGTTTCTTTTCTTGCCAGGGGTATTCATTCTAGGGGGACCGCGGAGTAGCCCTTCTTTATCCACCTCCATAAGAACTGCTAATATACTAGCATTGAGGGGGGGGGGGGGGTAAACTTCTCAAAACGAAGAGCTGGGCGGCGCTGGCCATTGTCGTCCTTATGGAATTTTTGGGACCCTTCTTCGCCTGTATTCTTCCATTTGTTCCCGAAAGATGATTCCTCTGGACTAGGGGGGTTGAGAGCTTCTTCCGCTCGGATGTACTTCTCGCTTCTAAGCAGGAGTTCTGACAAGTCCCGAGGAGGCTTTGTAACCCCCCGAATACCAAATAAGGATGAATTCGAGATTCCACAGGATCTTTACTTCACTTCGTACAATTTTACAAGGAATTTAAAACTTTTCTCCACAACAATACGTCAGAGTTTAAAATACAACTTGGGTTTACATAGCGGAATAATAAAAGATTACATCATTTGAAGAATACAACTTATACAACTTAAAATAAATCATCGATTGCATCACAATAGCTTTGTTCCTTCATGGATAGTCCATTACTTGCATATCAACCTGTGGGCACGTCAGTCACTTATAACTGACGAAAGTGTTATACTTGGCTATCCTCTTTATGCTGTACATATTACGATCTCATTACTTTAACAAATCACAATTACAAGATTGAATGAAACAAATAAAGTGTTAAATTGTGTCTACGCTAAACATGTAGGTGTATGTCATGCCTTAATGCCTAATGCACACAATTTTATACTAATATGACACTAATGCACACTTGTTCGGATTCTATGCATCTCATACTACATAGGTCCGAGGACAAGCGCCTACGTACTCTACAATAAAGGACTCGATCCCACGCCATGAAAACTACCCGGTAATAAAACAAGGTTTAGATCATTCCACGAATATAGGTCCCATTCCGACGACTATTTTAACGGTTCCCACATCATGTGAATCATCCCGCAAGTGCCCCCTAGCCCTGGTATACGTATATACTTTGGAGACGGTAAACTATCCGCCCGACTTCGCCAAGTCCCGGATTTACATATAAACAAAACTCGTCTCCCACAGAGCAACCTCAGTCCGACGACTGGGTCTATAGCCATGGAGATCCACCGCCGACTATATAGAGGCAACCCACTTACGTTTGCTCAGGTTCATTACATCTTCACCTAAGTGCCTAATTATTTTAGTTCAAGACATAAATGTGTTATCAATCCTAGAATCAGTTTTACCTCCTACCGGATTTGTTCATAAAAATTATACGAAATCGCCAGACGGCATTATCTTGCGATCAAGTCTCAAAATCTTTCTTTCAAAATCACCGGTAACTGAGGTCTTACTAATTCTTAAAATCATAATTTTCATGTACAAAAATCATGGGTACACATACCCTTTTAAGAATCATGTCTTAAACCTAGATTATTTCATCTTTCAATTTGTTCACAAAAATATATAGTCTTGTCACTATTCATAATCTATTTACTCATTCATAATCTTTAATAAGCAATTAATTTATTTCAAGAGCACAACTTCATCAACAAATTCAAACTCTTATAATCTTGACTCACTTCAAAAATATTCATTCAAAGAAGTATCAGAAACTCAGAAAAATATCAGTTAGAGCAGTAACAGTCGACTTCATAGGGTGATCGGTCGACTGTCTCGCGCAAAATCTAAACTCAAGAAATCATCGATCAGAGCAGTGACAGTCGATTGCGTACCGAAGCCAGCCGACTGTTCTGCGAGAAATCCAACCTTTAAGAAAACATGACTCATTGCGGTGACGGTCAACTGTGAAAGGAGCCAGTCGGCTGTTCCGCACAAAATCCACTTTTTCAAGAAAGCTCTGCAATCAGGTTCGTGACGGTCGACTGTTGGAACTTTACCGGTCGACTGTCATTCTTACGGACTGCAGATTTTGGGTTTGTAAAACTCATATTTTGACATGTTATTTCTACTCATTTAAATAATTTGCTTTCTCATTTTTCACATAAACTTAGATTTTTCTTTAGGAAACTAAAACTTACAAAAGAAAAGAAATTAGTGTCCATGACGAGTGGTTATATTCTCACTTTAACAAAAATGTACTTTATAACAAATACTAGTGTATTCACTTGAACAAGAATACTCTTCATGAATTAGTTTACATTCTTTTGAATTTAAACATACATATGTCGATACATTAATAAAAATTTCTTTCTTTACTTATCATGGTTTTTATCATACAAAGCTACTTTCACATCCTATTATACTAACATGAATTTCATTCATAATTTTCACATCAAATTTCCTCTTAATATGTCAACAATATCATTTACAAGCATATTAACATGGTTCATAACCTCAAATAATTCCTTTCTCTTTTAATTAGCATGGTATCTTTTTTTTTCCTACTCAATCACAACAACCGGCATATCATTTTACACTAACATAAATTTATCTATTCATATCAACATTCTATTTGTAATTCTCATCTTTAGCATGCATATCCTACGTTGGAAAATAATGAGATCACCTACTAACAT
>JACEHZ010000099.1:0-125000 GCA_017893485.1 Hemerocallis citrina | reverse complement strand
CCCCGTATTTAAGATATATATATATATATATATATATATATATATATATATATATATATATATATATATATATATATATATATATATATATATATATATATATATATATATGGTGTATAATATGGTGGAATTGGTTGGTTGTCCTATAAAAGTTTCTATAGGGGTGCATGGAATCATGGCCATGTGATTATGAATGCATGGCAGTTGGCTCTGTATGTTGCCAGGTGGGGCCCATTCTCCTTGCTGACATGGTCAGAGAGAAGGGGAAGGGGGCCGATTGTATTGGCTGTGTAGTGCTGCACGTGCACTAAGGGATGTGGTATTGATTTTTCCCACATCGGAGGATTTGCATGATTAATTAATAATAAATAATATTGCCTATAATCAAGAGTCACCAAATCGGCTAACCACCTTTTGAGAGGCAGCTTGTGGTGGGCAGTTGTACTAATAAATAAATAAATAAATTAATTGTCTGAGTTTGGGGTCGGGTTGTTACACAAAAAGCTGGGGCTCAGCGGGTGAAGGCCTTCAGAGACTCCCAATTAGTATTGAACCAAATATCTGGAGAATATGGAGCTCAAGACCCACGGATGGTCAAGTATCTGGCCTATGATAAGGAACACCTGTCTGATTCTCAGGATGCCTCAGTTACTCAGGGTCCCCCGGGAGGAAAATGTGCAAGCAGGCGCTCTTTCCAAACTGGCTTCCTCTTCCTTTAAAGTCCTGAAACACACAGTACAGATCGTGGGCCTGAAACACACAGTACAGAATATGAGTCGATATATCCTTTCACCTTGACACAAAGTATTCTCTACACCGACATGGTCATGCAAGACTTTGACAATTTCATTGTTAATAATGCTTTGGTAGAAGAGGAAGAAGATGAGGACCACGGGCTTGAAGTTGAGGAGGAGGAAGATAACGGAGAAGGTCCGGTTAATGATGTTAACATTAATGTACATGTTAACAATGTGGTATCACCAAAGAAATCCATTAGTGCATCTGTACATGAGTTTCAGTCGAGTGAATAGATGACCTGTGCGACCGTACATGAACATCCACAGTCTTCTGTCGGCTCTCCATCGGTCAAAGATTTTCAACTAAAGATTGTATACAACATCAAGTTAAGATGTACTCCGTGAAGAACCATCGAGAATTCGTGAAGGTGAAATCGACCCTAAATTTATACTATGTCAAATGTAACTATGCACCGATCAAACATACACCCGAGGAGTTGCAGAAAATATGGAGCTCGTAAATGAAGTGGGATGTCCATGGCGATTGCGTGCAATTGTTCCAACAGTTATCTCATACTGTTATTCACAACAACGACATTAAGATTTAAATTTTTTTCTTCCAAACAGCATATCCACCAAACTCTCTGTCTCCACAGTCGTTGTTTCAAATAACGACATGAGATAATAGTTGCCCTTCTTAGAAAGAGCGGCGACAGTTGCAAAGAATACACAGTTTTTTAAAGTAAAAATTTGAACTGATGCCGCTCTTGAAAATAAAGGCATCCATTATCTCATGCCATTGTTTGGAACAACCACTGTGGAGACAGAGAGTTTGGCAAAGAAGCTGTTTGGCCAAAAATATGTCTAACCTTAATGTCGTTGTTGGGAATAACGGTATGAGATAACTGATGTCATTTTCTAAAACAATGAAAACAGTTGGAAGTAATAAATGAATTTTTAGAAGTAAAAATATGTACTATTGCCACTCAAGGAAAGAATGGCATCAGTTATTTTCATGCCGTTATTGGTAACAATGACTTTGGAGACAGAGAGTTTGGCAGACCTGTAACGTTATTCCCAACAACGACATCAGTTATTTTAAGTTTAAATCAAAGCATGCACAGACATTAGAGCTTTTCTTCATGTATCAGACTTCAACTTATCAATGAATCAAGGCTATACATTTGCATTGACAACAATTTTGCCAAACAATCAATATCAATAAGTTTACATGCATACTCATGAAGTATATAATTATTGAATACCATATATCACAACACAATAATTGACAACGAAGAAGATCACATTAATCCCAAATTTTTTCAAAGTTTATAACATAAAGTTCATAATTTTCCACACTCTCACAAAATTCATGAAGTACACAGTTATAAAGTTCACAAAAGTTGGCAAGTACATAGTTATAAACTCACACAAATCCATACACCCCCTAACTAGGCGAGTGGTGTTGCGGTTTGCTCCTCTTCTGAGATGGGACTCTCCTCATACGTTCTACAATATCCTCTGTCACCAGTTTATTTAAATCAGTGGCACCAGCTAAGTTGGCTTGATCATCTTTTGTAGTAACACCATTCTAACTCAGCTACTTGTGACAGTCTCGAAATTCCTAATCCCTCTACAATAATAACAACGGATCTTACCCTTGTGTGCCCTATCCCTTTCTATTGAAGTATCACCATCCACTGTCAAACAACCTGTAGGAGTAAATCCTCCTCTATGAGCCTACTTTCTTAGTTCATCTTTCTTCAAACTGTTAACCACCCCGACTACTGTAAGTGGTTCCTTGGAAGATTTCACGTGTAGCACAGTAGTTATCAAGTGATCATAAAAACTGGTAGTGAATATATCAAGTTGAAAGCTTTATCCTCTTCGTTAAGATCTTCAGTGTTAATTACCTTCAATTCAGCTATTATCTTATTGAACTCCATAATATGATCATGAAGATGGGTACCTTCTTTCATTGAAAACTGAAACATCTTCATCTTCCAGTACATCTGATCCAACAACGACAATTCCGAGTAGTCAGATTTGAGTCTCGTTCATAGACTCGCCGCACTTTTCTCCCCAAGGATATTACACTTGATTTCATATGCCAATTGCAGCCTGATTAAACTCTAGGCATTCAAACAAATCTCATCACACTTCTCATGCTTCATGTCGGTTGACTTCTTCTTTTCTAGTGCAATGTGCAAGTTCTTCTGAACCAAAACATCATACATGTCGACCTTCCATAGATTGAAGTTGATCTTACCGTCAAACTGCTTTATTTTCGTCTTTTGATCTGCCATTTTCTCCAAGGAACTCGAACAAATACACGAACTTAATGCTTTCATACCACTTGTTAGAAAATTATTCCCTCTAGAGGATCTTGTTGAGTCTGCGACACGATCGATACAAACCACCAAGCAAATACTAGTTCACACCAATCACACAATGCACACAAGAATTGTCACGGTTGGGGCTTTTGCCTTAATACAGGGGAGGAAGAACTGAGATGTTTTTCAATTAGAGAATATAATAATATTACAATTCTCATCATGACCATCTCTCAAGCCTAACTGGAACTACTTGTTGTTTACAATGGAGAAATCTCTCACCACTCAGATGAAGTACTATCTTCTTCTATTCGGTACTCAATAAGATCATATCGTTCTTTGAGCAGTTACAATTGATTATATAGATATCTAGAGAAACTTAGTTTGATACACTTTATACATTAACTACTTGATCAATACTAAAAAGATAACCAAGCATAGAGAGCCGTACGATCTAACTTGAACATGAAGTTGGGCTTCATACGAATTCCCTAGAACCGACCCAAAACGGCTTCAGCCATGCATGACAGTCGACTGCACAAGATTGTAGTCAACCGCATCACCAAGACTCAGATTCGAAGAGGTGTCGGTCGACTGTGCAGTCGACCACACCTTCTTCTGTTGTTGTTGCTGCTGACTGCTTCTTCCTTTCTTCAATTATTTGCTTCGATTCCATCTCATCACTTCATCGTCTTCTTCATCGAACGCATGTGTATGCAAGACATATAATCCCAACAATCTCTACATTGGATTGTATACTCATGAATCCACACATGTATGATTTAAACTCTTCTAAACTCTTTCATCTCCGCTTTGTAAATAACCCGGTTCTATGGCTTCTTCTTCTAGTTGAATCTACATCCATATGTTTTTCGCTTTCCCTCCACTTTCTAACGCAAAACCCTAAAACCCTAGAGCAAAAATCTGACTTCTGTTTACTCTCAAACTTCATCTCTCCTACATCCCTCTCCTCCCACTCCGAAATACAACTCCCCCAATGTGATAAATCTCCAACATTGTCTTTGGTAATCTCATAAATCATCCACAGCGTATTTTCCATGTTCCAACTTACGGTTTAATTTGAAGGTATTCCTATAACCATATGTTGTGTAATTTGCAAAGGTTATGCTTGGAAGTAGTTAATGACTCGAATATTCGTTTATTTATTGTTGGCCTATACCACTGCCCGAAGGCTGTGACGATCCACTCTGTCGCACCATTTCTCTGTCAACATTAATAAAGCATTTCTCATGGAAAAGAAATTGAGTATTGAGATTACACTACTCGTTTCAATACTGTCACACCCCGCTTCCCATTATACGGGAACACAGGTGCCTAACTGAGGTCTGGAGAATGATATAAGTATGCCAACTCATATCATACATAAGCTGTACAATGTCAGAATCTCAACAATACAATAATAATCACATAAACATGAATATAATACAACAACCAATATATGAGATACAAGAACTTACCAAATAGCCGGAGAATATGCAATACAATAACAGCTCGACGAGTTCTTTCAGTAACCCATCGTCTGTATCTGTATAACATAACTCAATAGAAAGATGGATGGAGCACCTGTTAGAGCAAGTTGTGGTCCGCATGTAGTACAAGAAAAAATGGGAACAAGGTAAATAAGAATACAGAGCAAGAAACAAGAATCAAGAGCACATAACATAGCATGAAAAAATGCAACTGGTAAATAGGGTCAAATGAACTGGTAAGCAAGTAAACATGATCAGATAACAGGATTAGGTAATAGATAAACATGTAAACTTGTAACACTTATCAGATAAACATGTGAAACAGGTGACAGAAATATGCAGGTGAAACATATTATTCTTAAGTCTTTTATTTAATTCTATCTAATGCATCACTCATGCGTCCCATACCACATGGTTGCTGCATACAAACAAGTTACGTTTAGATTTAGCGGTGGATTCCATAGAGCCGTGTACTCAAGCATCATATAAACTGATAAACAGATAAACAGACTCATGAATCATGTAATTATGTATTCATGCAAACATGTGGGACCCCCGAGCCCCTTTTTGAGTACACCTTCCTATAGAGAAGGATGAATTCAGGTAAACATGTAAACAGATAAACAGATAACAAATGGGAAACACGAGCTCCCTTCAGAGTACACTTGCCTATATTGTCCACTACCAGATTTTTCCCTTAAACCCCGGCTTGATACTTATTCTATTTACCAAAACAGACGTGAATGTGCAAAATTAGGTTCAGGTTAACATGAAAGGGATAGAAAACCAAGTTCAGACTGGGCGAAAAATATGTTCGGGTGCCATAAACAAACTTATAAATATTGAAACAACAAGAACTCTAATTTTGGACAGCAGGATGTTGCTGCGCCAAAACTGGAATTCCCGATGGTAGAGAAAAATAATTCAAGATCGGTCAGAAGTTCCAGAAACTTGACTCCTCACCGGTTCTAACGCATATTTAAATTCAACATTCCGATAAAAATAACTAAATCAATTAGTCTGTTCTTTACGGATTTTCTGTTATGGCAGAAACTTAGGGTACAATTCTTATATTCATAGAACAACAAGAAATTCATTTAGAAATTCTATAAAGTTTATAATCAGGTTCTTAATCATGTTAAGAAACATACTGGAATTTATCATGGCATAATTAAACTATTAATCTGACTTTTAAATTAATAAACATGTTAATACATCGTAAATAAGAAATTTTAAAGCTAGTAGCATTAAAAATGGGATATCTCGCACATCACATATCAGATTTCAGATCCATTGGATGTTCTGAAAACCAGAAATAGGGGCCTACATTTCATGGTCATAAACTTAGTCATTATTCTAATATTAACATGGTTTAATTCGTCGTGCCAAATCAGGGCAACAGTGTTTTTTCTTTCTGGATTATAACATTAATAATAAACACGATGGATCCAAATTGATGTACGATGCCAATCAGAATTTAACGGGTATTCAAATCAGTATGCCATGTCTATTCTCAATCTCATTAAGATGGGAAAAAATATTAACATGAATATGATATTAACATACGATATAACCGTAAGATCACCTACAACAAAACCTTCTATACCTCTTAGTTATTCATGGTCATGAATTCACATACACTACAAAAGAAAGTAGCTTTCCCGGTGCTTGTTTACGTCTATACCGGCATTTTTTTACACCGGTGAAACTTTCACCGGCGTTTACAATAACGCCGGTCCAACTGCCGCCGAAGCGGGTGTCGCTGAAACGAAGGGGTCTACACCGGCGTTTTTGGTGGACGCCGGTAAATGTTAGGACTACACCGGCGGTCATAAAACGCCGGTGTATATTGGTCTCTGGGTGCCGTTCTTGTGCACCTATATACATACACCGGCGGTCGTAAACCGCCGGTATTTATCCATTCACCGGCGTATATTAAAACGCCGGTGTAGATCGAAAGTATACCGGCGGTCAAGAAACGCCGGTGTATGTGCGTTTATGAGTGCCTGCTTTTCCCTGTTTACGAACACCGGCGCTACCAAAAATGCCGGTGTAGTTATATACGCCGGCGTTTATAAAACGCCGGTGTACGACTGTGCCGTTACAGCTGATAGCATTCGCCGGCGTGCGTTGAAACGCCGGTGTATCACACACTCCAACAATTAAATTATATAGACCGCCGTTTTTTAAAATGCCGTTCTGGCTATGCCCGTTTATTTTCGATACTCCGCTTTTCCGTTCGATTTCAATTCACAGTTTCATTTACAAAACCTGTAAACTAATTCTCACAACTGATTCAATCAATTTTGTTGCATACTGCTGCGCAAACCACAACCAAACACAAGAATAATTAAAGATAATCAAGTTTCACACGTATCATATCAACGTCCAAATTCATTGATTAATTAACAGTGTCATAATTAACAAATTAATATAGAGACTAACATCCAAAATATCCAAACAAACCAGTCTGACAAATATCCAAAATATCCCAAATTCAAAGTATGACATAACTCTCAATAAAAAAACCAGTCTGACATAACAACCGCAAGGAGGAGGACATAAGAACAACAACCATACAGCAAGGAGGACATAAGAACAGCAAGGAGGACCGCAGATTCATACCCCTCGAGTAGCTTCAGCTCTGATCATCAGAATTTCCTTCATCTTGACGACCGCTCTGTGAAAAAAAAAACAATAGTTTAATTGAACAGTAGATCACAATACAGAATATACATATTTTTTGAACTTGCAAAAAGAACTACCTGTATCTCGAATTATAAGATCAAAGTGCCAACTGCAAATGGAATTGTTAATGATATATACAGAGGTAAAATAATTACATTGCAATGCTAAAAATCTAGTACTTAATTTTGTTTTTAAATATATCTAAAATAACAAAACAAATGAAAATTCAGTATCTAACTTGATATCTTTATATTCTCCTCTGATTGGGAATATCCACTATCTAAAACAATAAAACAAATGAAAATTCAGTATCTAAGCATGTCCTTCATGGATTGTTCAGACAATCCATGAAACTGTCATCGTGGATGGAAACCAAATATAAGAAAAATAAGAAAAATAAGATAGTGCTCATATCAAGTGTATTTTTAGGGAACTGTCATCGTGGAAGGAAACCAAATATATATAGAAGCCAGAAATGGAAACAGAAAGAAGAAAGGTAGAGACTTTGGATACACCAGGCTACCATAGCGGCATTTTCCTCATCTCTCTCTCATCCCTTATTTCCCTTCAGCACACGAACAGAAAGAGACATCAGCAACCACCTTAAGAGCGACAAGAACAACAATAATAATAAATTATTATGAACAAGATGTCTCTATATGGGTTTCCAGATCTCCACTCGAGCCCATTCTTTCTAATCACAGCCCAATTAAGAACATAGACAACATCCACTAAACAATCCAATCATAGCCCAGTCAAAATTTGTCATCCTGGATCTTAATGAAATACGCTTCATTAACAGTGAAAGAAAATGAGGATGCTAGCAGCATACTTAGTTTGGAAGTGAACCCATTTTTTGTTAAAAAATCATTCCAAAGATGGCAATCAGCTTCATTAACAGTATCTGAAAATGAAAATTTCCATTATCTGAGCTTATATGTTGCTCTACTAATTCACTGTGCCCAACTAACTCTAAAACCCAATTGTTGTGCGTATCCGGAGGATTTTGGGATACGTACCTATAGCATCCTCAGTTCACAGTAAACCCGTTTTGGTCAAAAAAACATGCCAAGATCACAATCAGATGCATGAAAATAAGCGTCACTAACAACAAAAGAAGAAACTGGGGATGCTATGCAGCATACTTAGTTTGGAAGTGAACCCATTTTGTGTTAAAAAAACCGGTTACATTGACAGTATTTGAAAATGAAAATTTCTCCATCATCTGAGCTTATATGTTGCTCTACTACTTTTTAGCCCAACCATATCGCAAAACCCAAGTGTTGTGCATATCCGGCCGGAGGATTTTGGCATACGTACCTATATAATATCCTCAGTTCACAGTGAACCCATTTTTGGTATAAAAACATACATGCCAAGAAGACAATCAAGTGCTTGAAATCAGCTTCACTAACAGTTGGTGAAAATGGGACCATAAAATAGCTTAAGAAGACCATCAGGTTTGTGAAATAAGCTTCACTAACAGTGAAAGAAACTGGGGATGCTATGCAGCATACTTAGTTTGGAAGTGAACCCATTTTGTGTTAAAAAAACCATGCCAAAGATTGCAATCAGGTTACATTGACAGTATTTGAAAATGAAAATTTCTCCATCATCTGAGCTTATATGTTGCTCTACTTTTTTTTTAGCCCAACCATATCGCTAAACCCAAGTGTTGTGCATATCCGGCCGGAAGATTTTGGCATACGTACCTATATACCATCCTCAGTTCACAGTGAACCCATTTTTGGTATAAAAACATACATGCCAAGAAGACAATCAGGTGCTTGAAATCAGCTTCACTAACAGTTGGTGAAAATGGGACCATAAAATAGCTTAAGAAGACCATCAGGTTTGTGAAATAAGCTTCACTAACAGTGAAAGAAACTGGGGATGTTATATATGCAGCATACTCATTTTGGAAGTGAACCCATTTTGTGTTAAAAAAACCATGCCAAAGATTGCAATCAGGTTACATTGACAGTGTCTGAAAATAAAAATTTCTCCATTATCTGAGCTTATATGTTGCTCTACTACTTTTTTAGCCCAACTATATCGCAAAACCCAATTGTTGTGCATATCCGGCCAGAGGATTTTGGCATACGTACCTATACAATATCCTCAGTTCACAGTGAACCCATTTTTGGTATAAAAACAAACATGCCAAGAAGACAATCAGGTGCTTGAAATCAGCTTCACTAACAGTTAGTGAAAATGGGACCATAAAATAGCTTAAGAAGACCATCAGGTTTGTGAAATAAGCTTCACTAACAGTGAAAGAAACTGGGGATGCTATGCAGCATACTTAGTTTGGAAGTGAACCCATTTTGTGTTAAAAAAACCGGTTACATTGACAGTATTTGAAAATGAAAATTTCTCCATCATCTGAGCTTATATGTTGCTCTACTACTTTTTTAGCCCAACCATATCGCAAAACCCAAGTATTGTGCATATCCGGCCGGAGGATTTTGGCATACGTACCTATATAATATCTGATGACCACAGTGAACCCATTTTTGGTATAAAAACATACATGCCAAGAAGACAATCAGGTGCTTGAAATCAGCTTCACTAACAGTTAGTGAAAATGGGACCATAAAATAGCTTAAGAAGACCATCAGGTTTGTGAAATAAGCTTCACTAACAGTGAAAGAAACTGGGGATGCTATATATGCAGCATACTTATTTTGGAAGTGAACCCATTTTGTGTTAAAAAAACCATGCCAAAGATTGCAATCAGGTTACATTGACAGTATTTGAAAATGAAAATTTCTCCATCATCTGAGCTTATATGTTGCTCTACTACTTTTTTAGCCCAACCATATCGCAAAACCCAAGTGTTGTGCATATCCGGCCGGATGATTTTGGCATACGTACCTATATAATATCCTCAGTTCACAGTGAACCCATTTTTGGTATAAAAACATACATGCCAAGAAGACAATCAAGTGCTTGAAATCAGCTTCACTAACAGTTGGTGAAAATGGGACCATAAAATAGCTTAAGAAGACCATCAGGTTTGTGAAATAAGCTTCACTAACAGTGAAAGAAACTGGGGATGCTATGCAGCATACTTAGTTTGGAAGTGAACCCATTTTGTGTTAAAAAAACCATGCCAAAGATTGCAATCAGGTTACATTGACAGTATTTGAAAATGAAAATTTCTCCATCATCTGAGCTTATATGTTGCTCTACTTTTTTTTTAGCCCAACCATATCGCTAAACCCAAGTGTTGTGCATATCCGGCCGGAAGATTTTGGCATACGTACCTATATACCATCCTCAGTTCACAGTGAACCCATTTTTGGTATAAAAACATACATGCCAAGAAGACAATCAGGTGCTTGAAATCAGCTTCACTAACAGTTGGTGAAAATGGGACCATAAAATAGCTTAAGAAGACCATCAGGTTTGTGAAATAAGCTTCACTAACAGTGAAAGAAACTGGGGATGTTATATATGCAGCATACTCATTTTGGAAGTGAACCCATTTTGTGTTTAAAAAACCATGCCAAAGATTGCAATCAGGTTACATTGATAGTATTTGAAAATGAAAATTTCTCCATCATCTGAGCTTATATGTTGCTCTACTACTTTTTTAGCCCAACCATATCGCAAAACCCAAGTATTGTGCATATCCGGCCGGAGGATTTTGGCATACGTACCTATATACCATCCTCAGTTAATGGAAGAAAAATACGAATAGGGCTCATAGCAAGTGTAGTTTTAACTGGAATTGTCATCGTGGAAGGAAACCAAATATAGAAGTCAGAAAGAGGAATGGTAGAGAATGAGGATACACCAGGCTAACATAGCGGCATTTTCCTCATCTCTCTCTCATCCCTTCTTTCCCTTCAGCACACGAACACATAGAGACATCAGCAACAACCGCAAGAGTGACAAGAACAACAATAATTATTAGCTTATATGAACAAGATGTCTCTATATGGGTTTCTAGATCTCCACTCCAACTCGTCTCTTTCTAATCACAGCCCAATTAAGAACAATTGTTCACGGTCACTGTTAAAGAAACATATATGCTCAGATTATGAAAAATTTATATGCTCAGATTATGGAAATTTTCAGTCACTGTTAAAGAAACTAAGTAGGCTGCATAGCATCCCCAGTTTCTTTCACTGTTAGTGAAGCTTGTTTGGAATACAGATCACTCAAACATGCCCCTTGTTTCTGAACTCAAACATCACATTAATAAACATCTTTTCTAATAATGGCTGCACTTGTGGAAGCTGTCTCTAAGCCTCAATTCTTCAAGGTTTTGTTGCCTACTTCTTTACAGAAGTTGGTACTCTATTCTCCTCTCTTTAAAGAAGAATAGAGTACCAGCTTCTGTAAAGAAGTAGGCAACAAAACCTTGAAGAATTGAGGCTTAGAGAGAGCTTCCACAAGTGTAGCCATTATTAGAAAAGATGTTTATTAATGTGATGTTTGTGAGTTCAGAAACAAGGGGCATGTTTGAGTGAACAATTGGGTTTTGAATGGAGATTGTAGTCATAGATCAATTCTTCATGGAAGAAAAATACGAATAGGGCTCATAGCAAGTGTAGTTTTAATTGGAATTGTCATCGTGGAAGGAAACCAAATACAGAAGCCAGAAAGAGGAATGTTAGAGAATGAGAATACACCAGGCTAACATAGCGGCATTTTCCTCATCTCTCTCTCATCCCTTCTTTCCCTTCAGCACACGAACACATAGAGACATCAGCAACAACAGCAAGAGTGACAAGAACAACAATAATAATAAATTATTATGAACAAGATGTCTCTATATGGGTTTCCAGATCTCTACTCCAACTCGTCTCTTTCTAATCACAGCCCAATTAAGAACAATTCTTCACAGTCACTGTTAAAGAAACATATATGCTCAGATTATGAAAAATTTTCATTTTCAGATACTGTTAAAGAAGCTGATTTCATGCATCTGATTGCTATCTTCTGCATGGTTTTTTTAACACAAATTGGGTTCACTTCCAAACTAAGTATGCTGCATAGCATCCCCAGTTTCTTTCACTGTTAGTGAAGCTTATTTCACAAACCTGATGGTCTTCTTAAGCTATTTTATGGTCCCATTTTCACCTCCTCCAAATCAGTACAACAACACGACTGAACAATCCTTGTTTGCAGGTCATACAATGTCATCTTTACCAGGTTATGTGCCAAAATGGGGTTGGGCATACGATGCAAGGCCGATAAGTATTAGTTGTTTGTGAGTATGCAATAGGATGCAGCTATGAACATGGGCTCATATCAAGTGTAGTATTACGGACTGTCATCGTGGAAGGAAACCAATTTAATATAGAAGCCATATATGGAGCCAGAAAGAGGGATGGTAGAGAATGAGGATACACCAGGCTAACATAGCGGCATTTTCCTCATCTCTCTCTCATCCCTTCATTCTCTTCAACACACACAAAGAGACATCAGCAACAACAGCAAGAGGGGGTTGGTCCAACAATAAGTGTAGATTATAATAAACGAGATGTCTCTATTTAGGGTTTCCAGATCTCCACTCCAACCCTTTCTTTCTAATCACAGCCCACTTAAGAAACATAGACGAAATGCTTATAGACGACAGCCACAATGCAGACTCACAAACACTAGTACGTGTCTTTCATGCATTCAAGTAACATAATCTCTTTAAAAATACCAATTTTAAGACTTACCGATGTTTTTTGACAGTGGGCGGCGTGCTACCCTCACTCTCATATGTTTGCCTGCCACTATTATTTAGTGGCTGCTCATCCCCATGGCTCTCGTTGCCATCATTTATATTTACCCTCTTTCCACGCCTCGGCATGTTGTATCTGTCAAGGATTCGATAACTTGGTTCAAATGATAGTTTGGTTCAAATGACAACGATAGTTTGGTTCAAATGACACTAAGCATAGTTTAATGTAAATAATACCAAGCAGTAGAAAATAGAAAGATAATTAAACCAGTGTATTAAATTCACAATGAACATATTCGAAATTACAGACATAATATTACAACAAGATTTAAGACATAAAATTACAGACATATAATAAACTCAATTGAAAATCATGTAAACTATAATACGACATCTTCCAGTACATCGCCCTCTTCTCCATCCTTGCGGAGCCAAGTCCCGCAAATTCCAACATCGGTTGTGTTTACATCAAACACAGGAAACTCAGAAGCAATGTAACTGTTCATGTCTTCACCGTGTTCATCGTCTGAAGTATCGCCCAGTTGGAATACATCTCTTGGTTGCATAGGGATAGCCACATACGATTTTGGCAGGGTTGGATCTTCAATGTAGAACACTTGTTGCACTTGGGATGGAAACACAAATGGCTCATGGCTAATGTGTGTACCGATGTGAATCAATTTTGAGAAGTTTACAACTGTGAAGCCAAGCTTGTCCTTATTGTTAGCAAAATTCCTATCAAACTCAGCCTAATCCCCACGAAATAAGACAACACGGAAATGGCCAAAATAATTCAACTCAATGATATCCGTGAGCACTCCATAGTAGTCGAGATCCCCATCTACAGGCCTCGTGTCCGATTTGGAAGCATAACTTCTAGTCTTAGACGTCACTACCATTCCACTATTTTGAGACTTCAAATTAGATTCACGATCCTTAGTACGAAATCTAAAACCATTGAATATGTATCCTCCGTATCTTTTGACCATCTGATAGGGATCTTTGGCAAGTACTTGTATTTTAGATGACGCACCTTCAGGACCCAAAGAATGTACCTATTAATTTTGCGCAAATCGTATCAACACCATAGAAAATGTAGATATAATAAAGATTAACTTGCATAACTGTAATTCACCTACATGAGATTCAAACCACTTATGAAAATTTTCATTCATCAGCTTGTTTTGTTCACGTGGTGGTAGTCTTCTTGGTCTAGCCCTTCGTTTGATGTCCCTGACAAATTCGCTAAAAAACAAGCAATTGAAATTAGGAATAACAAAAGTATCAAAAATATCGAACTCCGCGGTTTTCACTGTATTCGATTTACATTCAAAAGCAACTTACTTTCGAAATGGTTCCACTGATGCATGATGGTCTAGCACATTTCGATGTGCCTGTTCCCACGCTAAGCTATCGAGCTCAAATGCATCAACTTTACCAACAGTGGTGCCAGCGGTATCAAAAAGATATTGTGCACCATCAAGGTTGGAAATGTCTGGATTTCTACGTGGTCTACTGGAAGATGTCTCCACACCAGGCAAATACCTGGAAAAAAAATGTGAGCACTCCTCTGATAGATATCCCTGGGCTATTGACCTTTCAGGATATGCTCTATTTTTCACATAACCCTTTAGCCGGTATAGGTACCTGAACATGTACAATTAATAAACTAGAGCAGATTAGGGGATTAAAAGAAATGAGCTTTTGAAAATTCAATTTCGTAAGATGAACGAATTATTTTACCTCTCAGTGGGGTACATCCACCGATAGTGAACAGGACCACCGATTCTGGCTTCACCAGCAAGGTGGATTATCAAGTGAATCATAATAGTGAAAAACGATGGAGGAAATATCATCTCCATTTTACTAAGTGTCAATGCCGCCTGCTGCTCCAATTGGTCCAGATCTTCAACACGAAGCATTCTTGAGCAAATACCTTTATATATGCTACAAAAATTTTTCAGGACAGTAGTGACTTGCTCACACATTGAAGACCTTAGGGCCACAGGAAGGAGATCCTGCATTAGGATGTGGTAGTCGTGTGACTTTAGCCCCTGAAGCCTCTTCTCTTTAAAGTTGACACATTTTGCCATGTTAGAAGAATAGCCATCGGGGACTTTCAGTTCAAGTAGTACTTTGCAAAACAACTCCAACTCCGATTTTGACATTGAATAGATTGCAGGAGGTAGGAGCACTTTCCCGTTCGGCAATTCTTCTGGGTGCAACTCATGTCGGATGCCCATTGACTTCAAATCAAGTCGGCTCTTGAGATTGTCCTTTGTCTTTTGATCATCTCCCATAACTGTTCCTATACAATTCTCACCAATATTTTTTCCGATATGCATCACATCTAAATTATGTCTCAGTAAGTTGAATTCCCAATACGGCAACTTGAAGAAAATACTCTTCTTCTTCCATGCACCTAAACTCGTCAAGTTTTGATCCTCATCCTCGCCATATAGATTGGTCTCCTCATCTTGCTCCGGCCTTGCCCTTTTCTTGCCCTTTGTCCTGACTTCTGGTTCCTTTCCATATTTGAATTGATGACCATCTACCCGCCTCAAAATATCTAAACCAGAGGAAGACCCAGGAGCATGTTCCCACTCGTCGGTGCCATCAAATGTCGCTGCCTCTGCCCGAAATATATGTGTGTCAGGCAACCATCTCCTATGACCCATATAGCAAAACTTTCTGCCATTGTACAACCACCTTGAACTAGTTTGGTCAGCACAACATGGACATGCATAACGTCCTTTAGTACTACATCCAGATAAATTTGCATATGCTGGAAAATCATTGATTGTCCAAGACAATACGGCACGAAGAGAAAATGTTTCTTTAGCTACAGCATCATAGGTTGGAACACCCACCCACAACTTCTGAAGTTCATCTATTAACGGTTGTAGGTACACATCTATATCATTTCCAGGACCTTTCGGTCCAGGAACTATCATGGACAAAATAAATGAGGACTGCTTCATGCATTTCCAAGGCGACAAATTGTATGGTATCAACACAACCGGCCATATGCTGTATGTACTACTCATTTGCCTGAAAGGGTTGAAACCATCACTAGCTAGTCCAAGTCTCACATTTCGAGGATCTTCCGCAAAATCAGGATATCTTTCATCAAATCTTTTCCAAGATTGAGAATCAGCAGGATGTCTAAGAATCCCATCATTAGTGCAGCCTTTAGCATGCCATTTCATATCAGAAGAAGTTTTCGTGGACATAAACAACCTTTGTAACCTAGGAATCAGAGGAAAGTAACGCAATATTTTGGCAGGCTTCTTTTTCCTACTTCGCTTAGTAGATCCACTGGCTCCCTCGTCTTGATTTGGTCTTTCTTTCCATTTCGAAGAACCACACACTTCGCAATTCTCCAGACTTTCCTTACCACTCGTGAAAAGCATACAGTCATTTGGACATGCTGCTATCTTCTCATATCCTAGATCGAGAGAACTTAGGAATTTTTTGATTTTATAGGCTGAGTTTGGAATGCAGATTTCAGGAAATGCTTCATTCAACAATTCAAGTAGCATAGTGAAGGACTTAGCAGACCACCCGTTTAAACATTTAATCTGAAATAGTCTGACAATGAATGAGAACTTAGAAAATTTGGTGCAGTCGCGGTACAACGGGATACTAGCATCTTCAAGTAACTTAGCGAAGGATTCTTGCTGCTTATTATTTTCATGGGTGGGGCCAGATATTTCCTCGTCCACCCCACCACCAATCTGGTTTGTTTCTATTGACTCATTGTGAACTTCGGTTGTTGGGTCATTGGTGTGGAAAGGAACATTATGAATCCCCATGGCATCTTGTAACAAAGCATGCATCTCATCGGGAACGCTTAAGTCTTCGTTCACTAAGGGCTCAGCCTCATTTTCTAATACAACCGGACGAACAGGAGCTGCCGTATGATCCTCTCCATGACAAAACCACCTTGTGTACCCTTGAAGAAAACCGTTGACAGCCAAGTGTGTATGTACTACGTCACATGTCCTCAGCATACAATTTGTACAGCGAAGGCATGGACAAAGGATTAGGTTGGGATCACGGGAATGTTGTTTGGCAAAGATAATAAAATCTTTAATACCATCACGGTACTCCTTGGATAATCGTGGTTTACTAATCCAACCTCTATCCATTATATCAATAGCACACAGTCTGAAATTAAAATTTGATATATTAAATAGTAATAACAGTAAAAGGCATTTTGTATATTAAATTTCACCTATTTGAAAACTATCCCTAGCTGCAAATAAATAAACGATATAATCTTTAACTGTAAAAAGAAATTGTGGTTCCAAAAAATGTACAAAAAAAACTACATCTTAACACAATCTACTCTATTCACCAAACCCTAAACGACCTTTTGTGGAAATGATCACAACCACCTTAGACGGTATTTTATCGCACACCCTGTGTTCGAGCATAAAAAAAAAATCGACTATAGTCTCCCCTGTATTTGGCTTTCCGTTCATGGAGATGATGATGGTGAAGGGTATTTTGCTGATGAAGAGGAATCGGCCGAATAATGAGCGCGTCGTGCTGTAACTACGGTAACAAGAAGATCTGATGACTCATGAACTATTCTGTTCATGACTACTAATAATCACTTATCTCATAATAATAATAATAATAATAATAATAATAATAATAATAATAATAATACTAAACAAAAGAAACAGTAAAAGAAAAATTAAAATGTCTAGTATGTAAGCATATATTTTGCAGACTGAACCAATTGTTGTACATAGCCGGAGGATTTTGGCATAGAGCTATAGCATCCTCAGTTCACAGTGAACCCAGTTTGGTCAAAAAAACATGCCAAAATGAAAATCAGATGCATGGGATAAGCTTCAATTCATTAACAGTGAAAGAAACTGGGGATGCTATGCAGCATACTTAGTTTGGAAGTGAACCCATTTTGTTAAAAAACCATGCCAAGGATTGCAGTCAGGTTACTTTAACAGTATCTGAAAATGAAAAATTTCCCATTATCTGAGCTTATATGTTGCTCTACTACTTCTTCATCCCAACTAAATCTAAAACCCAATTGTAGCCGCATATCCGGCCGGAGGATTTTGGCATACGTACCTATACCATCCTCAGTTCACAGTGAACCCATTTTGGTAAAAAAACATGCCAAGATGACAATCAGATGCATGAAAATAAGCTTCACTAACAACAAAAAAAGAAAATGGGGATGCTAGCAGCATACTTAGATTGGAAGTTAACCCATTTTCGTATAAAAAACCATGCCAAAGATTGACAATCAGGTTACTTTAACAGTATTTGAAAATGATAAATTTTCCATTATCAGAGCTTATATGTTGCTATACTACTTCTTCAACCCAACTAAATCTAAAACCCAATTGTTGTGCGTATCTGGAGGATTTTGGCATACGTACCTATAGCATCCTCAGTTCACTTAGTCTGGAAGTGAACCTATAGAAACTGGGGATGCTATGCAGCATACTTAGTTTGGAAGTGAAGCCATTTTGTGTTAAAAAACCATGCCAAAGATTGCAATCAGGTTACTTTAACAGTATCTGAAAATGAAAATTTCCCATTATCTGAGCTTATATGTTGCTCTACTACTTCCTTAGCCCAACTAAATCTAAAATCCAATTGTTGTGCATATCCGGCCGGAGGATTTTGACATACGTACCTATAGCATCCTCAGTTCACAGTGAACCCATTTTGGGTAAAAAAACATGCATGCCAAGAAGACAATCAGATGCATGAAATCAGCTTCATTAACAGTGAAAGAAAACGGGTATGCTATGTAGCATACTTAGTTTGAAAGTGAACCCATTTTGTGTTAAAAAACCATGCCAAAGATTGCAATCAGGTTACTTTAACAGTATCTGAAAATGAAAATTTCCCATTAACGGAGCTTATATGTTGCTCTACTAATTCACTGTGCCCAACTAAATCTAAAATCCAATTGTTGTGCATATCCGGCCGGAGGATATTGGCATACGTACCTAGAGCATCCTCAGTTCACAGTGAACCCATTTTGGGTAAAAAAACAAACATGCCATGAAGACAATCAGATGCATGAAATCAGCTTCATTAACAGTAAAAGAAGATGAAAATTTCCATTATCTAAGCATATATTTTTCTATTAATTCTTCATCTCAACTAAACCGTTCATGCTAAGGAAATCGAAATTAATAAACTGAAAAAAGCTGCCTTTTTTGGAAAATAAGGGAAATCAAGAGATCATACCGAAGAGAGAGAGAGGGAGCGGGGCGACGAGGGCGGGGGCGTAGGAGAGAGAGAGAGAGGGGGCGACCGCCGATTCACCTCCAAATAGAGAGAGGGAAGAAGGAAATCGAAAAGGACGAAGGGAATAAGGGACGATTTCGAATGGTCGAAGGCTGTCGAAGAGGACGAAGCGGCGGAGGCAAACGCGCGGGAAGTAGAGCGAGGAAGGAGGGAAATGAAGCGTCTCTTTCCCTTTTTTTTTGGGTAATAGGAAAATGGCGAGCGAAAGATTAGGGTTCACGGGTTTTATTCCCAGTTATTCACCGGCGTTTTAATTGGAAACGCCGGTGAATGTGTCCGTATATTCGCCGACGTTTATAATAAAAAACGCCGGTGAATAATAAACTTTACCGGCGTGTTTAGGTAAAACGCCGGTGAATACTAACATACGCCGGCGTTTTAAATCGACCGCCGGTGTATGACCATCCCATCTGGCGCCCAATTCCTACTCACTCCCTACCCCGGCGCTACTAGTAAAATGCTGGGGAATAATCGCCGGTAAAAGCAGTATCTTTTGTAGTGATAAATGAATATCTAGATCTAATTCATGTTCATGTAATGGATGCAATAACGATGTATTCGTGATCTTTTACGAATACAGAATTAACAGAAACAAATCAAAACGAATAGGGGTCAAGATCATCAACGTGTAAGGCATGAGAAATGGGTCGCAACGATAAACATACTTGCGATATTTCAAAGAATGCTTGTACGGGAAAACAAAAAGATTTGTACAAGGATACTTGAGTGATAGACGATGAGCGGAAGCGAGACAAATGACGGTGGCACTACGAGAGCACGTGCAAACAGTGGACAACAACAAGCATCAGCACGTGGAAGGCATCAATAGCAAGAACCACAACGGCAGCAAGGGTAATTTGGCGTCGCTGTGGGGTGATCGGTACTGTGGCGCTGGCTGGAGGAGGAGCAGTCGGGAGAAACAGCAGCAACAACAGCCATGGTAGGAGGGGTGAAGTTGCAGGGATGGCATTGGCGGCAGGGGCTCGCGAGTTCGAGGAGCAGCATCGGCGGCAAGGTGCGGCAATGGTAGTCGGTTGTACAGGGTTGCTATGGAGCTTGAGGAAGAAGACAGCATGGAGGGCCAGCCGGTTGGTGAAGGAGAGAGCTACGGGTGGCGTTCGGGATAGTGGTTGACGAGGAAGGCAGTCAATGGGTTCAGGAGTAGCGATTGGCAGTCAGAGTGACTGCAGTGGCTGATGGTGATGGCGAGGAGCGTCGGAGGCAAGAAGCGGTGATTGGCGGCAACAATGATGGTGTAAGGATCGCGGGGTGGTTTCTGGAGGGGTGTTCGGGAGTGATGGCGAGGAGACAAGGACGAGGGCGAAGGGGATCTAAGGAGGGATGGGGTTCGAAGGCAGGCGTGAGGAGGAAGATGATGAATAGGGGAAGAAGAGAAGTCGGTGGTTAGGGGAAATAGACGGCTGGTGTTAAAGGGGTTTAATTAGGTTGAGGGTTAACAGTGTATGTATATAGAGTTAGGGTGGGTTAACGGGTTATAGGGTAGGATCCAATAAGAATGGTTTATAGGGTTAATGAGTTTGGGTTTAAATCCAATAGAAAAATAAATAGAAATATATTAGATAAATTAGAGTATTCAACATACAAAAATTAAATAGGTTGTACAAAAATTTCAGGGTTCAAAAAAATAAAATTAATTGGAAGAATACAAATTGATTAAGATTTAACTTTACACAAATAATTAGAATAAACATATATTAATAATATACATTGTTTGGACTTTAAAATAATAAATAATAATAATAGGTGGATTAAGATCTATGGACCTACACAAATTAATAAACAATTAACGAAGGAATAATAATAATAAGATTAGGCAAAAATATAATAAATAGCAATATAGTAGTACATATTAATTAATTAAATGAGATAGTATACATAAAATTCATACTCCAATAATAAAATTAAGATCTATAGGCTTTCACAAATTAATAAATAACAACAGATAAATTTTAATAAACAATGAAGAAATAATAATAATAATAATAATAATAATAATAATAATAATAATAATAATAATAATAATAATAATAATAATATATATATATATATATATATATATATATATATATGATTTGAGTTTAACAAATTTATTAAAATCCAAATAGTAATAATATATTTGATTCGAGTTAAAATATAAATAATCGATCAATTAGGAATAGAAAATAATGTTAAAATATATCATCTTTCGAAATAAATATAATTGTCGATTAGAAAAGACTTTGATAGAAGATCCAAAATGAATTTTAATTTTTTTTTTAATATAAATAATCAAAATACAGAAATTACTTAGGAATATGTATTGGTGGAAACGGGGGTTACAATCCTACCCACCTTACAAAAAGAATTTCGTCCTCGAAATTCAATCAGGCGGAACGTAGGACAAAGCAAAGGCAACTTGTGAGATGAACAAAAACAGGGGATTAAAGGGAAAGCAACGAAGTGGGGGCAACACTAGAATAAGAAGAACATGGATATGAATGGAGTGATCTAGAATGGTGTTGAATAAAGATTCGATGAATGATGAAGACTGCAAATATATGAGAAGGGAGTAAACAGTGCAAAGAAGGAGAAGCAACAAGAGAATTTTAGGACCTGTGGGTTATGGGCCCACTACGCTTCCGTTGTGCTACTCTGATCGGAAAGACTCTGTCATCAGCGTCCATTAACTCTAGTAGCCTACTTCATGGCTCACAATATCCTTAACACATCCAAACGACATCTCTCTAGCATGAAGTTTGAACTCCAGGCGATTTGGGATTCTGAACACTTCCTGAGATCTTTGGATTCTACTAGCACATCTTGGAGTGAACGACAACGCTTCCTCTCATGGTGATGTTCCAAGTCGCTGGCATGCCATTGTAGATCACGTGTAGCCAATCAGAGAACCAAGCAAGAATAACAGAATGGTAGCACCGGAATTTGAAGAGAACAAGGTAGGGAAGAAATAAATAGTATGATACTCAATATTGAATCAATAAATGAAGATGAATGCAAGACACATAAAGAAATGAACGACGCAAGAACTGAAATATGAAAGAATTGACGAGACGAGCAGAAATAAAAAGAATTGATAGCACCAAAATCAAAAGAATATGGGTACGGAAAGAATGAAGTTATACTCAATAAGGAATCAATGAAAAAGGGGCGGCTGAAAGGGACATAAAAAAGAAAAAAAATGAAGGAAATGAATATGAAGGGATCAAAAAGTGGATCAAAAAAGATTAGAACCCAGATCGAGTTGATTATCATTTGTTCATGTGATTTGCATGGCCTACTTATTATTGAGTTAAACCTGGCTAGAGCCAAACTCGTCTAAGGCATAAACCTGGCTCTGATACCACTAAAAACCTATCACGCCCCCTCTTCCCATGATATGGGAACACAGGCGCGTAACTGAGGCCCAGCGAATGATATAAGTATGCCAACTCATATCATCCATAAACTGTACAATGTCAGAATCTCAACAATGCAAAATAATCACATAAATAAGAATATAATATAATAACCAATATCTGAGATACAAGAACTTACCAAATAGCCCGAGAATATGCAATGCAATAACAGCTCGACGAGTTCTTTCAGTAACCCATCATCTATACCTGTATAACATAACTCAAAAGAAAGATGGATGGAGCACCCGTTAGAGCAAGTTGTGGGCCGCTAGTAATACAAACAAAAATGAGAACAAGGTAAATAAGAATACAGAGCAGGAAACAAGAATCAAGAGCACAGAATATAGCATGAATGGAATGAACAGGTAAATAAGGTCAAATAAACTGGTAAGCAAGTAAACATGATCAGATAATAGGTTCAGGTCATAGATAAACATGTAAGCTTGTAACAGATATCAGATAAACATGTGAAATAGGTAACAGGAAGCATATTATTCTTAGTCTTATATTTAATCATATCTAATGCATCACTCATGCGTCCCATACCACTTGGTTGCTGCATACACACAAGTTACGTTTAGATTTAGCGGTGGGTTCCATAGGGCCATGTACTCATGCATCATATAAACTGATAAACAGACTCATGAATCATGTAATCATGTATTCATGCAAACATGTGGGACCCACAGGCCTTTTCCAAGTACACCTTCCTATAGAGAAGTGCTCATGGAAGTGGAGGAAGAGAGATTTCTATGTCCCCCGCCTCGAATGAATTCCACTGGGAAGAAGAGGGAAAAAAGGTTATGATATCGCTTCCACCAGGATCACGGGCATGAAATAGATGACTGCCGGGCCCTCAAAGATGAGATTGAAGCCTTGATCTGCTGCAGATATCTTTCTAAATTCACTCTGAAGGAAAAAGCAATTCCTCTCCCCCACTCAAGAATCCATTAAGCACCCGGAGATGGAGCACGAGTCCCAGGAGTGGGACAACTGGCAGTCTTCCATTCCATAAATCGAGGACCCATGGGGGGAGAGTCTAACTCCTCTGGGAAGGCATTCGTCTGAGATGTGAACTCAGTGCACAATTTCCTTCTTCACAGAATTCGGGGAATGCCCGTCTCCTTTTCAGACGAAGATATGGAGGGTGTCTGTACCATTCATTGTGATGCCTTGGTGACCAGCCTTTGCACGGCGAACCACAGGGTCCGTCGGATCCTAGTTGATAACGACAGTTAGGTCAACATCCTTTTCCTGGATGCCTTTGAGGGTCTCAAACTGCCCAGAGATATGTTGAAACAGGTTGGTTACACCCTCCATAGCTTTCCCGGGGATATTTACACTCGACGTCCAGGGAAGTTGTAAGCCCTGTTTTCCCTAAATACGTATTTTCTGAATATTTTTTGTATTTTGATTAATTATAAATTCGTTATTATTTTAAACTCGATTTGTGCCTTCTATTAAAATCTTTTCGAACCAGAAATTGTATTTTCTTCGAATAGTAGTATATTCTAACCTTAATGTTTATTTTCTAAGTGATCAGCTATTTGTACCTTATTCTATTACTATTTGAATTTTCATAAACTTGTTTATCTCAAATCTCATTTAGATATGTATATCAAAATTTTTATTGTTGTTATTAATATTATTATCTTGATTGTTGATTTAAAAATCTAGTTCTATTGATAATTATATTTGTAGTTATTTCAAATAATTTCCATATCGTTGTGCAAATTATATTTTGCATATAAACCTACATTTTATTGGTTATTTATTTTCCTATTGGTTTTTTTTAAAACCCAAACCCATTATTTTTATTGTATTTTAAATCCTATTATTTCCTATTGGGTTATACCCTATAAACCCAAATACCCATTTTAAATAAACCCCAGATCCATACCCATTTACATATAACCCATCTCAACCCGATATCCTAACTACCCAACCCTATTTTCACCCCAACCTAAACCCTACCTATATATTTTAACCCATTTTACCTGTTCATCATCTCCAACTCCACCCGCTGCCTCTTCACCTCTCCCGATCCCTCCATCTTCCGACTCCCTGTTCATCTTCCCACACACCAGCTGCGACCCCCCTCCCATCGCGCTCTCCGCGATGTCGCAAGGCTGCAGCACGGCGCCTCCCCGATGCTTCCCCCATCCTCCCTGTCGCAGCAATAACGGCAGCGAGCCCTACCACAATGACCTCCCGCCCCCTCACCACGACGCAGACCCCGCAGCCCTGCAACTGGCTGTGCTCTCGCTGTGTGTGCACTGCCGCGCGACAGCAGCAAAGTAGCCCCTGCCAGGCCACTCCCCTTCTTCCTGTCGCGCCTTGATGACGTGTGTCGCCCCGTCACCACCGTCGCCTCCCTGCACCGTCGTCCCTCTCGACGTCGCTGCTGTTGCACCATCAGCCAACCACCGGCAATGCTCTCTCTCTCTCTCTGTTACTGTGAAGGAGGGAAGAAGAAGAAAGGAGTTGGTTTGATTCCAACCGTTAGATTTCATCAAGATCCGTGCTCAGATCTGACCTTGATTTGATCTGATCTTCACCGTTGGATCACTTCGCGACCATTAATCGTCTTGATCTTGATCATCCCATCAAGATCCATGCCGATCATGCTCTCTGTCAGATTCGTCGACTACTCCCCTAAGGCAAGTATTCTTCTTGTACAAAGTTTTGTTCTAGTACAAGTGTTTAATTGAAAATACTGCAAATAGGTCGTAGATGTGACTCCTTCTTGTCTCATCATTTGTTGATCTTGAATTATTCATCATCGATCCCATGATCTCAAGAGTCACAACCCTTCGTTGATATATTATACAAACTACTTTGACTCATTTTATCCCCTAGTCACTTGAACACATGAAACTAAGAAACCCTAGACTTGTAGATGTGTGTTGTATCATGTATGTGATGATCTTGCATTCCGTTGAGTTGAGAAATAGATGTTACTTGCTGATTTGATCCCCAATGCATCCGTATTCTTATCACACACTAATTTAGACTCATAATAGTCATCTATTATGCAACTTGTATGCAAAAGAAATTCACACTTGCTGCTGTTTTTATCTTTACTGGCTGTTTCGACCCCAATAAAACCAAAATCTGAACTTGATCCCTGAATATGAAATGTATCCCTAAATATCTAGTTGTCAATAACATCCAGAATTTTTGAATATCGAGTTACGATCTAGGAGATATCACAGTTTTACTGCTGCTGTGTCGGTAGTCGTAGATTCAAAAAAACTGCTGCACCTCTTTAGTTTGCAATTATTTTAACTATGCTACCAGTAAGTAATTGACTTGAAATTTTGCATGCTATTGTTGGACACCCTAGAGTACATTCCCTAATTTTCTCAGAATTAATTAATAATGTTTCAACCCTGTTTCACATGTATAAACTCAGATTCACAAATTCTGGCTGAACACAAATGTTGTATAGTTTGCTGTTTTGACACATGTTACTATAACTTTTATGTACCTTAATTATATGCGTTGGAACCGAGCAGGAGTCTAGTTTCTATATCTTCTGATGGATCCACTTTTGCTATCTTGTAGCAACAGGAATCGCAGTTTTGGTACAGTAACCTCATGCTGTCCAGATTTGAGATTTTCGTTGTTCTTGATATTTTGATTTGTTTAGACCCTCGAACATGTATCCTATCTAGCCTAGACCTGTTCCATGTACTTGATTATGTTTGCTTGACATGTTTCGCATACTTTCATGCTTTCTTGATGATAATAATAAACAATAAGCCGGGATTTAAGGAAAAGACCATAGTAGTGGACAATATAGGTAAGTGTACTCGGAAGGGGACCCATGTTTTCCAGTACTCGGTTCATGAACCTGTCGCACCTTGATGTATCCATGGAGCCAGTACTTGTCTCATGATCCTGTTGCATTCAAGAACCCGCTGTGTGGTTCTTGAACCTGTTAGTATTCACGAACTTGCTTCGTGAACCTGCTATTTTATTTTCGTATTCATGAACCGTGCCTGCTTGATACTTGATGCCTGAGTACAACGCCCTATAAACTCCACCCCTAGGCCTAAATAAAATTGCATTAACTTTAGCAACCATGTGATAAAAAGATGGCTCATGAAGTGCTACCTAGATAGTAATAACTACAAGACTTCACTTATGATACTTGAACATGATTACATGATATATGATACTTGAACATGATTACATGATACATGATACCTGAACATGACACATGCTTACTTGATACTTGATTACATGATACATGAGATTTGATACTTGTACTTGACAACTTGACACATTAGACTTGTTACTTGTTACTCGACACGTGTAAGTGATACATATGACTTGATACTTAATACCATTACATGCTCACTAGCCACTTGTTCTACTATTAGTATTTGTTACCCAATCTTGTCACTCGAGTTTTCCTTCTTGTTAGCTAGTTCTTGAATTCCCATTACTTGTGCATCCCTATTACATTCTTGATTCCAGATCTTGTTCCATATTTCTTGTACTTGTTTTACTATTTGCAGCCTTAACTTGCACTAAGGGCATTGTCTTGTTTTCTCTAGTCTTTTCCTTTTTATATTTATATATACAGACTTTGGAGACGAGTTGCTTGCTAGAATTGGTGAGCAGACATTCTAGGCTTCGCTTGGAGCAAGGACTTGCTTAAATTATTGTTTTCTTTGAGTTATTTATTTCTTGCTATTTGAATCTTATAACAGGCTTATAGTCCCGAGTTTTATCTTTTGTTCCAGATCTTGAAATTATTGGGATAATTATATTTGTTTCAATTGTTTCCTGTTGATTAAATAAAATTTCCATGCATGCGTGGTTGAGTATATTTTGTTATATTCTTGTTATGATGCTGAGTTGATCCTACAGCTCATGAATGATGAAAATCATTCGCTGGGCTTCGTGACGTGCTCGTATTCTGTGTTTTTGGGAAGCGGGGAATGACAGAAGTCCCCAGCAATCCGAACTGAGTCTATGGACTTCATGGTGGTCAATATAAAGGCCGCCTACAATGCCATCTTTGGGCGTCCTGTTTAGCATCTCTTCAGGCCTTTGCCTCGGTCTATCATTTGAAAATGAAGTTCCACATAATAGTAGGGGTTGGAGTGCTCAAAGGTAGCCAAGAGGCAGCCCGGGCATGCTATATCGCCACAGTGGGGGCTCGATCCTCCCCTTCGATGCAGTGGAGCTCCCCTCGGAGAGAAGTCCAATCAGCTCTGAACCAGTTGATGATTTATAGGAAATCCCCTTTCCAGAGGAAGACGAAGCAAAGAAATTCCAAGTGATTAAGGTCCTTCCCCCCGAGCTCAAGGGGAAGGTCATTGACTGTATACGACGGAGTCGATATATGGTTGCCTGGATGGCCTCTGATATGTCGAAAATTTCGGAGGAATTAATAACGCACAAAATGAGAGTCAATCCCAATGTCAAGTCAGTGCAACAGAAGCACCATAAATTTACCCCTAAAAAGCAACAAGCCGTGAAGGAAGAGGTTGACAAGCTCCTTGTTGCCCGCTTTTTTCAAGATTTAGCTATCTCGAATGGCTGGCCAATATCGTAAGAGTCAAGAAAGTCAGTGGCAAGTGAGAATATATATATATATATATATATAGACTTTACGGATCTCAACAAGGCATGCCCCAAGGACCCAATTTCACTACCGAGCATTGACGCCCTGATCGACGCAACACATGAATTCCTCAGCTTCATGGATTCAATCTCAGGGTACAACCAGATTCGAATGTTTCCCCCAGATATCCCTAAGCCTTTCTTTATGACCGACCATGGGCTCTATTATTACAGAGTGATGCCCTTCGGGATTAAGATTTTCAGCGGTTGGTTAATATGGTGCTTAAGGACCAGATAGGTTAGAATATGGAAGTCTATGTCAAAGACATGAAGATCACGTCAAAGATTTTGAAGAAGCTTTCGGCGTCTTAAAAAAGAAACATGAGGCTAATCCCCTCAAAATACGCCTTTGGCATATCCTCGGGAAAGTTTCCTGGGCTTTATGGTTAGTAAGAGGGGAACGGAGGCCAATGCAGAGAAGATCCAAGCCATACTCAACATGGCAGCTCCGGCTAATGTTAAAGAAGTCCAGAGGCTCACTGGTCATTTCACGGCAAACAGGCGGTTCCTATCTAAGTCCAGTGAAAAGTGCCTCCCCTCTTCAAGGCCCTCAGCGGGGCTAAAAACTTTGAATGAGGGGAACCGCAACACCGGGCCTGTTACGCCCTGAATTCCAAATAAGACCGTATTCGAGATTTCACAGGATCTTTACTTCACTTCGTACAATTTTACAATGAATTTAAAACTTTTTAACAACATCAGAGTTCAAATACATCTTTGATTTACACAGCGGAAGAATGAAATATTACAACATTGAAAACAATAATATAACTTGTACAACTTCATCAAATAATTCATCGATTTCATCATAACATCTTCATAGCAATGTCTATTACCTGCATATCAACCTGTGGGCATGTCAGTCACTTACAACTGACGAAAGTGTTATACTCGGCTATCCTCTCTATGCCGTACATATAACGATCTCATTATTTTAACAAAAATCACAAGAGATAGAATGAACAAATAAAGTATTAAATTGTGACTATGCTAAACATGTAAGTGTATGCCTTGCCTTAATGCCTAATGCACATATTTTTTTATACTAGAATGACACTAATGCACACTTGTTCAGAGTCTATGCATCCCATACTACATAGGTCTGAGGGCAAGCGCCTACGCACTCCACAATAAAGGGCTCAATCCCTCGCCATGAAAACTACCCGGTAATAAAACAAGATTTAGATCATTCCACGAATATGGGTCCCAGCCCGCCGGCTATTATAACGGTTCCATCATCGTGCGAATCATCCTGCGAGTGTCCCCTAGCCCCAGTATACGTATATACATTGGAGACGGCAAACTATCCGCCCGACTATGCCAAATCCCGGATTTAAATATAAAAACCCGTCTCCCACAGAGCAACCTCAGTCCGCCGACTGGGTCTATAGCCACGGAGATCCACCGCCGACTATATAGAGGCAACCCACTTACGTTTGCCCAAGTTTACTACATCTTCACCTACGTGTTTAGTTATTTAGTTCAAGACATGAATAATTTATCATTCCTAGAATCAGTATTACCTCCTATCGGACTTGTTCGCAAAATACGAGATCGCCCACGGCAATATCTCAAAATCATATCTTGAATCTTTCTTTCAATAATGCCGGTAACCGAGGGCTTACTAACTCTTAAATCATAATTTTCATGTACAAGAATTATAGGTATTCACACCCTTTAATAAGCATGTCTTAAGCCTAGATAACTTCATCTTTCAACTTATTCACAAAAATGACCATAGTCTCGACACTATTCATGATGTAGTTGTTTATTCATATTCCTTTCAAACAATCATTACTTTCAAGTACACAAATTTTATCACATGAATTGTTATGACAATTCTAAATTATCACAATGTTTCACTTCACAACAGTATTTCTCAAACATGAAACAAGTACAATCTCCTTAAAGGATCAATTTATAAAATACTACTTTTCACCACCAAATTTATATTCTCAAACTTTTATTGCTTTTTACACTTCAAAAAATATACAAGAACTATCACTAAATATTTCCATCTCTTATTTTATTGATACTAAGATTTCATTCCAATTCAAAAAAAGACAAGCTATTCATGATTTAAAAGAAAACCAAAGAAAAAAATTAAAAGAAAGGGTCGGATTTCGAACCCAGGCCCCTAGGGTCAACCACGGTCAAAGCCCAAACCCAACCCGGCTAGCCAACTAGTCCCAAGTGGACTTTTGTCATATTCGCACTCCGAAATACTCTTAAGTTCACTTTTGGTTTCGGAAATATATAAAAGAAAAACAAAATGAATGTGACTATCAAGTTTTGAACCCAAGATCTCTCACAACAGTACTTTATTTTGCAGTGGCTAACCAGTAAGTCTATGTGTATTTTCTGTTTAGAAAAGTACCAATGTTCTTTTGTTCAACTATCCATAAAGTGTTTCTTTTTCCATGAAACTTGTTTATTCAAAAGATCAAAATCTTTCTAAAAATTTTGAAATAAACTTTTCCTTGATATTAGATCTAAAAAATAGTAAACAATAAATTTTCAATTCATTAAAACACTATTTTTACTTATTTAGATAATTCTCTTTCTTATTTTTTTTCACATATCTTAGGTTTCTTTAAAAACTTAAATTTACAAAAGAAAGACTAATTTTCATAACCAATAATGTTTTTCTCATTTTTACACAAATTACACTTTTATAATGATACTGGTGTATTCACTTGAACAAGGATACTCTTTCATGTAATAGTTCATATTTTTCTCAATTAGGACATACAATGTCAATACCTTACAAAACACTAACTAAGATTTCTTTCTTTCTTCTTTTCTTAGTTATTAAAGCATGATGTGGTCACAAATTTCACTAGCACAACATTTGCAACATACTAATATAGTTTATGACAAAGAAGGGATTCTTATCTTTAATTAGCATGGTATCTATTTCTTAATCACAACAAAAACTACTTTCATACATATCATACTACACTAACATGGATTCTATAATTTTCTCATCAAATTCTTCTTATGATACTCATTTTATCATGCATATCCTACATTAGAAAATAATGAAATCACCCACCTTATGTGAAGCTTAAACAATGAAAGAAAAGAGAACACCACTTCTAGCCCCAAAGACTCCTAGCTTCTAGCAATGGCTCCTTTTCCTAGCAATGGCTTCTTCTCCTAGCAAGAATTTTTTCCAAGCAAAAAGGAACTCTCTTACTCTCTTTCTTTTCTTTCTTTCTTTCTTTTGATTTTGATAATGTTTTTGGTGCAAATGAGAATGAGAAATGGGGGCTCTATTTATAGGATTTTGTGAGGATCTATTTTGCATAATTTTACACCTAATAACTCTCCAAATTAATTTTACAACTCTTCATATTCTAAACTCCTAAAACCTACAACTCTTCATCATTCCAAATCTTCAAAAACTTAACCCCCAAAACTCCCAAACTCTCCAACACCCCACTCATCCAAATCCGTTCATAACCCATAGTACAACCCGGTCACTAATGTGCATGCACACATGCACATATGCACATACAATTTTATTACAATTCTATAACTTTAAATGTGTACTAGAAGTTGTAACTTGTCATGTAATAGTTCAAGCTCAACTTAATTTGTGTTTTTATTAGTGGGCTTGCTTCATGGGCTCATTTCTAATTAATTTATTTACTTATCTAGTGGGCTCTTCTCCTAATGGGCTAGATTTTAATCTATAGGTCCATGGATCAAAAGAAGACTAATTAAAACTTATGCATGCTAAAAATTTGTAAATGAGAACAACAAAATGAGAATAAAAATTTGCACATGCATCATATATGAAAAAATCAAAAAAAGCATTTTTAATTAAAATAAATTGTGGGGTGTTATAGGCCTTCAACCAACTGGTGAACCCCCCATATGCTAAGAAAACTAGAGCCGGGTAAGACCCTATACCTCTACCTAGATGGCTCAGAGCATACTCTGAGCGCTGTTCTAGTGCTAGAAGAAGACAGGTTTCAAAATCCCATCAATTGTGTGTGTAAAGTCTTCCATGACGCTTAGCTGACAAGATGGAGAAAATGGAGTATGCACTAACCATGGCTTCCCGGAAGTTGTCCATACTTCCAAGCACATTCTGTCCAAGTCCTTACTGATCAGCTGCTGAAGCAAATCCTCCACAAGCTGAAAAAATCTAGGCGGTTGATTAAATGGTCAATAGAGCTGAGTCAACATGATATCAGTTATAAGCAGAGGAAAAAAATCAAAGCCCAGGCCCTTGTCGAGTTTATCATTGAGAGTACCATTCCTGATCAACCCGAGATACAGGAAGACACACCTCTCTGGAGCTTTTATGTCGAAGGGTCCTCGTGCGAAGAAGCAAGTTGGGCGAGAGTGATATTGCTACGAGTTTGTCCTCCAATACTCTATTTGTTTAAATTTTTAAGCCTCTAATAAAAGGCCAAGTATGAGTCCTTGATAGCGGAACTACTCCTGGCTCAGAAAGTTGGGGACTCAGTGGGTGAAGGCATTCAGAGACTCCCAATTAGTATTAAACCAAATATCTGGAGAATATAGAGCTCAAGACCCTCGAATGGTCAAGTATCCGGCCTATGATAACGTAACCCCTGTTTCCGATTGTACGGGTTATTATTCTTGTATTTCTATTGACGTCTTTTCCCCCTAATTTATTGTATTTGGGCCTTGTCATATTGTGGGTTCACTAATCCCAATTATTTATTATATTATTGTATTTTGGCCTAACTACATTCAAGCCCAACCCATACCCTTATTGGATATTGGATCCAAGACTTAATCTACCCAAACCCACTCCTCCTAACTAAAACCCAAACTCTTTCTCCCCTCAATCCCACGTTTCTCCAACTCCCCATGATCTCCTCTTATTTTGTATATTAAAAACTTCCCCATTTCCCCACAAATCAGAACTACTCTAACAAACCACTCTCTCCCTCTCTCCTGTTCTCTCTCCCTCTCTTGTTTCTCAAACCCAAACAAACCCACAAAAAAAAAAAAAAAAAAAAACTCCCGCTCACTCCTTCTTCTTGCCTTCACTCAAAAACGACAAAACCAAACATCGCCAACTCCATCACCTCACCCCGACCTCGCACCACCTTCACCATTGGCTTTTCCCTCCCCTGTCGCCATCATCTCCACCTCACTTCCATTCCCTTCCTCCCCTCTTCCCCGTCGCCAAGCCTCGCTCGAAACCCAACTTCGCCAAACCCATCGAAGCCCCACTCCCGAAATCCACCACCGCCATTAATCGAGCTCTCGACCCCCATTGCCACTGCACCTTCCCTCGCCCTCTCATCCTCGTCGCTCTCGCCTCGTAACCACCGTCGCATCGCCACCCTAGCCTCCATCGCCTTCGCCCCATTACAACCGAACCCATCTCACCATCGTCGTCCCCAACCCACAAAACCAATCCAAACTCACCTCCAGCACTTCTCCGACCGTCACCATCGCTCGACTCATCACCTCGACCCTCGTCCACACCGCTAGCATCGCCGAACCACCACAGGCTCCGCCGCCGCTCGGTTCCCTGTTCGAACCCGGAGAACAGAGCAATGCTGCGTCGCCCTTCGACATCGCGCTGCCCCAGTCGCGCTGCCGTCCTTCTCATCGTTGCGAGCCATGACGCCGCCTCGTCGCACGCCGGTGCCATCGCTGCATCCCTTCTCTCTCTCGCACTCTGTTTCGAAGAAGAGAACGAAGAAGAAGGAGGATTGGGCGGGATCAAAGCTCAGCTATTGGATCGCACCAAGATTCGTGCAATCAGATCGCTGTCCTGTGTTTGTCCATAGCGGATCCCACTTCCGCTGTTCCGTGTCTGGCCCAGATCCGGTGTGAGGAAGCTTTTGGATTCGCTGCGTTCGGAGTTCGTTGTTTTGCTGCGCCGAATCCCAAAGCGCTGTTTGCTGTTCTGGACGATCCGGTGTGCGGGATTTTCCTCTTCTATTGGATCTTCGCACGTGCTTCACACGTGCTTTTGGGGGACTTCGCCCGGGATTTTTTGATCCCATCTTTTTCTACAAGTGGATCTAATCGTCGTCAATTAAGGCAAGTATTCCTTGTACAATTTTAATTGTTCTAGTACAAGCACCCCTTGAAAAATACTACAAATAGTTAGAATTGTGACTCCTCCTTGAATATCGTTGTTGATCAATATTGAACCTCCAACATTTATAATTCTAAGAGTCACAATAATTTCGTTGTATTAAATTATAATTACTTGGACTCTTTTACCCCTTGAACACATGAACATATGAGATTAAGGAACCCTAAATTTGTAGGCACATGGTATATTTTGTATTTGATGAACTTACAACCATATGACTTAGAAAATAATTATTACTTGCTTTTTGGACCACCAATATCATGTATTTAAAACACACAATAATTTAGACTCCTAATAACAAATTTCCATGAAATCTATACTAGTAAGTTATTCCCACATGTTGCTGTCCTGAATCTTCTTTTGCTGTTTCGACCCATTTAACATTAGAATTTGAACCCGAGACCTGAATAGAAGATGTAGCCCTGGATGTCTAGATATCGTTAGACTCCGAAACTTTTGAATTCGGAGTTACGGTCTAGGAGTTATTGCAGTTTTACTGCAGCTATGTGGGTAGGCACAGATTCGCAAAAACTGCTGCACACATTTACTTTGCGAATTAATTTAGCTATGTAAACAACAAGCGTTGGACATGAAATTTCATACGTAATTGCTGGACACCCTATAGAACATTCCCAAATTTTCTTAGAATTAATTAACATTATTTCAACACTGTTTTACATGTATAAACTCAAAAACACAAATTTTGCCTGAACACTTTAGCTGTGTGATTCGCTGTTTTGACACGTGTTTCCCACCACTTTCTCGTACCTTGTTTCACACACTTGCATGCTTTCTTGATAAGAATTAATGAAAGTAACAAGCCGGGATTATGGGAAAGACTATAGAGTGGACAATATAGGTAAGTGTACTCGGAAGGGGGCCCATGTTTTCCAATTACTTGGTTCATGAACTTGTTGTATCTTGATCGATTCATGGAGTCAGTTACTTGGCTCATGAACTTGTTTGATTCATGAACCCATTGTGCGGCTCTTGAACTTGTTAGTGGATTCGCGAACTTGCTTTCGTGAACTTGTTATTTATTTTCCGATTCATCAACCATGACTTGCTTGATACTTGACACCTGAGTACGCCGCCCTATAAAATCCATTACTAGGTCTAAACGAAATTGTTTTGACTGTAGCAACCATGTAGTAAAAGGATGGATGTATGAAGTGCTACCTAGATAGTAATAACTATAAGACTTGAACATGAAACATGCTTACACGATTCTTGACTACTTGATACTTGGAACTTGACACATGAAACCCGATACATGAAACTTGAACTGGATACATGTTACTTGATACTTGATAACTTGTTACTTGATACTTGACAACTTGATACTTGAGACCTGACAACTTGACACTAGACTTGAGACTAGATACCTGACACTTGAACTAGATGCGTGTCACTTGAGGTTAGATACCCTATGTGTTCACTTGTCACTTGTTTTACCACTAGTATTTGTTATCCAACCTGTTTACTTGAGTTATCCTTCTTGTTAGCTAGTTCTTGGTTCTTTCCACTACTTGTTATAACCCTGTTACATTCTTGAATCCAGTTCCTGTTCCCCATCCTTGTACTTGCTTTCACTATTTGTGGCCCTAGCTTGCACTAAAGGCATTTTCTCTTGTTTTTTCCTGTTTTCCCTTTTATATTTATTAAGCAGAATTTGGAGATGAGCTACCCGCTGGAATTGGTGAGCAAAGGTTCTAGCCTTCAAGTGGAGAAATAACTTGATTAGAACATTTATTTCCTGCATTATTTGTTTTCTTGGATTATTATTTCTTGCAAATTTAAGAACTTGTAACGGGCTGATTTTTTCGAATTTTAACTTGATCCAGACTTGAAACTATTTGGATGTTTTATTATATTTCAGTTGTTTCTGTTGCTAATAAATTATTCATGCATGCTAGGTTATATATATTCCTCTTGTATATTCTTGTTGTGATGCTGAGTCGATCCTACATCTTATGAATGATGTTAAGATCATTCGCTGGGCTTCGTCACGCACTCGTATTCCGTATTTTGGGAAGCGGGGCGTGACAGATAAAGAACTCCTGTCTGATTCTCAGGAACCCTCAGTTTCTCGGGTCCCCCGGGAGGAAAATGTGTAAGCAGACGCTATTTCCAAACTGGCTTCCTCTTTTTTCAAAGGCCTGAAACACATAGTACTGATCGTGGGCCTGAAACACACATTACTGAATATGAGTTGGTACATCATTTCACCTCGACAAAAAGTATTCTCCACACCGACATGGTCATGCAAGACTTTGAAAATGCCTTTATTAATAATGATTTGGTAGAAGAGGAAGAAGATGAGGATCACGGGCTTGAAGTTGAGGAGGAGGAGGATGTTGGAAAAGGTCTAGTTAATGATGTTAACGTTAATGTACATGTTAACAATGTGGTGTCACCAAAGCAATCCATTAGTGCATCTGTAAATGAGTTTTAGTCGAGTGAATGAATGACCTGTGCGACCGTACATGAACATCCAAAGTCGTTCGTCGGCTCTCCATCGGTCAAAGATTTTCAACTAAAGATTGTATACAACATCAAGTTAAGATGTACTCTGTGAAGAACCATCAAGAATTCGTGAATGTGAAATTGACCCCAAGTTTATACTATGTCAAATGTAACTATGCACTGATCAAACATACGCCCGAGGAGATTGCAGAAAATATGGAGCTCGTAAATGAAGTGGGATGTTCATGGTGATTGCGTGCAATTGTTCCAAAAGTTATCTCATACTGTTATTCACAACAACGACATTAAGGTTTAAAAAAATTTCTTCCAAACACCATCTCTCCCAAACTCTCTTTCTCTACAGCCGTTGTTCCAAACAACGACATGAGATAATGGTTGCCTTCTCAGAAAAAGCAGCAATAGTTGTAAAGAATACACAGTTATTTAAAGTAAAAATTTGAACCGATGCCACTCTTGAAAATACGACATCCATTATCTCATGCCGTTGTCTGGAACAACGACTATGGAGACAAAGAGTTAGGCAGAGAAGCTGTTTGGCCCAAAAAAAAGTCTAACCTTAATGCCGTTGTTGGGAATAACGGTATGAGATAACTGCTGCCATTCTCTAAAACAACGACAACAGTTGGAAGAAATAGATGAATTTTTAGAAGTAAAAATATGAACTGTTGCCGCTCTAGGAAAGAATGACATTAGTTATTTTCAGGCCATTATTGACAATAACGACTGTGGAAACAAAGAGTTTGGCAAATCTGTAACGTTATTCCCAACAACGGCATCAGTTATTTTAAGTTTAAATCAAAGCATGCACAGACATCAGAGCTTTTCTTCATGTATCGGACTTCAAATTCTCAATGAATCAAGGCTATACATTCGCATCGACAATAATTTTGCCAAACAATCAATATCAATAAGTTTACATGCATATTCATGAAGTATATAACCGTTGAATACCATATATCACAACACAATAATCGAAAACAAAGAAGATCACATTAATCCAAAATTGTTTCAAAGTTTACAACATAAAGTTCACAATTTTCCACACTCAAAATTCATGAAATACACTATTATAAAGTTCAAAAAAGTGGGCAAGTACACAGTTATAAACTCACACAAATCCATACACCCCCTAACTAGGCGTGTAGTGTTGCAGCTTTCTCCTCTTCCAAGATGGGACTCTCCTCATACATTCTACAATATCTTGTGTCACCATATTTATTTGAATCAGTGGCACCGGCTAAGTTGGCTTGATCATCTTCTGTAGTAGCACCATTCTAGCTCGGCTACTTGCGACAGTCTATAAATTCTTAATCCCTCTACAATAATGGTAATGGATCTTACCCTTATGTGCCCTATCTCTTTCTATTGAAGTATCACCATCCACTGTCAAACAACCTGTAGGAGTAGATCCCCCTTTATAAGCCTCCTTCCTTATTTCATGTTTCTTCAAACCCTTAATCATCCTGAGTACTGTAAGTGTTTTCTTGGCAGATTTCATGTGTAGCACGGTAGTTATCAAGTGATCATAAAAAACTGGCAGTGAATATATCAAGTTGAAAGCTTTATCATCTTCGCTAAGATCATCAGTGTTAATTACCTTCAATTCAGCTATTACCTTATTGAACTCTACAATATGATCTTAAAGATGGGTACCTTCCTTCATTAAGAAATGAAACATCTTCCTCTTCCAGTACATCTGATCCAACAACTACGATTCTGAGTAGTCAGATTTGAGTCTCGTCCATAGACTCGCCGCATTTTTCTCCTCAAGGATATTACACTTGACTTCATCAGTCATTTGTTGGCTGATTAAACTCAAGAAATTCAAACAAATATCATCCCACTTCTTATGATTCATGTTGGTTGACTTCTTCTCTTCTAGGGCAAGGTGCAAGTTCTTCTGAACCAAAACATCATACATGTCGACCTCCCATAGAATGAAGTCGATCTTACCGTCAAACTGCTTTATTTTCATCTTTTGACCTGCCATCTTCTCCAAGGAAACTCGAACAAATACACGAACCTAATGCTCTGATACCACTTGTTAAGAAATTATTTCCTTCAGAGAATCTTGTTGAGTCTACGACACGATCAATACAAAACACCAGGCAAATACTAGTTCACACCAATCACACAAAGCACACAAGAATTATCCCAGTTGGGGCTTTCGCCATAATCGAGGGAAAGAAGAACCGAGATGTTATTTAACTAGAGAATATATAAGAATATTACATTTCTCATCATGACCATCTCTCAAGCCTAACTGGAACTACTTGTTGTTTACAATGGAGAAATCTCTTACCACTCAGACAAAGTACTTTCTTCTTCTATTCGGCACTTCGTTCTTGGAGTCGTTACAATTGATTATATAGATATCTAGAGAAACCCTAGTTTGATACACTTGATACATTAACCACTCGATCAATACTGAAAAGATAACCATGCATAGAGCGCCGTACGATCTAACTTGAACACGAAGTTGGGTTTCATACGAATCCCCTAGACCCAAACCAAAACTGCTTCAGCCATGCAAGACAGTCGAATGCACAAGATTGCGGTCGACTGAAATCACCAAGACTCAGACCTGAAGAGGTGTCAGTCGACTGTGCAGTTGACCGCACCTTCTTCTCTTGCTGTTGTTGCTAACTGCTTCTTTCTTTCTTCAATTATTTGCTTCGATTCCATCTCATCACTTCATCGTCTTCTTTATCGAACACATGTGTATGCAAGACATATAAACCCAACAATATCTACATTAGATTGCATACTCATGAATCCACACATGTTGATTTAAACTCTTCTAAACTCTTTCATCCCCGCTTTGTACATACCCCGGTTCTATGGCTTCTTCTTCTAGTTGAATCTACATCCATATGTTTTTCCCTTTCCCTCCACTTTCGAACCTAAAACCCTAAAATCCTAGAGCAAAAATCCGACTTCTATTTGCTCTCAAACTTCATCTCTCCTACATCCCTCACCTCCCACTCCAAAATGAAACTCCCCCATTGTGATAAATCTCCAACAATGTCTTCGGTAATCTCATAAAAGATCCATGGCGTATTTTCCATGTTCCAACTTATAGTTTTATTTGAAGGTATTTCTATAACCATATGTTGTGTAGTTTGCATAGGTTACGCTTGTGAGTAGTCAATGACTCGAATATTCGTTCATTTATGGTGGGCCTATACCACTGCCCGACGACTATGATGATCCACTCAGTCGCACCATTTCTCTGTCAACATTAATAAAGCATTTCTCATGCAAAAAAATTGAGTATTACACTATTCATTTCAATACACTACTCATATCAATATCAACAACATATGAACACAATGCGTATATCTATTCATACATACAAAAATCTTCATTATTTTGAAAAATAGACAAATTCTCATATATTAAAAATTCAACGATTGAGTACTCATACAAATACACTACTCATATGAATATCCTACTCATGTCAATATCGAAAGCATGCATCAATACTCGTATCATACTACTACTTATAATAATCTCCACAACATCTCCATATACTATATATTGACTATATATTTATGTGCATATCTATATAATAAAACACAAAGAAAGCTATAAAGTGGCTCTCTTTCAATCCCCCCAAAAATCAAAGGCCCAGATCTAACCTCACAAAACACATTTCCTCCCCAAAAGTTTCCCCCCAAAACTCAAATTCAAATCCCCCCCCCCCCCCCCCCCCAAAACAACTCATTTATTAATTTAATTATTTCTATATATATATATATGAAAACATGGACTTTCATACCCCAATTTATAATTATTTTTCACCATATACTAATGGAAACATGGACTTTTATTTACAACTAATTATTGTCATACTATTCAAACTTCAGCTACATAATTGTTGATTTACTGTTTACAAGACTTTTCATATGTTGTATCGTTATGAAGACGTGTCGTAGGCACGTGGCCACGGGCAAATCTAGTATACCTATAAATCTCATGTCAACATCCATTCATACATACAAATAAATCTTCTGAACTTTGAAAACTATAACAATTCTAGTATATACAAACTTTCCACAACATTTCATATACTACATTGTCAATTCTAGTATATAAAAAGTTTCTACTTCCATTCATATTACTACTCATATCAATCTCCATGACAATCATATACTACATTGTCAATATGAATTTGAATACACAAAGTGAATATTTTTAACAATAAATTAAGGGTTTTTGAATAACTAGCACAATTTCGGATTCAAGGTGAGCTATAGAAGAATCGGCGCCGAGATCCAAGTGAAATGAGAGAGGAGGGAATCGGAGGGATGCGAATTAGAGTTTATGGATGAGCATCATGTGAATTATTTGAGGATATGAAAGAGGATCTGTTGAAGGAGAAGTGCGGGATCTAGGGTTTTATGGTTTGAGGGTATTGGGTTCGGGAGTAGAGGGAGAGAGAGATAAAGTAAAAGGGGAAGGAGAAGAGGGGGCCACTTAATATGTGAAAATATTATTATACTGATGCCACTATTGCCAATAGCGGCATTAGCTTAAATTTGTCGTTATTGGGAATAGCGGCATCAGTTATAAGATGTTTTCACACTTACAATTTTTTTTCAAGTTAGAGAGCTCCTAAATGAATGCAATTTATACTGTTGCCGTTACTCCCAGCGGCATGTGATTATTTTTTACAGGTGTCATTATTGGCAACAACGGTATCAAAATAACATAGGTCGTTATTGCCGATAGTGTTTTATGCTGACGTGTCCAAAAGTGGGTCAATTGGTAAATATTTTTGAAAGTGGGTCAATTTGGCATATATTTTCAAAAGTTGGTCCGTATGGAAAAAAATCACTCCTAGTTATCATATCTAGTCAACTTAGCGTTGTGCATTTAGGCAATTGTAGTGGCTAGTTGAGGGATGAGTTTGGCACTAGCGTGCAAGCACATTTCCCAGGTTATGGCCAACACTGTTAACAATGAATGCCGCCACTTTGCGTAAGAGTTATAGGGCGCGTTTGGGAACCCAAAAAGTTAGGAAAAGAAATGGAATACTGCGGATAAGCTCATCTCATCATATTCCACAGCCTGTTTATTTTGAAAAAGAAAACAAAAGAAACAACTAAATTTCATTCCCTAGAGAAAAATCTCAACCGATTTCTATTCCGACTCCAACCCCCTCGGAAAGCTGCGTAAAGGAATGGAGAATCTTGCTTGATCAAAATAATAGCGCAATCTTGAAAACTATTTCTAATTAAAACAAATAAATAAATAAATAAATTTTTTATATATAAAAAAAAAGTGGATATTGTTTGATGTTTTGAGTACGTGATCTGGATTCAGTACTACTACTACTCTTGTGGAGTCGAAAACAAACATTTGATTATAACTGCTCTTGTAGTCGAGATCGAGATCGAGTTCACATATATATAATATAAACTACGAATTAACGAAATTGAATCTGATTAAAAAATGATAATTAATAAACAGAAAGCACAGACCTTACAGATTAGAAGAAAAGCTAGCTAGCTTGATCAAAACAATAGCGCAATCTTGAAAACTATTTCTAATTAAAATAAATAAATAAATAAATAAATAATTTTTTTTATATAAAAAAAATTGGATTTTGTTTGATGTTTTGAGTTTAAAAATATAGGTTCCCTAAGAACATAGGCTTTTTAAAATGCTGTAATCCATAGTATTCCAGTATTTGCCAAACAAGACTAGGAAATGGAAATAAAAAAAAGTCAATTCCAGTCCACCAGTTGCCAAACACACACAACTTATAAAGTTAATTCATCCATTTCCATTTCTTTCCATTCCTTTCCATTAATTTTCATTTCATTCATTTTTATTTCCCAACTTAAATGTTTCCAAACAGACCCACAGTGATTTGTTCACAAAGGGGATCTTTCTAATTAGGATTATTTGAATCTTTTACCTTCTTTTTAAAAGTGCACAGTTTCAATTAAGCTTGCAGGTTATAGCAGTCTACTTGCTGAAAAATCACTTTTGGACTTGTTGAATATTAGAAGTCCGGTTGTTATATGATAACTTCGTGTGAGACCTTTCTCCACAAAATATTTTCCATGGCCCCAGAGGATAATTTGTGGAAGAAATAAATCTAAACCTTGTAGGTTACGTCGAGATGTCTATTCAACATTGATTGTAGGACCTTGACTTTGAATACTACTATTAATTTGATTTTTTTCTCCAATGCAAGACGATTCAATGTATGACTTGTCATCCTAAGCTAGAGTGGAACTTTCTCACCTCGAGCACACTTATAACTCAGACGAACTCAGCTGAAGTATTAAGAGCATCCACAGTCGTAATTGTTTAAAAATGCATAAATGCATATTTACATATAGCATTTTGAGAGTTTTCCACAGTCGTCGTCGAATGATATATTATAACAATTTAATATATAATAACATCAGACGGAGCTTGAAGTTGAGTCGGAGAGATTTAATAATTGTTTAAAATGCTGGACGGAGCTTCTCTTTGCGTCCGTAGGAAGAAAAAAAATTATGCATTGTGACATCTGTAGAAAGTTGGGAGTATTCAGCAAGGGACACAGATCTTGAGGATATCCAATGACCCATCTGTCATTATACATGATAACATGTATAAATTGTGGGTTTCAGATCTTTTTTCCATTAATGAGGGACGCTTTTCCGTCCGTCATTTACGGAAGTGAGGGACGCTACTCGAAGTTGCGTCCAAGGGGTTTGATTTTTTTCGATTTTTTTATTACGAAAAATTGTATTTTTGCGGAGAGACGCAACTCGAAGTTCCGTTTGACGATTAAAATAATATTTTTTTTAGAGGGACGCAAATTCACTTTGCGTCGTTTAAAATTTGCATAATTCTCATATCCATTCTCATTTATAGCAATCTACTGTTGCTTTTTAGCCAAAATATGAATAAATAGCAAACGACTGCAGCTCGTCGTTTGCTATAAAATGCATTTTATGGATAATTGGCAAACGGACTGTGGATGCTCTAACCACCATCAACATGTCTCTCAAATCTATTCCACTTCCATGTGCAGTGTTGTTCCTCACTTTCGTATACTGCACCCAACTTAATCTTTGCAAGGGAGCTCCCATCTCTGGCTGTAAACTGAGTGAAAGAAATGCCCTCCTTGACTTAAAGCAAGGTCTCAAAGACAACGCCAACAGACTTTCATCCTGGATTATTAACGAGGAGAGGACTGCTGCACTTGGGAAGGTATTGCCTGTAATAACATCACTGGGCATGTCGTTCGATTGGATCTTTATAATAATAGCCTTGGACAGCTTTCAGAACTCATTTGGTTAGATCTCAGTGCAAACCTTTTTGAAGGGGCCATCTCTGAAGCACAGTTTACTAATCTAACGAGACTAAAGCATCTGGATCTGTCATCAAACAAGCTAGGCCTAGAAGTAAGTCTGGATTGGGTCCCTCCATTTCGGCTTGATTTCATCAGCATGGGTTCCTGCATGCATGCTTCGGCCTCAATTCCCTACGTGGCTTAAGACACAAAGAAACGTTTATTACTTAGATATTTCCAATGCTGGTATTCTGGAACCTTTGCCAGACTGGTATCGGATCGAATTTGTTTTCCTGCTCATCAGATGACTGACTATCCATGCATGTTAAATAGTACTAGGTTTGCCCGTTGACACGTGCCTATAGCACGTCTTCAGAACGGTGCATTCATATAAAATAGTTTTGGAGATCCAGCAAATTACTTGAAGTAGCAAACATATTATATGAGAAATTTTTTGGGGTCCAACAAAAAACATATTATATGACTTTTTTGATTTCTTTTAATTCTTTTTTTAGTTTTTTAATTTGTAATTTTTATAAAATTTTAAATTTTTTTATTTTCTTAATTTTTGAATAGAAGAGTTAGAGAGAGAGAAAAATAAATAATTAAATAAATATATGAGTTTTTTTAAAATTTATTTTTTTTTATTTTCTTAATTTTTTTAATAGAAGAGGGAGGAAGAGAGAGAGAGGAAGAAGAAATTAAATAAATATAGGAATTATTTAGGGTGGAGGATTTGAATTTGAGTTTTGGGGAAAAACTTTTAGGGAGAAAAATATGTTTTGTCAGGTTAGATCCGGACCTTTGATTTTTGGGGGATTGAAAGAAAACCACTTGATAGCTTTCTTTGTATTTTATTATATAGATATCCGGAATGGAATCACTGGCAAGCTGCCCGATTTTATCTGATTTGTCTATCTCAATTTACGATTTGAATTCCAACTAGCTACCTTGAAGGACTACCCTTTCCTAATCTTTCTTTACACATGGGAGTACTTGGATCTATCAAATAATTCATTTTCTGGGATCGTTCCTTCTAGCATTGGAAAGAGTATGCCGAATCTGGGATATCTTTATCTTTCTAGAAATCAATTCATTGGTGATATTCCCCAATCTCTATGCTTGCTACATAACTTGCAAATTCTTGACCTCTCGAGAAATTTGTTATTTCTTGATTTTTCTAGAAATAATCTATCTGGATCTGTTCCTGATTTACTTATACCCATATATATATATATTTCGGGTCATTGCACTTGAGCAACAACAATCTATTCTTGACCTTCTTTTTTTTTTTTGGTAGAACCCTTCATTTGAAAATTTAATCCTAAACTGGTCACTTACTTTATCCTACAGTATCCTACAAAAGTAGTTCCTCCCAAAAAAATCAAAAAGACATTCTTATTTATTTTATTCATTTATTTGTTAAGAAGAGAAAAAACTTTTGCTTCGTGTAGCATAAATTAATGGGCTTTTCTAAAGGTTCTGATTGGTTCAAAGGAGAGGAGAGGAGGGGAGGGGAGGGGAGGGGAGGGGAGGGATTTAATGAAGACTCTGTTTGGTTCAAAGGAGGGAAGGAGAGAGAAAATAATTATCTTCTTGTTTGGTTCACAAGGGGAGGGAATGGATTTTATAATAAAATTATTTTTATACCATTAATATGAATTCATTTACCTGAAATGCATCGTGGTCTATGTATCATGTGCGAAGATCCTACAGTGCATATGCACAACAGGATGCATATAATAGGAAAGCATAACCTGTAGATTTGGAGCGGACAACATAAGCAGATCCTGTGCGTGATCTTCTCAAAATTAGGGAGATTATGTTAGCCATGATGGAGAAAACTGTACTGCCTTTAAATTCTAGTCCAAATCTTTATTGTTAGCTTTTTGATCTAGATGCTTTTGACTTGTCAAAAGACATGTTTCGAATGCGTAGAAATTCTCATGTAGGTTCAAAGTGTCACTGTTTTGGAGGAAATATGTACAGAAATCTCATGTATATTCAAGTTTGTGGTAGAGCATTTCAAAACACTGTGGCTGTAAGTGAAAATGCTTAGTTGTTACTGCAATTGCAATTGCAATTGAAACCATTTGATGACTAGTACAATTGTAGATACAAGTAAAGTACAATCGGTGATAAACTATAGACAGAATGGTAGGCGAGATCAGGGCAATGGCTGATGGTATGACTTTGGCTAGCGATGGTGCAAAGTGGTGGTGCCGTAGACCATGACCAAGGTGACATCGAACTCCTAGAGCAAAAACACAACAAAAACTGCACGAAAAAAATGTCAAAGATAACTAAAAGGGCAATTTAGTCCATTCACATTAAAAAAATTAGACATAATTTCTCTCCCCTCCAAATCCCCCAATATTGGAGGGGAGCCAAAATTGACTCAGGAGGGGTGTTGCATCCCCGCATTTTCCTCCCCTCCCCTCCTAAAAAATGAACCAAACATGAAAAGTTTTAAAAAACCCCTCCCCTCCCCTCCCCTCCATTCCCCTCCAACCAAACACTCCCTAAAGTTCTCCCTCGTCAACTTCTTCTTTCTTCTAATTGCAGTCTCAGAGAACAAGTTATATGGAGACATATATATCAGGAGAACTTGTAAGCCTTGGTGGAATGATGAGCTTGAACTTGTCTGGAAATCATCTAACGGGAGAGATATCACAGAATATTGGTTTACTGCATTCCTTGGAGTCTCTTGACTTGTCCAGAAATGATTTTACAAGTGCAATTCCTTCAAGTATGACTTCTCTTACATTTTTAAGTGACTTGAACCTGTCGTATAACAATTTATTGGGAAGCATTCCTTCCGGAAACAAGATTTCTACCTTCAGTAACCATTCCTATGTCGGCAATCTTGGTCTTTGCGGGTTTCCAGTTACAAAACATGCCATACTAATGGCACCGATCAGGGTTTAGTCGGTGTAAGTGTTGGATCAAATATGTGGTGTCTTTATGTCGGTATCGGACCTGGATTTGTGGTTGGGTTCTGGGCAGTTCTAGGTACATTACTCTTAAAGAAGAACTGGAGAATTGCATATTTTCGATATATAGATTACCTGTATGATAGGGTATATGTGGTAATTGTTGTGAGTTTTAATAAGTTAACTTTGTGGGAATTAGTGTAAGTGCATGTAGTTGCTTATATTTATCACTTGTTGCAAAGAGTTCGGAGTTGTATTTGTGTATAAGAGATAGAAAGCGCCTCCGAATTTCTTGATAGATCTCTTGCTGAATTGGCAACATAAATAAATCTCTTTTGCTTGGAAATATTGTTCTCACTGTGTCTTCTTAACTTCTTTACTTATATTTCTGATAAGGAAATCTACCAAAATTCCAAGCACAATTCTTGATGAAATAGGACTAAGTTTGGACCAGCAGAACAATGCACTTCTAGAAAAGAACCCTTGGAGCATTTATCTAAGAAGAAATTGCCTATGATTAGGCATTTATCTCCTTTCATACTATATAACCGTAATCACATGAGTTATTGCATTCTCTTTGAAGCAGCTGAAAAATTTAACACCTTCATACTGACAGCTGCTGCTGCGATTGAGAATGAACTATGAAAAGTTGATCCTTTGTTGACCTTATTGATTAGGATGAGGTTTTTCATCTAATAGGCACTGAGATTCGTTCCTTAACGAGCTACCTGTGTGTGTGTAAGGGATCAAGTAGTGAAGCTGTTGAATAAAGAAGGAGCTGGCACTATTCATTCCTGGTGTGAACCGTAGTATCAGTGTGTATCTGTTTTTACTGTGCTTTTGGGTGTGGATTGTAATCGGGTATGGGTGTTTGGGTTATTAGCCAAACCCGGTCAGGTGTAAGTCGTTAGGCAGTTAGAAGGTTGTTAGGAATTAGCACGTGCTTCGCACGTATTTTTTTCAACTATAAAAAGGGAGGGAAATGTAATTGTATCAGTATTCAAGATTTTAATAAAATTCCACTTTCTTCTTCCCCAATCCAGAGCTTCCTAAATCCCTAGAATCTCATTAATGGCGAGGAATCGACATGCTCATAATACTGGTCCTCGCAGTGTGGTATCAGAGCAGGTCGGCGAAGATGGAGATGAGCGTGATATGGGAGGACCAACGGCGGTCGAGTTGGAGCTCGCAGCGATGAAAGATCAGATGGCGTCAGTGCAAAATCAACTCGATTTTGTAGTCGAGCAACTCAAGAAGTTAACGATTCAACGGCGAGCTCAGGAGGAAGCTCCGACAAGCAATCTGATCTTAGAAAATCCGAGGGAGGTAAAGAACCCTAACTCTGCTCAATCTAAATTTCCATTTGGATCAGGAAATAGTTCAAGAACTCCATTTAAACTGGAGTTTCCGACATTTGTTGAGGGTGACCCTACGGAGTGGATTTGTAGTGCCGAACAATTTCTAGAATTTTATGAGATAAATGATTCGCAAAAGCTGAGATTTGCGTCTCTGGATCTCGAAGGAAAAGTAGCTCAGTGGTATCGTAGGCATGTCAGAAATAGAAGGGATGTCATTTCATGGCAGCAATTCCTTGAGGAGTTAATTACGAGATTCAGACCTACTGAATTCCAAGACTATGTTGGAATCTTATCGAAATTGAGCCAAAAGGGAGATTTAGAAGTTTATGTCAAGGAATTCGATAGGCTTTCAAATTTTGTTGAGGATCGGACAGAAAAGCATTTCTTGAGTACCTTCCTTAGTGGACTAAGAGATGAGATTAGATGGGATGTAAAAGTTCAAAGACCTAAGACGGTGAATGAGGCTATAGGTTTAGCCAGAGGATATGTAACCTCTGTTCCCGTTAATACGTATTTTTCAAGTATTTTTCCATATTTCAAATTCTTAGTATCTTGTAACAAATTCTTCTCAAATGATTATCGATTTTCAACCAAAATTATATTTCATTCTATGATTTTTGATATGATACCCAAATGTTGAATCTTTTATTTTTGGTTAATTATTTAAACCAATTTATTTATTCGATTACTTCTTACATTCTATAATTTTATATATATCATTTTCATTTAATTATTGCTTGAAGTCTAGGCCCAGTCTAATATTAATATTATTATTCAAACTACTTTTATGAAGCCCAATATTCAATTATTCAATTGTTTAAATAATTAATTCGAAGCCCAATTGTTTAACTATTTATTATAAGCCCAATTTCATATTTTGATTTTATTATTCATTAATATTTAATCTGAGCCCAAAGTTTAGCCTAATCCTATGATTGATTTATTTAAATGTTTTGAGCCCATGAACCAAGCCCAAATCCAAAACCCATTACTCATATGTATTTGTTCAGGATCCTTCCTATATGCTTACCCGTATACAATTTCTTCACGTTCCCCCACTGTGCACATTCCCGTACTCCAACCCCCCATTACCTCATAACTACCCCCACATTCTCACCCCCATCACTTTACTTGTTAGGGTTATATACTGAAAGCATCACTTTTGTATTAACTTTATTTCCTTATTTTTTGAATGAGAATCATATGGGCATATATTTGCATATTGTGTTATTAATGCAAGTATCTGATATTCTATAAGGTTGATAATAAGGTGTGAGGTGACACACAGAAGATCATATTATCAGTTCCCTATGGAATATATAAATAGTTCACAACCTAGACGGACTTGGATAATCCATTGGAAAGGTTGTAGTGTAATCTAGTATTAGTCTATCTTGACTATAGGTTTACACTAGTACACTTTGTGTATATTGAACAGGACCACTTGAGGTTGTTCTCTTTGTACTGACTACAAAAGAGAACAAACACCTCTGTTATTATGGATGCTTATGCTCTTAATCCAGATATAATAACAGACATGTATATGCAGTGTGCATTACTTTGACTCATAAAAGAGTGAGATTCATTATGGATCGACAACCTCTATGAATTGGGTAATAGCATTGTATGTATGATGGGCTGTTGATTGTAAAAGGAATCCATGTCCCGATACGTCGGGTTGATGATGTCCCCTTAAGGAGCTCATAAGGATTGTCATGTAAACCCTGCAGGTGGATTACATCCGACATGACAAATAAAGTTGAGTGGTACTACTTAAGGATAAAAGATGTTGATCAATATAGTTGTCAGTAACTTAATTTGATCAACGGACATTCGATATCTTAACATGGGGAGCTGAACGAGCATATAATAAAAGGAGCCCATAAATATAATTTGGGATTAGGAAGGTAGTGCAACAATAGCTCCTTAGTGGACCGAGCTATTGTTAATGGGCCTGGGTTGTGTGTTCGGGCTGAACACAGGATACCCAGATTCGTTAGGAGACCTAACCCTAATTTCTCCTCATGGTCCCTGCCGTAGCCATATATATATCCTCTATTCTCTGGCCGTCATGATTATCATCTGAGATATAAGATTTTTTCTCTAAATTCGTGATTCACGTAAGGAGAGAAAGAGAGGTCAGCCAAGGAGAAGAAAGGTTGGGAGATTGTCGCCCACACGACGTCCAACCCGAGGAAGGAATACGTGCAGAAGATCTTGGGGTCGCTGACAGCTCGAGGTTGCTAGAAACTATCGTCTTCTTCTCATCGCAGGTATATTTCGTGAACCCTAGATTCCGCTATAAAGGGTTAGATCACGTATTAAATCTGTTAAGCTTTTATGATCGATACGCACACCAATCCGTAGTCCTAGGAATCATTTCAGTTCCATCAATTGGTATCAGAGCCGGTATTGGATCTGCGTATTGATTGTTACATCCATGTTGTCCAATAAAACTTGCGTTGTATGATAGTCGGTAGATGTAGATCTATTCTAACTCGGTTTTGCAGGCATCTTAGATCCAACTATTATGGTCCAATGCATGTTTTGTTTGTGTTGTTGTTGTTTTGTGGATGTAATTAATATCACGAGGGTTGATCGTGCTTATAATTTTAATTTTTCAATCTAGATTATGTGTGAACTCCTTCGGGAGGCATAGGATTGATGTAATTTTAATTTTTCAATCTAGATTATGTATGAACTCCTTCGGGAAGCATAGGATTGATGTAATTTTAATTTTTCAATCTAGATTATGTATGAACTCCTTCGGGAGGCATAGGATTGATGTAATTTTAATTTTTTTTCGATCGATCGTGATGGCGGTGGTGGCTGTTTCTGACGCCGGAGGAGATGCTGTTTTTAGGCAGTCCAGAGATCGACAGAGAACCCCGGATAGCTCCACGCAGGGTCAGATTTGGGATTCACACAGTCAGGGGAGAATCAGGAAAGATGGCCATAATAGTTGGATATTTATTTTCAAATTTATTGCCATTATTGCTTATTCTGATTATGCATGTTTATTATTTTGTGATTTTTTTTGAAAAACTAGGATCACATTAATAATGGACAACATGGACATAAAATTAACTAGTAGAAAAAACCCTCATTGTTAAATAACTAAGTGGGAGAGGGAATTCATTTAACATGAATCCCACGGTCTCCATTGCTGGTTTGTAGGTGATATAATTATACTTGCGTGTTGGCTTTAGTGCTTTCCTCCATATCGGATGAGTATAATTATGGATCACCAGTACAAACTTCCTTAGGGATAATTGTAGAAAGTTATCTAGTATGTGTTCACTTCTCCATCTGAAGGAACTCAATACAAGATAATGGACTTAGTATTAAGCAATGGTATACACTTAGATACAAATAATGGTATCCTCCCCATCGGAGTCACTACTATTATTTGTAGGACCAGAGCAAGACCAACAGATTAATTTTATTTGTCATAAAGTTGTGTTGACATGATAGTAAAATTAATAGGAGAAACCTACTTGAACAAATATTGAATTTGTATACGTCCACACTATCGTGGCATGCTAAATTCATGGTGTTTAAGGTGTTGGTGAATTTTTTTTATTGTTTTGAGGGAATCAATATTTAATTAATTCAAAAAGTTTTGCCCTACATAATTATTTTTTTATGTGATTCTCAGGATTTCAAAAATGGATTCTTTCAGTCCACTTATGGTGATTCTTAAAGAAAACAAACTTACTGGACCTAATTATATTGACTGGAAACGTAACTTGGATATTGTCTTAACTGCTGAAGAGTACAAATTTGTACTCAATGAAGTATGCCCACCTAAGCCCGATGCTAACTCTGATGAAGAGGTCAAAGAGGCTTATAAGAAGTGGAATAAGGCAGATGAGATGACGCGGTGTTACATTTTGGCATCTATGTCAAATGTACTGCAGCATCAGCATCAGGCCATGCCCACAGCTTATGATATGATGTACAACCTTAAGGAACTCTTCGGACATCAGAGTAGAGCAGCTAGGCAATTTGCTATGAAGAGTTTGATGAATGCATCTATGGCTGAGGGGACACCAGTAAGGGATCATGTTCTCAAGATGATGGGTCATCTAAATGAGATGGAGATCCTTGATGCTGAAATCGATGGGGAAACCCAGGTCGATATCATTCTCGGGACTCTGCCTAAAAATTTTGACTCGTTTTGCCTTAATTACAACATGAACAAAAGGTTGTATAGTTTGGCAGAACTTGCAAAAGAACTACAGGATGCTGAAGCTCTCTTCAAGCAGAATGCCCATGTTTATGTGACTGAAAAGGACTCTACTTCTAAGCCGAAAGGTGGTAAGAAGAAGAAAGTTCAGAAACAAGTAAACTCAGCAAAGAAGGGCATGGGACCTCAAGGCGCTATGAAAAAGCCGAAAGGCAAGTGTTTCAAGTGCAAAGGGTCAGGACATTGGAAGACTGACTGTTCACTTCTCAAACAAAAGAACAAAGAAGGTATATCTCATTTACTAGTTGTTGAAACATGTTTAGCGGTGTTATCTACCGGCACCTAGTGTGTAGATACAGGAGCCACTAATCATGTCTGCAATACATTGCAGGGGTTCCAGGAAACCAGACGACTCAGTGATGGAGAAATATACTTGTTTATGGGTGACGCTACAAGAGTAGCGGCCGTTGCAATAGGAGATGTTATTTTATCTTTTGGTAGAAATAAGTCTTTGACATTGAGAGATTGTCTTTATGCACCTTCACTTAGAAGGAATTTAATTTATGTTTCCATGCTAGTTAAGGATAGATATTCAGTTTATTTTAATGACAATATTGTTATTAGAAAAAATAAGCATTTTATCTGTTCTGGTGCATTGGTTGATAATCTATATGTCATTAATCCTATTTCGCCCACGATGCAACTTATGGAAATGAATAATATGTCTTCTAACATAAATAAGAGAAAAGAACCTTCTTGTATGAACCAAACATATCTTTGGCACTTGCGATTGGGGCATGTTAACCTAAGAAGGATTCAAAGACTGGTTAAAGATGGACCTTTGAGTTCATTGGAAGTGGAGGCACTACCAGTCTGTGAATCCTGCTTGGTAGGAAAATGACCAAAAGGCCTTTCAAGGCAAAGGGGTATAGGGCCAAAGATGTGTTGGAATTGGTTCATTCTGATTTGTGTGGACCCATGACTGTTCAGGCTAGAGGTGGCTTTGAATATTTTGTCACATTTACTGACGATTATTCAAGGTATGGATATATTTATTTGATGCGCCGTAAGTCTGAGTGCTTTGAGAAATTCAAAGAGTACAAGGCAGAAACGGAGAAGCATCATGGAAAATGTATCAAGTCATTACGTTCAGATCGTGGTGGCGAGTATCTTTTTGGGGAGTTTAGGGACTATTTGTCAGAGGCTGGGATTACATCCCAATTATCAGCACCTAGAACACCCCAACAGAATGGTGTAGCAGAAAGAAGGAATAGGACTCTTATGGAGATGGTTAGATCAATGATGAGTTATTCAGATTTACCAGATTCATTTTGGGGATATGCCTTAGAAACTGCAGCTTATATTTTGAACTTGGTTCCTTCTAAGTCAGTACCAATTACTCCCACAGAACTGTGGACTGGGCGTAAGCCTAGTCTGAAACATGTTCGGATTTGGGGTAGTCCAGCACACGTGCTGAATGGGAAAGCTGATAAGTTGGAATCTCGTACAGAAGTACGCTTGTTTGTAGGCTATCCAAGAGGAACGAAATGTGGTTTATTTTATAGTCCTAAGGATCAGAAGGTCATTATTAGCACCAATGCTCGATTCTTAGAGGAAGACTATGTGATGAACCATAAACCCATAAGTAGAGCTGTTCTAGAAGAACTGAGAGGTGAGATGCCAAATACTTCAGTACCAACAGTACAACAGGATGTACCACCAGTAACTGCACAACGTGTCATAAATGTTGCACCACAACCGATAGTGCCTCGTCGTAGTGGGAGGGTTGTGATACAACCTGATAGATATATGTTCTTGGGAGAGTCGTCAGACTTTGTCCCTGAGGAACAAGATTATGATCCCTGTACCTACAATGAAGCACTCCAAGATAAAGATGCAGAGTCTTGACAAAAAGCAATGATATCTGAAATAGAATCTATGGATTCTAATCAAGTCTGGGAGCTTGTAGAACCACCTATTGGTGTAAAAGCCATTGGATGCAAGTGGATTTATAAGAGAAAAAGAGGATCAGACGGTAAGGTTGAAACCTTTAAAGCTCGGCTTGTTGCAAAAGGTTTTACTCAAAGAGAGGGTATTGATTATGAGGAAACCTTTTCGCCAGTAGCCATGCTTAAGTCTATCCGGATTCTTTTATCTATTGTAGCTCATCTTGATTATGAGATTTGGCAAATGGATGTTAAGACAAATTTCCTTAATGGAAGTCTTGAGGAAGACATCTATATGAAGCAACCAGACGGGTTCATTGAAAAGGGCCAAGAGCATCTTATTTGTAAGCTCAAGAAGTCCATTTATGGACTTAAGCAAGCTTCCAGATCTTGGAACATATGTTTTGATCAGGTGATAAAATCCTATGGATTTGATCAATGTCAAGATGAATCGTGTGTATACAAAAAGTGTGACGGAAACGTAGTGGTATTCCTAGTACTTTACGTGGATGACATCTTGCTCATTGGAAACAATGTGAAGGTATTATCTAACGTAAGGGTATGGTTATCCAAACAGTTTGATATGAAGGACTTGGGAGAAGTAGGTCACATCCTTGGGATCAAAGTTCTACGAGATCGCAAGAAAAGGATGTTGGGCTTGTCCCAAGCTTCCTATATCGATACTATACTAACTCGTTTTAGCATGCAAAATTCTAAGAAAGGTTTCTTACCTTTTAGGCATGGAATTGCCCTATCAAAGGAGCAGTGTCCGAGGACACCTAAAGAGATAGAGAACATGAAAGCAGTTCCTTATGCTTCAGCAGTAGGAAGCTTAATGTATGCAATGCTATGTACGAGACCAGATATCTGCTTTGCCGTTGGCATGGTTAGCATATTTTGAAGTACCTGAAAAGGACTAAAGATTACATGCTGTAAAGCATATTTTGAAGTACCTGAAAAGGACTAAAGATTACATGCTAGTTTACCAGGCAGATAGTTTAGTTGCCTTGGGGTATACAGACTCAGATTTTCAGTCAGATAGGGATTCCAGAAAATCAACCTCAGGTTATGTATTTACTTTGGGAGGTGGAGCCACTATATGGAGGAGTATCAAGCAAAAATGTATTGCTGATTCTACCATGGAAGCCGAGTATGTGGCAGCCTCTGAGGCAGCCAAAGAAGCGGTTTGGCTCAGAAATTTCCTATTGGACTTGGATGTGGTACCTAATTTGCCTAAGACTATTACACTTTATTGTGATAATAGTGGTGCAGTTGCAAATTCGAAGGAACCACGAGCCCATAAGGCAAGTAAACACATTGAGCGTAAGTATCACCTGATACGAGATTTCGTAAAGAAAGGAAAAGTTGCTGTGATCAAGATAGCATCAGCAGACAACCTAGCTGATCCCTTCACTAAGAGCTTACCAGCTAAGGCTTTTGATAGTCATGTTGAGGGAATGGGAGTCAGATGCGTAGCAGCATGGCTTTAAGTATAAGTGGGAGATTTGTAACAGTATACTGAAAAGCAATGCTTTGAGTATAGGTGGGAGATTGTTAGGGTTATATACTGAAAGCATCACTTTTGTATTAACTTTATTTCCTTATTTTTTGAATGAGAATCATATGGGCATATGTTTGCATATTGTGTTATTAATGCAAGTATCTGATATTTTATAAGGTTGATAATATGGTGTGAGGTGACACACAGAAGATCATATTATCAGTTCCCTATGGAATATATAAATAGTTCACAACCTAGACGGACTTGGATAATCCATTGGAAAAGTTGTAGTGTAATCTAGTATTAGTCTATCTTGACTATAGGTTTACACTAGTACACTTTGTGTGTATTGAACAGAACCACTTGAGGTTGTTCTCTTTGTACTGACTACAAAAGAGAATAAACACCTCTGTTATTATGGATGCTTATGCTCTTAATCCAGATATAATAACAGACATGTATATGCAGTGTGCATTACTTTGACTCATAAAAGAGTGAGATTCATTATGGATCGACAACCTCTATGAATTGGGTAATAGCATTGTATGTATGATGGGCTGTTGATTGTAAAAGGAATCCATATCCCGATACGTCGGGTTGATGATGTCCCCTTAAGGAGCTCATAAGGATTGTCATGTAAACCCTACAGGTGGATTACATCCGACATGACAAATAAAGTTGAGTGGTACTACTTAAGGATAAAAGATGTTGATCAATATAGTTGTCAGTAACTTAATTTGATCAACAGACATTCGATATCTTAACATGGGGAGCTGAACGAGCATATAATAAAAGGAGCCCATAAATATAATTTGGGATTAGGAAGGTAGTGCAACAATAGCTCCTTAGTGGACCGAGCTATTGTTAATGGGCCTGGGTTGTGTGTTCGGGCTGAACACGGGATATCCAGATTCGTTAAGAGACCTAATCCTAATTTCTCCTCATGGTCCCTGCCGTAGCCATATATATATCCTCTATTCTCTGGCCGTCATGATTATCATCTGAGATATAAGATTTTTTCTCTAAATTTGTGATTCACGAAAGGAGAGAAAGAGAGGTCAGCCAAGGAGAAGAAAGGTTGGGAGATCGTCGCCCACACGATGTCCAACCCAAGGAAGGAATACGTGCAGAAGATCTTGGGGTCGCTGACAGCTCGAGGTTGCTAGAAACTATCGTCTTCTTCTCATCGCAGGTACATTTCGTGAACCCTAGATTCCGCTATAAAGGGTTAGATCACGTATTAAATCTGTTAAGCTTTTATGATCGATACGCACACCAATCCGTAGTCCTAAGAATCATCTCAGTTCCATAATATTATATTATTATATATTTACCTCCTCCCGTTCTCTCTCTCTCCCACTCTATCTCTCCCCCCTCTGTTTCCCAAACAAAAACAGATCACTCACCCAAGCCCCTTCGTCTTCCTCCTCACATCGCCCACAGCCGAACCCCTCATCCCTGACCACTGCCACCGGCTTGCCTCCACCTTGCGCCACAGTCGCTTCTCGACCTCGGCGACCTCCCGTTGCCAGTGCCCCACCGTTAGCCGCCCACGCCCGGTCGCCGCACTCTCCGGCACTCACTCTCTCTCTCTGTCGCATTTGGGAAGAAGACAGTGAGTGGTCCGTTTTGGGTGTTTGATGTTTTGCCTAGTAGGGGACCCAAGCTTCTGCTGTTTGCTGTGTTGGCTCTTGTTGTGTTGCTGTCTCTTTGTGCACGTGTCTCCGTACATGTAACTTGCACGTGCTTCGCTGCCGGGGATTCTAATCCCGTTATTCTTATTTTTGGTATCATCGTCGTTATTATAAGGCAAGTATCCTCTTGTACAATTTGTTTGTTCTCATATAAGCTTCCTTTGAAAAATACCGCAAGTATATTCTTTGACTATCCATTACAAATTCTAATTTGTATTCATCAGACGAATTGAAAACTGTTGCTATACATAATCCGTTGATTCCGTATTCGTACATGATCACGAATACTTTGTTGCCATATGCATTACATGAACACGATTGATACACATATATACTCTTAGAATTATACAGGATATTGTGTATGAATTTCTTGCCTTGTTAGTAGTTAGAATGCAGTTTTGATCTCTTTTACTCCTAATTAACTTTTATATATGCCATTGATCACATCGTAGTTACAACAATGTTATAAACCCTGAAATGCTCCTGACCCGAACTTGTAATAGAAATCTGACCCAGTAAATGATATTAAAATTGCGTGTTTTTGCATCTCATGAGTTAGAACCTGTTCCATGCATAATTCCTTGATATTCCCTGACCATGCTTGACATCGTTCTCGTTGCATCATGATCATGTTTGATTATAATAAAAGTAACAAGCCAGGGTATAAGGGGAAAGATTTAGTAGTGGACAACATAGAAGAGCGTACTCGGACGGGAGCTTGTGGTTTCCCGATGGAAGTTGCAAGTTTGCAAATTACAGGTTTACATGTTCACATTACAAGTTCACACTTTACATGTTCTACATTGCACGTATCTCAATACAAGATATAATTTACACGTTTTTCTGAGTACGTGACCTATAGAATCCACCACTAAGTCTAAATGTTTACTTGATTGCGTGCATCAAACATGTGGTATGAGACACATGATTGCTGCACTAGTTAGGTTAATAAAAGACATGAGATTAACACGTGCACTTGCATGATCCAATTACATGTACATGTTCCTGTTGACTTGTTTACTTGCTTACTTGTTTACATGTCACTTGTTTCATGATATCTTGTTCATGATCCGGTTTACATATTGTATTTCACCCATTACATGATTCTTGATTTCTTACTCTTTTCCTGCTTCTTGTTTTGTTTTTGTACTTGTCCCCTTAGCTTGTACTACTTGCGGCCCGTGACTTGCATTAATGAGTATCTTCTTGTTTCTTCTTTTTGTAATAATGTACTTCCAGGCCCAGATGGAGAGTTAACAGAAGGTGTTGCTCATCAAGTGTTTTAGTCTTGTTAATTATTATGTTAATTTAGTTCATGTTTTATTCATGCTACTCTTTATTGTAATCCGGGCATGTCTGATCCGTAACTATGTTTCTTTCCATTTGTTGGTTATGAAATGTTTCTTAGTTTTTTATTATCCTATCTGTGATTATACATGCATGCATGGTTGTTATAGTTCTGTTGTTGAGTTACCTGTACAACTTATAAATGGTGTATTCGCATCATTCGCTGGGCCTCAGTCACGTGCTCGTATTTCCGTATTTTGAGAAGCGGGGCGTGGCAGGATATGAGGCGAAGATAGCTTGTAGTAAGAAAATGTTCAAAGCTTCGTATGTTCCTAAAAGCAATACCTCTCAGTATCCAAGTACTCAACAGAAGGCTCCTGAATCCAACCAATCCACTTCTGTGATGCCTCGGTGGCTATTACCCCCTGAGTTGAAAGAGAGACAAGCTAAAAGTTTATGTTATAACTGTGATGAAAAATACTTTCAGGGGCATAGGTGCAAATCTCAAAAGTTTTTTTTCCCTGGAGATGTTTGAGGATAATGTGGGAGGCAGTCATGAAGAAATACAGGAAGAAGAGGACTCTGGAGTTCGCAGTGAAGGAGAACTAATGAAGATTTCATGTCATGCTCTTGTTGGTACTTCATGTTATCCCCATACACTGAGGTTAAACATGATGATAGAGACGGCAAAAAAAAAAAAAAAAAATTAAACTACTTGGACGGGAATGTTATACCGGACGGGGTATGTTTCCCCGTCTGAGGAGCTTTAAAAAAAAAAAAATTTAGGGAAGGACGGGATATCATATACCGGACGGTATATGATATACCGTCCGACCCTTTTTAAAATAAATAAATAAATAAAAATTTAGAGACGGTATATGTTTTCCCGTCTGACTCGAATAAAATATCTTAAAATCGGAGCGACGGTATTTGATATACCGTCCTTTATAATTTGAGAATGGGTATTTTGTTTCTCATTTATGAGAAACCAGTATAGCGAATTTGCTAAAAAATGGCAAAATACAAAACCATTGCAGACATCGTTTCTTATAAAATGGCAATTTGCCAATTATAAAAAACCACTGTGGATGCTCTTAGAGCATCCACAGTCGTTTGCTATATTTCCCATATTCTCATTTTATGAGAATTTTATAAGAAAGAAGCGCTGCAGTCGTTTGCTATTTTCTTATAAAATAGCAAACGAACTACAGTGGCTTCTCAAATATGAGAAACGAAGTTGCGAATCTCAAATTATAGAAGACGAGACATCATGTATCGTCTCAATATTTTTAATTTTTTTTAATATAATCGGACGAGACAACTTGTCTCGTTCCGTATTAAATTTTTATAAAAAAAAAAGGATCGGACGGGACATCTCCCTTTTGGTTTTGTTTTTTTTAATTTTTTTCCCCCTTTTTTTTTTCAACTAATCCAACGGATGAGATCTTATGAGAAAAAAAAAAAAAAAAGTAAAAACCAAACGGACGGGACATGATGTCCCGTCCAGGTTTGGGGGGATTTTTTTAAGTAGGATTAGGTTGTTTAAGTAGGTTTAGTAGATTATTAAATAGGTTTAGGTTAATATTTTAATATTTAATTTATTTAATTAACATATTTTAATACTTAATTGGTAATTAATTAAATCTTCAAAAATGAAAAATTAACGGACGAGACAACTTGTCTCGTCCTACTCAAATTTTAGCAAAATATCGAAAACAACGACTGCAGACCTTTCAATCTATTCTATTTCTATACTTACCATTTTGCCAAAAAAATAAGAAACGCCATTGTGAATGCTCTTAGTCAAACTAAATTTGGATTCGTGTCAATAACACACACGCCAAGCTCTCTCCTCGTATCTAATAGGACCTCACTAAGAACTTACAAAATCAACAAAAATTAAAATGAACCCCTTCTCTCTTACTCCAGTTACTACTATTCTCCCCCAATCCCTGCTCCTCCTCCTCTTCTTCTTCTTCCTCCTACTTACTCTTTCTCAGCTCTCTTCTACCCAACTCGATGCCGGCGATTACTCCGACGTCCTCCGCCTCGCCAAAGCGGATTCGGATCTTCTGCTCTCGATTCGGAGGCAGATCCACGAGCACCCGGAGCTCCGATTCCAGGAGCACAACACCAGTGCCTTGATCCGGGCCCAACTCGACCTCTTCGGCGTCCCGTACACTTACCCCTTTCCCTTTGCTGGAACCGGAGTCGTTGCGCAGGTTGGGTCCGGTGGGCCCCCCATTGTCGCCCTCCGTGCTGACATGGATGCACTACCTATCCAGGTTTTTTTTTCTTTTTCTTTTTTCTTTTTTCTTTCGTAGTCCGTCTGATTTTTGGACAATAGACTGGAGTCCGTCCGATGCAAGCAGGATTTGAACTTCATATTCTTTTTCTTTACCGTTATGATCCAAGGTAATCCGGAGACAAGACACTAATTAGTCACATCGGGTAAACAATCAGATAAATGGCCGTGGTATAAGTGCTAGTTAACATGAGAACTAGACAAGTAGCTCCTGTTGGTTAATGAGGCCCTAGGTCATCTTTTAAGTCTCTATTTGGTATTGCTGGAAACGAATAGTGCTAGTATCAAGTACTGTTAGAAAAAGTATGTTTAACTTAAATTTTCCATAGTAAGAGCATCCACAGTCGTTAGAGCTATATTATGCATATATGCATAATATAAAATAGCTTTTCGATCGTTTCCTGGAGTGGTAAAAAGCTAAAAAATGCATAAAATTAAAATTTTAAAAAACAGACGAAACATGATGTGGTCCGTTAGAAATTTTTAAAATTTAATGATTTTTTAAAGGAGGAACGAAAATTTTAATAATATTTTAAATGGGACGATTCCAAACATGATGTTTCGTCCAAAAAAATAAAAAAATAAAAAGATAAAAAAATAAAAAAATAATCATGTTTCGTCCTATGTGAATTTTTGTTATTTATTTTATTTTGGGACCAAACATCATGTTTCGTCCGGGTTTAATGGGTCTTTTTTTTTATTTCTTTTTTGCTTTCTATTGGTAATAAATGACTCATTTACCCCTCTTCTTCTTCTTCTATATATTTGGATGAAGAGTTGAGCTCTTAATCTTCAAACCCCGAGAAATCAATCTCTTTCATATTTTATCTCTCTCAAACCTCTCTTCATGCAATATGTTTTCTTCTTAATAATTTGATTGTTATCCCATTTTTTTATCGGTTTATATTAGTTAATGTCTTCAATAAAAAGATTTATCGGCCAGATGAAATTAAAGCGTCAACAACCAATGACAGCTGTAGCAGAAACAAGCAGTCAAATAGAAGCGGAGTTGCAGAATGTAGACTACACCGATCAATCAAATTGGTAACTTGTTGTAGATGATTGCAATCATTTGTGTAAACATATTACTGTCCATCCTGAAGGTGGATTTTGTCAATTTAGGAAAAATTGGAGGGAGCCAATTAAAATGTACAAAAAATACTGCAGCTGTGTCTCAATTATTAAGCAGTTGGTCGAGGTGTCCCAATTATCAATTTTGGTTGATCCTTTAGTATATATGAAGACATTCTTCAAACTTGAAAGCTTTTCCGGATCTTTGCATATATTCGACTCTCGTTCGCGCATCTATGACAATATTTAAAATATGAACGTTATTATTAAAAAAACTTAATGGTAAAGGAACAAATATATGATAATTTGTACATACCCTATCGGTCTCGGTAGTTCCACTAGCCGTTCTAATTGCTACACTAGCCAACTTCGCAATAAACAAGGCTACTTCTTTAGAAATTAATTGGAACTGACTTGTAAGGGAGCTAACTGTTCGGTCGGTCGGAGTCCCTAATAACGCCGCAAAAGTAGACAAAATTCACTCCCAAAATTGTGCACCAGATTGATCAGTACTGACCAAGGGATCTTGTGTTATACTAATTCACACTTGACAGAGAGTAACATCTTCCTGAGTTGTATAAGCTCTCCCTCTTGAACTACGGCTTGCCATAACTCATTTTTTCAAAAATTTGCAAGAAGGAAACAGAGAGATTATATTTTTCTGAAGAATAGATTAAGGGAATTGGTTTTTTTTTTTCATTGAATTTGTTTTCAACGAGTGCCAATATATAGGAAAAAGTAGTCAAATATAGCCGTTATATTTTGAAAATAGTCGTTGGGTTTAAAACAATCGTTGGATCAAGAAATGAATGGTTGGATGAGAGTAGGGGTAAAATTGTCATTTGCATTTTAAAAAAAATGAATGGGCTAAAAAGAGATTGGATGAAACATCATGTTTCGTCCAACTCATTTTTTTTTCTTCTTTGGTGTAATTAATTTTTTTTAAAAACTCTTATTTTCATAGGACGAAACATTTTAATATTTTTTTAAAACGTCGGACGAAACATCATGTTTCGTCCGATGATGTTTCGTCCGATGTTTTTTAAAAATATTAAAAAAATGTAGACGAAATGTTTCGTCCCTTATAATATGCATATAGCTATATCCATATGCATATTTGCCTATTTATTGTAGCCGAAATGGCAAAAAATGCATTTTTGCCTAACGACTGCAGAGCATTTTTTGGGGAATTATGCATTTTATGCATAAATGCCTAACGACTGTCGATGCTCTAAGTAAAAGCATTTTTGGTAATGCTCTATATATCACTGTAGGTGCTTTGAAAAAATGCTAAAAAATAGTAGTTTTGGAAGAAAAAAAATTTACTTTTGATTAAAAACACTATGAATTAAGCTTGTCAAACACCTATTTTGAGCCTAGAAGAGCTTTTGGATCCAAAGGAGCTCTCAAAAGCAATGCCAAAAGGAGCCTTAATATAGAGACTCGATAGGAGGACTCATTATCTTTTTCCTCCTTCTCACTCGAGCCCTTGTACATTGGCTAATGATATTGACTTTTGTGTCTTTTGGGCTCATCTTTGTAAGATGCTAGGTTAATAAGTTGCGATTAGGGTTCTCTTATGGTTTTTATTTTTAAATCTATATGGACCCACATGTTTTTTTTTTGTAGTAGTAAAATAAGAAAAGGTTAACCGTTGTACACTTCTCTTTATGTACAAAATAAAATTTGGGCGCTAGACTGTTAATTAGTACTGGAATATCCTGATACAAATCCATGAGGCTTACTAGTTCAATAGAAGAAATCAACAAACAAAGTCTAATTTACGTGTCACGACATAACGAGACAAGTAGCTCCAACTGTCTACGAGGGCCTTTGCCTGCATATAATGAGCTTTCAAATGGCGACCTCGTGATTCTTTTTCTCATTCTCTCTCAAATTCTTGTAAGCTGGCCTAGTGATATTCACTCTTGCATCTATTGGAATCTTTTGATTGTTGAAAGATACTACATAACTTGCAAGGTTGTAATTAGGGTTCTCTTATGTTTTTATATATTGCGTGCGTGAATGATTTTAGGAAATGGTGGAATGGGAACACAAGAGTCGGGTGGATGGGGTGATGCATGCATGCGGGCATGATGTGCATGTGACGATGTTGCTTGGAGCTGCAAAATTGTTGAATGAAAGGAAGAACGAGCTCAAGGTAGTGTGTCTATATCGATAGTTCATTGTTACCCCCTTCTTTAAAGAAATTGTAAATGTTGTTGTTATACCTTATTGGTAATTTATGAATCACATGAGGTTTACAGAGATTGTAGGTTTAATGTAGCTTGTTAAGAATGAAAGTTGATACTGTTGATTAGAATGGTGATGACATCTCATTCAATTTTTTATTATTTTCCTTAACCAGGAGTTTAGCAAAAGTTTCATAAGTAGTGGTTTTAGATTTTTGAAATAAAGGGAAATTCATGCCTTTCCCTCTCTGAATGCACACCCTTCAGCAGTTTATAGCCATGGCACTGAACTTCTCATTGTTACTTTTCTGGTTTCTTTTTCTTTGTTAAAGGGTACAGTGAGACTTCTTTTCCAACCTGCAGAAGAGGGTGGAGCAGGTGCAGCGCATATGATTAAGGGCGGTGCTCTTGATGGTGTCAAGGCGATCTTTGGCATGCATGTCGACTACCAATTACCCACAGGAAGCATAGCATCAATTCCAGGGCCTGTGCAAGCTGCTGTATGCTTCTTTGAAGCAAAAATAGAGGGAAAAGGTGGAGATGCTGCAACTCCTCATTTGAATGTGGATCCAATAGTTGCTACATCATTTGCCATTCTCGCAATGCAACAGCTTATCTCTAGAGAAGATGACCCTCTCCATAGCCAAGTATGTCATCGTCTATATGATTTTATACAATTTGCTGTCATGGTGTTATTATTGCTCTTATGATTTGGAATGGTTGTAAGCATGTGGAAATTAATTTTTTCCTTAAAGAGTGTTCCCCATTGAAACCTAAAATAAACTTAGTTGGTACACAATAAATTCCATTAGTTCTTTTCTTGTGCTAATGCACCATTTCATTGTCTCAAGAAGGATAAGGTATCAACATTGTATGGCATGCAGGCAAAAGAAAGTTCTTGGTTAGTAGACATCTTTGGGCATAAAAATTGTAGGCATATTCATTGGAAAATATTTCTTTGAATTATGTTCAGTCATTTGTACATGACATAGATTTGTGATCTGAATATAAATGGGTCAACCATTAACTCATATCTCTTTTGAACTTTTCAATTTTTTTTATGCTTGCTTGCATATTGAGTTATAAATTGTACACAAATCTTGTTGAAGGCAACTCCATCAATCAGGAAACCATAATTATGTGTGGCTAAGAAGGCATCATAATGTGTCAATATGCTCATGCATTCGAGTTATAAGCTTCAATTGTTAGTAGTCTTTAACTTTCAACATCTCTGCTGTTGTTCGAAGAGTCAACTATTCCAAAATAAGGTAGTTGGCGGCCAACATAGACCCAAGTCAGATCTGAAATGGATCCTGAAGAAAACACCTTTAATAGAGTGTAGTAAGGAATTCAATGAGGTCTACACCAAAATTTGCATATCGGCTTTCTTGATTGTTGTAATCGAATGACTCTCTTAATTCAGCAACGTGTAATAAGTAGATATGAAGACTGAACTGGATGAAGCTTAATTCCTTTCTGTTTTATAGTCTTATGAAACCCATTAACACCTCAATTCTCTATCCTTTTAAGGTATTATCCGTCACATATGTCAAGGGAGGAGGAACATATGATTATTCTACACCATCTGTTGTTGAATTTGGGGGAACTTTGAGAAGTCTTACCACTGAAGGGCTGTACAGGCTACAAAGACGAGTTGCAGAGGTTTGATTATCTTTAATTAATTTCATTGCTTCTATTTGAACTTACCCTCTTTTTCACCTCAAAGACACTGGTTTAGCACAAGGCTGAATTTTTTTTCTTCTTTTCGAAACTTTGATGAAGGATCAGAACATCAGATCAGTTCATGGCCATTTATGCTTACTCTTAGTTGGTTTTTTCAGGTGATCGAAGGTCAGGCATTAGTACACAGATGCAAGGCACTTATTAGCATGAAAGAGGACGACTTCCCTGCATACCCTGCTGTGGTTAATGATGTTAGATTGCATGAGCACGTACAACGTATTGGTGGACATTTGCTTGGTCCAGATAACGTGAAGATGGGGAAGAAGATCATGGCAGGTGAGGATTTTGCATTCTACCAGCAACTGATACCCGGTATGATGTTTGGCATTGGAATTGCAAATGAGAAATTAGGTGAAGTCCACCCTCCACACTCTCCTCATTTCTTTGTCGATGAGAATGTTCTTCCTATTGGGGCAGCACTACATACAGTGATTGCAGAAGCATATCTGAACGAGCGCAGCATCATGGAGGACATGAATATATTCCCAGAAAAGAAGATTTTCTAACCTGTAAGGCTCTAGAATTGTAAAAATAACAACAATACATGATGTTTATCTGTTAGTATTGTAAAGGGAGTAGATAGTTTTCGAGCTCAGGTAATTAGCTTGTAAAGAATTAGTAGACTACTATGAATAAGTTCGAAAAAAATTTGTAAAATCCAACATAATGAAATTGCTCTTGATCTGCTCCAAGATGCGTTTATAGTCTGTTGCAGCTTTTAAATATGTTACAAAACTTTCAGCAAATTCATAGCAGCAGTTTGGACTAGTTAAATTGGGAAGCCATGCCATACAGAGTAAACTTCTCTGACATCAAAATTCCATTATTTTAGATTGTGTAATGAATAAATTGTAAGAATTGTTGTCTAGGAATATTGTTTACATATAACTTATTGTAGTTCGCAAAATAATCCCTAGTGTATTGGACACTCTGCAATGTAGCACCACAAGGTCGGTATTGGTTTGCGGGTGTTACAATACCTTCGATTCACATATGTTTGTAGGTTACTAGCAAAGCCACTTGGCTACTGTGGTGGATCTTTCGCAGCATGGGTAAGAGCAATGAGTTCATAATGGGCAAATCATTGTAATCTCAGGTTGGCATTTCTTCATGTACTTCTTGATTGACTGAAGAATCTTTATGTTTGGTGCTTGATCGAATAAACAAGGATAAAAACCGGGAGTATCCACCATTTGAATCTTGATCCCATCAGCTAGTTCTTCAAACTTTCTCAGTGAAGGAGTTCCTCGGTTCAAAGGATTGGTGACGGTCTTTCTCGTATCAAAAAATGAATTTATAGTGATGCTGCTTTTTCTTGTGGGAGCAACCAAATAATGAGTTCCTTGGAGGATGGAGAAAGCTTAGATCCTCACCCATTAACCAGTGTGGGGCTGACATTTGTGGTTGGCTTTCAATTTGGTGGCTGAGATACTGTTGGAAAACCTGTAAGAATGTCTGAGACACCAGGAGTATTCTCGGTTACAGATCCTCTGACGATCAAGTCAACAATTTAGAGTATGAATTGGGTTTTTAGTGGACAAAAGTTCATTACCTAGCAATGGTGGGGGAGAGGCTGTATTTATAGGCCTGAAATGAAACAGTTTTAGGAAGATTTCCTGACTGATTTAAGTGATCCTCTTAATCAAGGGATCAAATCAGTTATTATCTTCATATTTTAGGAGATCTGATTACCAGCAATGATTGGCCGGTAGAGCTCCCCTGTTTGGGCAGCGAATTAGTCTCAATTGTGGGCATAGTTGAGTTGGCGGGCCTGAGGATGGTCCATGTTCTCGTTGTGGGTCTGCAACTTTTGTGAAGTTACTGTTTCACCCTTAAGAACTCCGAAATTCGTGTTAGAGTCGGACGACCCTGATTATCTGTAATTTTTACCCACATCATAATAGTTGCGCTCTTACCAACCCCAAATTTACCGATAACTAAAATAGTACAAGAGAAATGAGAAATCAAGTTTGTCTTTTTCTCCCCTTTCAAGCTCGATTGCCTTCTTTATCTTATGCATAGCACTGGAGCACCAATCTTTTTGTTGGGTTTATGTTTTGCATACTAGGTTCAATGTGAAGAGAAAACTATAAAGCGAGAAGATGATTGATGCATCCATGGAGGAGGAAAGAGCAGCAGCAGCAATAACAGGAAGAAAGAGCAGCAGTAACAATACTAAAGGACAGTCGACCGCTATGACTCTCTAACTTTGGTCAGGGCATTGTAGTTAACTACGCTTTAGGGCAGTCGACCGCAAGTTAAAGCAGCGGAAGTTTGGGCTTGGGTCTAGGTGATCTGATTGAAACCCAACTTCTTCTCCCAGTTAAATCGTACGACTCCTATTGTGTGGCTTTCTCTTCAGCGTATCAAGACTACAACCTAGAGTTTTCCTAGATCTCTATATAAAATTGTAACGGCTTTCGTTGAGAGGTAAGAGAGAAAGTACTTCATTAAGAGTTTTTCATTGTAAACAGCAGATTATCTTCTAGTGAGTTTTGAGAGATAGATATGTTCTTGGTGAGAATGATTGTAACTCTTGTATCTTCTCTAGTTGAATAATATATCAGTTATTTCTCCAACGAACCAGTATTCGCCCAAACCAAAACAAAATTGTGCACTTTTTTGTGTTTGGTTTGATCTACTATTGGTTAGTGGTTTGTTCATTGGATCCTTTGCGCAAAACTCAGCACAAATCCCTGACACTTTCATGGTGGCGGAGGATTGATGCTGGTACAAAATCTTCATATGAGTAACCCAATCTACAAACAAATCGGAGGAACATAACTCTAATCGACTCAACCTTTCCATGCAATAACTTTTTCTCTTCTTCAGTCATTGGTTTCTCGGGTCTGCTAGTAATTGCAAGAATTGGGGAGGTGACGATTTTTTGTTATAGAGGCAAACGTCGGGTTGGTCTAAAGGGTAAAGATGAAGTACCAAACCAAGATGAACACAAGTATAGTAGAAGAGGTTTTTACTATGATAAGTTCAAGGGAAGAATTCGTTTCTGCTATCTCCTTTCCACCCTTTTTATCGGTGTTAAGCCGTGAACTAGATGAATCTCCCTCCAAAACCTCTATCATTTTCTTTGTAGCTTCTGAAGTTTCTAGAATCACAAGCTTACTTTCTATGGATTTAGAACCATTATGAACGACAATTGAACCCTCAAGTAGATCAACTAGAAATTTCTCATCTTCAATTATAACAGAATCATCCAGAGAGAACCACAGAGGGGTAACACCCGAGACAAGCTAGCCTTCAAAAACCAGCTTCACACGAATTCCAAGAGAGGAAGAGAAGAGGAAGGTGAACTCCGCTTGGAACGTAAGGAGATCAACGGAGCACACCTCAGCCACCATCTGAAAAACAGAGCATGCTCCACAAGTAGGGAAGCCCCAACTGATCATAGAGTTCATTTGAGGAAGAGTAGCAGAGATATTCGGGTTAGAAGCCTAGTTGAGAGAGGTCGCCAACGATAAATGGAGAAGAGAAGAAAAGATCTTCGATCTCAGGAGACCAATAGAAGAACATATGTGGAGGACACGAGGGGGGGAAGAGAAGAGTGTGCTAGAGAACTCCATAGTAAAGTTAGAAGATCACCGGAGGTGGAAGTAGTGAAACAAAAAAAAGAAGACGATGAGGGAGAATGTATATTGTATAAGCCAAAAAGAGTGAAGAAAGCAGTGAAGAAGCAGAGAAGATAGCCTTTTCATCATCGGCAGCAGCTATGGGTACAACAACAAAGCTCCCTCAATGCCACAAATGCGCAAGTAGAGGCCACATCATTCACGAATGCATGAACAACCGGTTTTGCTATGTTTGCAAAAAAACATGACCACATATCGAAGTCTTGCCCGAACGTCAGGGTTGCCGGAAACATCAAAAACAACTGTCAGGACTCTGGGCTCCTAAAAGCTAAATTGCAAGAGTCTAAAGACCCATCTCAAAAGGCAACTGGGTAGAAGATCAAATCCATATATGAGGAGAGCCACGACGATAATAGTCGAACGATCAGGATCGTGATAACGCCTACGCCAATGATAGTGGAGCTAGAGAACCGAATCAAAAATTGCATCCTGATTAAGATTCATACAGGGAATCCCTCTATTCTGGCAATTACGGAGCTTCTATACACCAACACCACCTGTTCGCCGAACTGGGAATGGAGGTGAAAGATGATGTGCTTTTGGTTCACTGTAACAACGGGGATAGAGTGAGAGAGGTGCTTCTCTTGGGGGGGGGGGGGGGGGGGGGGGGGCTCGAAGGAGATGAATATTATGTTACATTCACTAGATGGTCGCGTAATTTTGGCACCTTGAAAGTAAATCAAATGCCAGCGTTATGGGTTCGGTTGTTCAATTTACCATTCCAACTTTGGGTTAGTTTAGCATTTCACAACCTCGTGAGTGGGTTCGGTCATGTCATTGCAATTGTATAACACTCATTTGCAAAAAAGACGCGAATACGCTCGGTTAAAAATTGGAGTTGAAAATTAGGCTATGATTTTATCGATTGTTCAGGCCATGTTCGAAGATGTGTGCTATGAGGTTAAGATTATAGTGGAGAGGAAGAAAAAGGTGTCTTTCCAAGATTCGCCTAAATACTCAAAAACGGAGTCGGGGGAAAGATCAAAAAAGAAAGAAACTGAGGTTGAAGATGCAATCGGTTCGCTCATCACAACTCAGCTAGATCAGAACCGTTCAATTCGTCAGCAGCAAAAATATAAGGAGATGGAGGAGGAGTCGTTGGATAAAAAAGGAGTGAATCCTAACTGCTTAAAATAGCTTGCACGGGATCTGGGCAAAATAGAAAATAAGAAAGATGGGACTGGAGAATCAGATTGCGTGTTACAGGAATGGAGGGCGAGGGATAAGGGGGAAGCGACAGATGGCAGACAGGTACTAGGCATGGGCGGAGATGCGACACCAATTTCTTCGGGTGTACAAGGCATTGTACACCCGAAAATGACAGGGGATAAGCAGCAGCAGGTGATGAAGCGTGTCACGGAGGGACCCACTACTATAGTCGCCACATCAGCGAACATCATTATGAATAAACAGGAATTCGAAAGGGCGGTTGAGAGAGCAGTTCGGGCAGTTACTGTGCATATGGGCTTTGGGGTTGGGCCTTTGAATACTAGGCATTATATTAATCAAATTAAACCAAAAGAAGAAGGAGTGTTGAGCCCGGGAGATTTACAGCAGCTTACTGGGCCAGAGAAGGAGGAGCGTGGAGTGGAAATTTGTGTCTCGGAGGAGCTGAGGGGATTGGGGGTGGGGGCGTAAAGGAGGGGGAAATGGAACATGGAGGGGTGAGTTTAATAGTGGAAATGAAGACAGTGAAGATGGTAGGATCGGGGCACTAGATGGAGTGGAAGAGGAAGTTAGTGAATCCGATAGCGAAGAGGCTAACTATGCAAGACAAGGCAATAAGTTAGTAAGGAGACAGAAGGAATGTGTTGACATAGGGTCGTTGGAAACAAGTATTCAAATCACTAGGAGAGTCATAGATGAAGCAACAAGGAAAAGTAAGAGGCAGATAGACAGGTGGGGTTCGAATGGGCCAAGTAAGGAGGATCTTATTAAATCGGTCGCAAAATCAAAGGTTCCTGCTTCGGCTTGTAGAGGTATGTTATTAGTTAATACACCTATTTTGAGTGTTATTCGGATAATATGCTTCTCTGTTCTGCCTCATTGTTGGGTCTGGCCATGGGATCCAATAGTGAAGAACAAAACCATACGATTAATGCAATTAGAGATGAGGCTTATAGACTAGGTCTATAGTTTTCCTTGCCTTTTCGATTTTAGATGTGTGTAAAAGAATTGTTTTTCCAAGTTATACATCTTCTGAAATGTGAGAGGAATGCAGTCAAGAGTTAAAAAAAGACTAGTTAGTGACACGATTGCTAGCCAGAAACCTTCTTTATGTGCACTACTAGAAACTAGAATTGTCAATCCTCAAAGCCTTGACTTTGATTGCCTTGGAACGCTTGGTGCTTTCGAATGGCATTTTCTCTCAGCTGAGGCATGTCAGGGGGAATTGCATTAGGTTTTGACTATAACGTGTTTGACCTTGTTGATGATTTCATTGGTAACTACTCGAGCACTATTAAATTACGACGGAAAAGCAACGGGTGGGAACATATGATTTCCTCAGTTTACGGTCCGTATAATGCTATTTTAGGGCTAAATTTTGGGAGTAACTGAGAGAGATTCGGGGTAGATGGGAAGGTCCTTGGGTGTTGCTAGGGGATTTTAACATTACTAGATTCCAACATGAACATAGAGGGAGGGGGGCCAATGATAGAGGTAGACAGGATTTCAATCGAGTTATTAATGAACTAGAACTTTTGGAAATTGTGGCAGCTGATAGAAGGTTCACCTAGACTAATATGCAAGCCAATCCCACATTGGCTAAGCTTGATCGTATTCTAGTCTCTACAGAATGGGAAGATAAATACCTTCTTGCGATGGTTAAGACAATTCCTAGATTCAACTCGGACCACACTCCACTTACTCTCCAATGTGGTAACTATAGAAGACCAGTACCACAAAAATTTAGATTCGAGAAGGCATGGACGTTGAATGATAATATAGAAAAATATTATAGAGGAATCGTGGGTGCAACCTACTGTCACGGATAATGCTGCCTCCAATTGGATCATCAAGCTTAGACGATTGCGCAAGCAACTCAGGATCTGGACAAAGAATGAGTTTGGGGAGTTGAAAAGGAAGAAAGAGATGATAGGAGTGAGAATTTAGGAGTTAGAAATATTGGAAGAGGAGAGGAGGCTAGGAAACCATGAATTTGAGGACTTGAAAGCGAACATGCTGGAATTCATAAAATTGGAGAGATGCAAGAGAGCAATTGGAGACAAAGATCGAGGATTCAATGGCTTAAGGAAGGAGATTCAAATACGGATTTCTTTCACAAAGTGGCTAGTGGAAGAAAAAGAAATAAACATATCTTAGGATTATCCGTAGGAGAAATTTGGACAGAAAACAGTGTACAAATAGGTCAACAGATCGACACTAGTTTCAGAGAACTTCTGGGAAAGAAAAAACGAGAATGATTTAGATTAGACCCTGAGATGTGGAATGAGTCCATAACTGAGGGAAGCGATGGGAGTGAAGGAAACTTTGCAGAGGAGGAGATCATCAAAGCTATCAACGATCTGTGGCAGGACAAGGCATCGGGACCGGATGGTTTTTCGATATGTTTTACAAACGATATTGGAAAATCATTAAAAAGGACCTTCTAGATATTTTCCAAGAGTTCTATCAAGATGTGGCACAAGCAGAAAGACTAAACTATGCAAACATTGTCCTTATACCAAAGAAGGCGAAAATTCTTAGAGTGTTTGATCTCAGGCCTATTAGTTTGTTGAACGGATCATTTAAAATCATCACGAAAGTTCTAGCCAATAGACTTTCACCACATCTTTGTGATATTATTGATCAATCACAAAGTGGTTTTGTAAAAGGCAAAGACATCATGGATAATATTGCTTCTGCACACGAAATGGTTTTTAGAGGAAACATGGAAAATGTAGATGAATTTTTGCTTAAATTACATTTTGAAAAAGCATACGATACAATGGAATGGGACTGTGTGGATGAAGCATTGAAACTTAGAGGATTTGGTTCGAAATGGAGACTGTGGATGACGAAGTGTGTCAGAGAGGGTAAATCCTTCATTCAGCTCAATGGACACTACGGAAAGGAAATTAGGTGTTGTAGAGGGCTCAGATAGGGTAACCCACTCTCACCGCTTTTCTTTACTTTAATTGCAGACGGCCTAGTAGAAATGGCGATGAGAGGTAGAGAGGGAGATATTATTAAAGTTGTTAATATTGGAGGTATTCCTATGTCAATGTCTATTCTGCAATACCTAGATGACACATTGATGTTCGGAGTAGCTCAGGTGAATGAGATCCTAGCACTGAGAATAATGCTAAGGTGCTTTGAGTATTGGTCTGGGCTAGCAGTTAACTTGCATAAGAACTATGTTAGTGATGAAAGCGTGGAACAGGTAGATATGATAGCAGCGACGATGGAATGTGCCAAAGGAGAATTCTCAATCAAATATCTGGGAACACCAATCAGACCGGGAAGGATGCAGAGAGAAGATTGGATACCGTTGGTGGAAAAAGTGGAGAAGAAGTTAGCAGGATGGAAAGGAAAATTCTTATCATTTCATGGTAGATTCACCCTGATCAATGCAGTTTTTAGCAACCTTCCAATATACCTAATGTCAATCTATGAAATTCCAAAATGGTTCATTGAGAGAATAGGCAAATGCAGAAGATGTTTCCTATGGAAAGGTACTAAAGAAGATAACAAAGGGTTTCCATTTGGCGGGGTGAGGGAGGGTATGTAAAAGGAAAGACTTTGGAGGTTTAGGAATCATTAACCTGTGTGACATGAATAGAGCATTGCTTAGCAAATGGTGGTGGAAGATGAACAAACGAAGGAAAACTTTGTGGTATAACTCTTTGACCTATATTGGAGGTGGAAGAAGTTCAAATTAGGAGGACGGAGTGAACGAGGGAAGGCGTCCCATTTATGGAAAGGAATCACAAAAGTGGGGGAAGACTTTCATGAGGCAACCAGGTGTAGGATAGGAAATGGTAAAGATACCAAATTTAAGGATAAATGATGTGGGGATAACTCACTTCAATCTTTATTCCCACTACTTGTAGAGGAAACGGTTAATTGGAATGCTCTTGTATTCGATATATGGAAGAATAATAGACTTCGCATTGACTTCAAGGGAGTGATCTCTACAGAAATTCAGCAACGGTTGCACAGACTTAAGATTGTTTTTCTTGAAGAGAGACAACAATTGAATGAAGATAAAGATATTAGGGAATGGAGCCTTCAGTCCAGTAAAGTATTCTCGGTGTCGTCTATGTATCATCATCTTAACGACGGGGGACTAAGAAACCACGAAGCCAATATTATCTGGAAGACTGAAACACCTACAAAGGTTAAAGCATTTTTGTGGCTAGTCCTGAATAATGCGATTCTCTCAAAATTCAACTTAAGGAAACATCATGTTCCGTTAGATGTCACATGTCCTAGATGTAACCAAGGGGAGGAGGAGATTTATCATATTTTCCTAGAGTGCCCGAAGGCTAAATTGGCATGGGAAATTTTGGGATTAGGCTTTGGTATCTTTGAAATGCATACTCGTATCAATGATATTTGGGGAACCTGGAGAACAACACATATTAGGAAAGAGAGTATGGTCATTTTGGATATTACGGTAGCAGCTATTATATGGATCCTATGGCTAGACAGGAATGATGTGTGCTTTTGTAACAATAACTGTAATTTTAATGTGATATTCTCTAAAATTCTAGGTCTTATTAATGCATGGGCAGGTAAAGCTGCGATGAGAAAGAGGCTTCGGTCGGAGTATGAGGAGTAGGACTCGGTGCGAGTAGGGCAGGAACACACTACTACTTTTGCGTTCCTTGGGAAGATTGTCCTGCCTTCGTTGTAGGGTCGCTTTATCCTTTATGTTTTTAGATGTCTTTGTATCTTCTTCTTTGATGTTCTAGATTGAACTTATGGTGGATGAAATATTTTGTATGTTTGTTTCGTTAATTCTTCATTAATGGAACAGGTGACCATTTGGTCACTTTTATCTCAGAAAAGAAAATTTATAACGGAATCACTACTTTCAGTACCTAACTCTTTCTCAAGCATATCAAACAACTCAGTAGTATCAGTACTTCCGCTGACAACCACTGTCTCGCTTTCTACATCAAGATTAGTAGCTTTGTTGGCATCATTCATGTCAAGCATGTTCGGAATGACCTCAACAACATCAAAATCACCTTTGCTAACCTACAAGATATCAATGCTTAGAATTGATATGATTCTGAAATCAAGATTACTGACAAGTCTTTGGTATGGATTCTACAATGGAAGTGAAATGATCATATACATGGATAGAATATCCACCTTACCGTTTACAACATTCACCTCGCCTATAATTCATGCCTTACCCCTAAAAATGAGTAATGTTATTCATACTCAAGTTTTGTAGACTCAAAATGTACTCGAAAGAGAAACACTCTCAAGCAATTAATGATGTAAGTAAAAATTACAGCTAGTCAGGGTCGTACAACGAATCTCGGGGTTCCAGATGGAGAAATAGTAATCTCACAGCAGCTACAGGCCCACGATCAGCACATGGGCATAGGCCCATTATCTGGCTCGAGCTATCTCAAGTTTGCCCAAGCTTCTGTCATGATAGGGGCTTTGCCTTGAATATATGTGTTTCTCCACTTTCGAACATTGTATTTTTCTAAGTGTTTTACTTATTGTAAACTATGTTTCAGGGGGCGGAGATGATGAGGCAGTACGAACACGAACTTAAGTGTGCTGCCCGAAGGTCGCAACGGCTAAAAAATAAATGGCAGGAGGAGAAGGAGTTGGAGGGGGTGCTCACGGTCGAGTCCCTAGAACAGGAAATTCTAATGTCGGAGAAAGAAGCCTAGGAGGAGGAGCAGACGAAGATGAAGGTGGAACTCGAAGGCACCATGGACCAGATCATCTCGAGGCAGGACAAGGGCTACAATCAGGCCCTTGAACATGTCAGAGAGAGGTACCCCATCCTTGATCTCGATGGTCTTCGCATCGAGCTGGAGCTTGACAGTACCCCTCCGACTCCCGCAGAGCTGCCTTCGAGTGACGAGGAGGTTATGCCAAGCGCGAGGAGGTCGGGTCCGAGGTCCCTCATTCTTCTTCCCGGGAGGTGCTCTCTTCACCTGAATTAAAAGTTTCTTAATTCCTTATTTTTGTACTGATGCTGACCACGAACTGGCCATCGCCCCCTGTTTCTTTTTTGTTTATGATAATTCATCCGATTTTTGACATCTTTTTTGCTTCACACATTTTTCCAAGTTATAAGATGGTTGTTTTGTTGATTATATCGTGAGGTATGAGCCTCAGGAGAGAGGACTTAAGGAAGAGGTCTGAATTCTCCGAGTCAAGTTGTACCAGGTGGAGGGTACCATCGCCCGCGTTCGGAAGGAGAAAATTGACCTAGAAGGGGCGTTCGACTTCCACATTTGTCGGTCGCAAGAGGTAGAGGAGGAGCTGGCTCATATGAAGGCATTAGTTCCCAATGTCAACTTAGCTCTTGTTCGAGCTGAGGGGGGATGCCCTATGGTTCGGTCGGCGGCCAGTCCTTGGATTTTATTCTCAGACGAATGCTCGTGGAGAGGGACTTGGAAATATATCGGCTAATGGTCCAACTTGGAGATATGGGCCCAACGTCTACTTTTTGGAGTCCGTTCTCGTGACTGGATCCTTACCCGGAGACCTGTTCTGGAGTGAGGGCACTGGGGGACGCCCAAAGTGGGGTGGCAGGATCTTCAAGTGTTGCTAGCATTTGAGGGGGCCTTGATTCTCTCGGGTTAGGTACCCATCCCTCGGGGATCGATGTAGTAAGTGTTAGGATTGTGTCTTGTATACTCGTTGTTCAAATTAAAAGAAGGTAATATGAAGCACGGAGGCCGAAGCGTCGAAGTGAGTAGAAGGGAAAACAGCAGCAGCAAGGGTGCAAGCTAGTTGCGGTCGACCGGTCTTGGTGACAGTCGACGGCACCCCTCGACGGCACCCCCCGACCGTTTGTAGTACAGGAAATGTTAGAGAGTGGTACGGTCGACCGGTCTTGTTGAATGGTTGACCGCCCACGGTGGTGTGTTCATTTTGGGCCCCGATTTGTTAGGTCGTTTCTGCCCATTCTTCAACTCCAAGTTAGATCGTGCGGCTCCTATTTAGTTACTTCTTTTCCAGGTTATATCAGACGAATGAGAATCAAGATTAGACCTAGGTTTCTCTCTATTCTTCTATATATATTGTAAACTCCTCTAATATGAGAGGGAGTACTTCATAGATTATTTTTTCCATTGCAAAGAGAGGCTCGAGAGAGAGATAGTTCTTGGTGAGTGAGTTTAATTTCTTGTATTGAGTGAATCAATAACTCCTTGTAATCTCTTCTAGTTGAATATCAGATCTTCCTATATTTCCCCCCGGATTAAGCAAAAGCTAACCGTGATAAGTCATTGGTGTGTTTGTGTTAGTTTGGTGGATCTACTTGCTTGCTCAATTTATTCGTCTCGTCTACTTTGACTTCCTCATTGCTCTAATTAGTTCTGCTGCGACAACGGGCGTTGGTTGACACCCCAATCCCAACAACTGGTATCAGAGCTTCACGTTGCCGAGTTCCTTGGTTAAGATGACAGGCCACAGTATTTTAAAGATCAAGTAGTTCGATGGTAAGATCAATTTCAATCTTTGGAAGACTTACATGTATGATGTTCTTGTTCAAGAACGGTTGCAGTCCGCAGTTAAGAAGAAGGAAAAGCCAACTAATATAAAGGATGACGTTTGGGAAGATATTCGTTAAAGAGACATAAGTCTGATCCGACTATCCTTGGATTTCTTGAAGAAGCTGACGCGGCGAGTTTATGGGAAAGACTCATAGCTGACTACTCCGGTTCGTCGTTATTAGATCAGATGCATTGGAAGAGAAAGTTGTTACCGTTTATCTATGAAGGAAGGTACCGATCTCCAGGACCACATTACAGAGTTCAATAAGGTATTATCTGAACTTAAGGCGATCAACGCAGATGTGTGTGAGGAAGATACAGCTTTCAACCTGATATATTCACTGCCAGATTCATACGAGCCTTTGATCATGACCATGCTACATGGTAGATCTGCCAAGGAGAGTATTTCAGTAGATGGTATAATCAAAGCATTGAAGGAAAATCAACTTAGGAAGGAGACCCATAAAACTTCATCGTCTATTCCTACAAGTTGTCTAGCAGTGGATGGTTCTTCGGGGGAAAGACAAAGTGCTTTGCAAAAGAATTCGATCCGTTACCGATATTGCAAGAGGCCAGGGCATATCAAGAAAGACTGTTGGAAATTACAGAATCAAGAGAGCACCAAGAACGGGAGTTCAGCCGCTAATGTAGTTAGTTCCTTTGGTGCCTTTGATTCAGGTGGTTCGTGTCTTCTTGTTTCAAATTCTTTAGAAGTAGATTCTAGTTGGTTTCTTGACTCAGGGAGTTCTTCTCATATTTGCTCCAAGAGGGAGTCGTTTTCTACTTATAAGTCTACTACGGGGCGTTGTGTGACAGCGAGAACTTGGGAGATTTGTGAAGTAGTGGGTGAGGGGACAGTTGAGTTGAAGATGCCAGGTCTAAATATGTTCACTTTAAGGGATATTTTTCATATTCCTCTGCTGAAACGGAATCTAATTTCCTTGGGAACTCTTGATGCACGGGGCTGCAGGTACACAGCTCGAGGTGGAGTTCTGTCAGTTTTTCATGGTCGTCGTGAAGTGATTAGAGGTATGAGAGTGGTTGGGCCAAGGCAACACAATCTCTACAAGCTTTGGGGAATTCGAAAATCCTGCGCAGGGGTTGATAGTTCTTTTCCCATTATTCCCGCAAGCTCAGCTAGTTTGCCGCAACTAGAATCATCGAGACGAGACCACGACATTCGAATATCATCGAGAGGTGGAGAAAGCCTACAAGTAGGTGGAGTTCATGTGGAGTTTGGCAACTTCGTGAGTACATCTACAGAGATGTACCCTTGAAGGGGTATACTGGATTTGGTGAGATTGGGTAGAGATCATTTCAATTAGAAGAAGAAGCTATTGTTCTAAGTTTTCTTTGCAAGTAGAATTTTTTAGAGTTTGGAGATGAGTAACACATCATGTGATAGCACTCGTATGCAATCCAAGGTAGAGTTTGTTAGGATTGTGTCTTGTATATTCCTTGTTCAGATTAAAAGAAGGTAATATGAAGCACGAAGGTCGAAGCGTCGAAGTGAGTAGAAGGGAAAACAGCAGCAGCAAGGGTGCAGGCTAGTTGCGGTCGACCGGTCTTGGTGACAGTCGACTGCACCCCCCGACCGTGCCCCCGACCGTTCGTAGTACAGGAAATGTCAGAGAGTGGTACGGTCGATCGGTCTTGTTGGACGATCGACCGCCCGCGGTGCTGTGTTCGTTTTGGGCCCTGATTTGTTAGGTCGTTTCAACCCAATCTTCAACTCCAAGTTAGATCATGCGACTCTTATTCAAATACTTCTTTTCCAGATTATATCGGATGACTGAGAATCAAGATTAGACTTAGGTTTCTCTCTATTCTTCTATATATATTGTAAACTCCTCCAATATGAGAGGGAGTACTTCATAGATTATTTTCTCTATTGCAAAGAGAGGTTCGAGAGAGAGATAGTTCTTGGTGAGTGAGTTTAATTCCTTGTATTGAGTGAATCAATAACTCTTTGTAATCTCTTCTAGTTGAATATCAGATCTCCCTATATTTCCCCCTAGATTAAGCAAAAGCTAACCGGGATAAGTCATCGGTGTGTTTGTGTTAGTTTGGTGGATCTACTTGCTTGATCAATTGATTCGTCTCGTGTACTTCGACTTCCTCATTGTTCTAATTAGTTCGCTGCAAAAACGGGCGTTGGTTGATGCCCCAATCCCAACAGTAAGCACGGGTTCGGGGTTTACCGAAGGAGACCCCGATGGTAAGGCCCTTGTGCCTTAACTTGTAATTTTCTATGTAACCTCGCGAATGTAACCCTTTGTTTCTTGATAATAAAAGCGTTTGTGCACATCTTGGCTTTAGTGACGTTTTCAAATAACCTGCCGACACAATGAACCGAAGGGAAAGACATAATGCGGGAGCCTTGTTGCGGTGAAATCCGCAAGTGGCTCGGAGTTGGGGTGCTATGCTTAGGGGCAAGACACGGGGCGGGGGCCTTGTTGCGGAGAAATTCGCGAGTGGCTCTGAGTCAGTGTACCATGTTGATGGGATAGGCATGAGGCAGGAACCTTGTTGCGGGGATATCGCACCCGAGCTTCATGTGTGTATTCTCATGTGGTGTGATATCACATGCTTGGCACAATGATTGATATCTCATTTTTAGAGCTGGTATCGGGTTTTATCGGGTCAGGTCCTCCACTACCCGGACCCGACCCGGACCCAGATTTGGGAGAACTGGACCTGGGTCCAGGGTCCTAGTTAAAAAAAACCTACCCGTCGGGTCCGATAGTGAGGAATAAATATTCGAACTTAAGTATTTTTGCACCCGATACATGAATAATTATTATATTTACACATCTATCTTCAACAATTACTATTTACATGTATATCCCTATAACCCTATTATTCAAATTCCATATTTAATGGGTCCAGGTTCGGGTCCGGGTCGGTTCTATTTTGAGTGGACCCGGACCCGGACCCGGACGTGGAAGTGCATCGGATCTTATTTTAGGACTCGAATCTTAACCCATATAATCGGGTTGGTTCTGGTCCAATGTCGGGTCCAGGTCAGGTCCGGCTATCGAGTATTTATACCAATGCTACTCATTTCTCTTATATATACTTCCCCATACCATCATTTTCTTCTACTTGATTCACCTTTACCTCTGCTTCCCTTACTCTTGTCTCTCTCATTTTTTCTCCTTTCAGCAAATAAGAATGGTGTTCAACGAGGTGTTGAAGGCGAGACGTAGAGCCTTGAAGGCAGAGGCACAGGCGCAGAAGCATCCCCCTCATCCTGAGCCGAAGGAGCCCTTGAAAAGGAGGAAGTCGAAAGAAGCTGAGCCCCCGAAGGCCAAAGTGGCCGAGGTGGTTGTGAAGGAGGTTCTGAAACCTCTGACCCCCTCCTCGAAGAATGTCGTCATGAGTACTAAAGTACCTTCGCCGGCGAAGGTGCGAGCACCCTCTTGGTCCGTGACCAAAGCGAACTTGTTGGAGGAGTGCCTCAAAGCTTGCAGGTGGTCGACCACCTCGCTACTCCTCGCGATAGGATGACTCTAAAGAAAAATTCGATGGAGGAGGTTTACGGTCGACGGGTGCAAGATTCCGTTCTGGTGAGGGCCTTTGTTCATTGTCGACACTTCTTGTCCCCTTTTTTCCTCTATTTTTTTTCTAAGTGTACTCTGGTGTTCTCGCAGGCGGCCATCAACGCGGTCGAACTGAGGCAGAGGCTCGAGATGTTTCTTCGGCAGGCCGAGGAGGGCCAGAAGGAGATCATGGATTAGAACAATGATCTTCGGCAAATAATGAGGGGTTGAAGGTGGACTGGCGAAGGAGAAGGAGGCTCGGGAATGGCTATCGAAGGAGAAGGAGGAGCTGGCTGACGAAAGGCTGGTGTGGCAGGCGAAGGAGAAGAAGACTGTGGCGGAGTATGACGACGCCCTAGATCGAATCATTCGGGGCCAAGTACCCGGATCTCGACCTCCGGGTCTTCTCCTTCGAGGAGAGGGAAGATGAGGTTGCCCAACCTGCTGGAGGAGGGTCTCCGAGGGAGAGGGTATGGCGACCCACGAGCTGGCCGGACCCGCCGTCCAAGTCGAAGGTGCTACCCTACTCTTGTCGTCGAAAAAAGGGTCTTCTTCCAAGCAATAGGCTCTAGGTTTTTCATTTCTATGTACGCCTTCTCGCGGACTGGCCAACACTATTGATTTTTCGAAATAAATAAAAATGTATTTGAGAGGAACTCCCTTGTTTCAATCTTCTTTTACTTGTAGCGGTATGTCATTCATCGGGCTGTCGAGCCGAGGAGTGAGTGACCGAGGTCTTTATCTCTCAGTGATGAGGGTCCCATGTCCTTAGGTTTTTCTTTTCTTCTGGGTCATCACGTGAGCTATCAAGTGGGTTGGCTTACATTATTCTTTGTAGGGATCGAGGCGCCTTTCATCTTGGAAGTTGAAACATTGACTTTCGTTAAGATTTGAAACATTTCTCTGTCTTGATCACATAGTGGAGATGGAAGGCTCCGATCTCACCATGAGGGTTTCACAGTAATCAAGAAGTGTCCCACAAGAAGGTTTATAAATTCTCCCATTTTTGAGCATTTGGCTCTCAAATCTTCATAGTTTTGTTTTTCTAAATGACTGAACTCAAGAAGGTTCTTTCGATGAGTGCCTCGAATGGCAATCTAAGGGTCGAGATAAGCAAGGAGAAATACCTCAGAGTCAAATCAAAGGAGCTTTATTCATCGATTCGAGGGTTCGCCCCTAGGGGATCATCGTCTTCACTGAATTGGGGAGTTTTATCCCGTGCTCCAAGATCTAAAGTTTACTCTAAGTTTCGGGGGTCGTGGTCAAGGTGGACTATTACTCTTGCACGTGACTTAAGGACATCTAGCTCAGCTAGGGTTTCTCGTGCTTGCAGCGCTCTCCCAGAAGGACCTGGAGGTGATCGGCATTTTGGCGTTGAACTTGGGGAGATTTATCCTGAGTTCTGAGATCTGAGAATCCTCTCCGAGTTCCGAGAGTTGAGGACGAACATACTTTATTTTGCAGTGATCATTGGTCCATTTATCTTGGCTTGTGTTTCTTGTGCTTGCAAAGTTTCTCAAGCTTTCTTGTAGGATCCGCAGGGCTGCATCCTGTCGCCGATGCTCACGTACGACGCTTCTACTACATGTAGGTGGTTGGGGAGAACCGACGCTTCTAGATACGAGAGGCTACTTTAGGAATGTTTAGGCATAGCTTTCTTGCTTGTCTGTTTTGTGTTTGATATGCCAATTGCGGACTGGTACCACCCATCTTATAATTATCTTTGCTTAATAAAAGATTTTCACTTTGCACTTTTTTCTGAATGAGATTTTTTTGAAAGAGTTGGCCGAGGCCCGAAGGGGCTGGCTGAATTGTCTTGTAGTGGTGAGTGAACTGCTCGGAATGTCTCATCGAGGAACGAGGCACAAGCGATAGCTTTTCGTAGGAAAAACGCTAATAGGGGGTCTGGTTGTGGAGAAATCTGCAAGTGGCTCGAAGTCGGATTGCCATGCCGAGAGGAAAGGCATGAGATGATAGCTTTGTGGCAAAAAAGTCCGCGAGTGGCTCAGATTCGGAGTATCATGCAGAAAGGCAAGGCACAAGACGGGAGCTTTGCTGTCGAAAAGTCTGCAAGTGGCTCGGATTTGGAGGGTCATGCTGAAAGGCATGGCACGAGGTGAGAGCCTTGTTACGAAAAATTCCCCGAGTGGCTCGGAGCCAGAATGCTATGCCAAGGGGCAAGGCACGAGGCGAGAGCCTAACGACGAAGAAATCTGCGAATGGCTCAGAGCTAAAATAACACGCCAAGGGGCGTGGTCCTGTGACCAGTGCCTTAGAGAGAAAAACTCGCGAGTGGCCCGGAGTACTATGTCGAGGGGCAAAGTCTAAGGACCTGTAACTTTCGCCAGAGTATGCAAACTGTTGAATTGAAATAAAATTTTATTCATTAGCTGCCGATAGGCGAACACTTAATACATTCGCCAACTTTTGGGGCCTCGTTACAAGTACTAGACCACTAGCGGCCTTCGTCGAACCTCATCAAGCGTTCCGCATTCCAAGTTCTCTTGATCAGCTTGCTCCGCAGGTCTTCAAGTCGGTAAGTCCCGGGGCATGTACCACTTTTGAGACCATGTGTGGGTCTTCCCAGTTGGGAGCAAACTTTTCTCTCTTGCTTGGTTCGGAGATGTTAAGCCGTCTTAGCACCAGGTCACCTTCTTTGATATTAGCCGGCCGAACCTTCTTGTAGTAGAATCTCTTTACCTGTTGCTGGTAGACGTTTCTCCTAATGGCCGATCGCTCGCGAACTTCATCAAGGAGATCCAGGTTGGCCCTGAAGCCGTCTGAATTTAAGTTCTCATCAAAGCTCATAATCCGAGGTGAAGGAAGTCCGGCTTCTAGAGGAATGATAGCTTTGGTTCCGAATGTGAGGTTAAAGCATGATTCGCCCGTCGAAATTCTCTTGTTTGTTCAGTATGTCCAAAGCACACTAGGTAGCTCATCGACCCACAATCCCTTGGGGAATTTGTCTAATCGCTTCTTGAGGCCTTCTAGGATTTTTTGATTGGCGTTCCCGACTTGCCCATTATATTGGGTGTGCAAAATAGAAGATAAACTTTGTTGGATTCTCAAATCCTCACAAAACTTGCAGAAACCTTTTTCCCGCGAATTGAGTGCCATTGTTGGTGATTAGGATCTGAGGGATCCCAAATCGGCATACGATGTGCTTCCATAAGAACCGTTGGGCTTGTTGCTCGGTGATGGTGGTTAAAGGCTCAGCTTTGACCCACTTCGTAGAGTAATCGATGGCGACAATCAGCAAGCACCATTGACATGTCACTTTAGGAAATGGGCCGACTAGATCCATCCCCTACATGGTGAAGGGAGCTGGGCTCGCTAGCGATTTGAACTCGGCCTGGGGACGTGCTTGACCGAGGAAAACCTTTAGCATGGGCCGCATTTTCGGACGAAGTCCTGAGCATCATGTAACTGGTTCGTCCAGTAATATCCATGGTTGAGGACTTTTCTCGCAAGCGACCTGCTGCTCATGTGGAAACTTCCGACTCTCCCGTGCATCTTTTTGAGTGCGTATTTGGATTCTTCGGGGTTCAGGCATCGGAGGTACAGTCACCCTCGACCTTCGTGTATGATTACTTGAAGAGCACCCCCTCGATAAGCACAAATCTTTCAGCTCTGACTCGGGTCTTTCGTGCTTCAGACGAGTTCTGCGACTGTTTTTTGTTTCTAAAAAAGTCTATGATCGGATCTATCTATGTCGCTGACTATGTTTGGCGGTTCAAGGCAAAGGACTTCTGGGTTCTCTCTGTCGATGCTAGGTCGGATGAGGACCTCTACTAGCACCGTGCGGTCGAGACCCTCGAAGAAAGATGATGCCAATTTGGATAATGCGTCAGCCTTGCTGTTTTGTTCCCGCCGGATTTGGACGACTGAGGCCTCTTCAAATTCCGCCAAGAGGAGCTTGACGTGTGCCAAGTATTGAATCATTCGGGTATCGCGGGCCTCATACTCCCCGCATACTTGATTGAGTACAAGTTAGGAGTCACTGAATGCTTTGAACCATGAGGAGTCCGGTGGTTAATGCCTCGTACTAAGCTTCGATGTGAGAGACCTGGAAATTGAGGCACAAGGAATACTGGAGGATGAAGTTGTCTGCACCATTCAATACCACGCATGCCCTGCTTCCTTCTTCGCAGGAGGAACCATCTACATAGATTTCCTAAACAGGCTCGTCTTCCTGGGCTTTGGATGTTTCGAGGATGGTGCACTCGGTGATGAACTCGGCGAGCGCCTGACCCTTAATAGTGGCCCTTGTCTTATAATTGATGTTGTGTTGGCTAAGCTTGATGGACCACTTAATTAATCAGGTGGAGTACTCCAGCTTGTTGAGTACTTGCTTCAGGGGTTGGTCTGTGAGGACTTGGATGGAACGTGTGTAACGCCCTAGAATTTTAAATACTATATTTTGAATTAATAAATACTTTTTAAATCAATTTATTTAATTATTTTGAATTTAGTAAAATTGACATTTTCACACGTGCAAATATTTTCTAAGTGCGAATTTAAAAATTATGAGTTAATGAACAACCTCTTTTATTTTTTATTGAGTATATTTGAATTTTTGGGATTTTCTGAATAAAGAAAACTACTTTTGTAAATTTTTGAAAGAGATGGAACTTTTTGTAAAAAACCGATTGGATCTCAAACAAATTATAAAAATTCATTTTGCTGCTTTTTTTGGGTTGGCCAAGATCCGTATTGAAGATAAAAGTTATTTAAAGATTATTAAAAGTTGATTTGGTAAAGATTCAAACAAATAAGATATTTTTGCAAATATGAAATTTAAGTTGGGCTTTGTGCAATAGTTTTCCTGGGGAATAATAGTCAAGAATTTTTAATTGGAGGACATAATATATGTTAGTTAATATTAATTTCAAATTTTCTGGATTTTATAAATCACTATTGGTATTTTTCGCAAATATTGCAAAATGGAGAGGTCTTTTTGCAAAAATGCCACTTGGAGGCAAAATTTTTAAAATCGATTTTTTCTTGGCTGAATTCCAAATAAGACTGAATTCGAGATTCCACAGGATCTTTACACTTCACTTCGTACAATTTTACAAGGAAATTTAAAATTTTCATCATACATCTGAGTTCTTTACAATTTGTTTACACAGTGGAAGATAAAATGAAGTGCAACAAGGAAAATAATATACAACTTGCAACATCTTTAACATGTAATTAATCAACACTATCATAACGACTTTACTTCTTCATGAAAATGTCCAGTTTCTGCATAATAAGTTGTGGGCACGTCAGTTACTTACAACTGACGAAAATGTTATACTCGGCCATCCTCTCTATGCCGTACATATAACGATCTCAATACTTTAACAAACCAAAAATTTGAATGCAAAATAAAGTGTTAATGTGAATACACTAAACATCTAAGTGTATGCGATGCCTTAATGCCTAATGCAGATATTTTATACTAAGATGACACTAATGCATACTTGTTCGGATTATATGCATCCTATACTACATAGGTCCGAGGGCAAGCACCTACGTACTCCACATTAAAGGGTTCAATCCCTCGCCATGAAAACTATCCAGTAATAAAACAAAGTTGAGATGTTCCACGAGTATGGATTCAGTCCCGGAGAACCTCCGCAGAAAATCTACCGCCTGACTGTTATAAAGACTCCTCGTCGTGCGAACCTCCCGCAAGTGCCCCTCTAGCCCCGGTATACGCATATACATTGGAGTACGGCAAACTATCCACCCGACTACGCATAGTCCAGGATTTAAAATAAAAGCTCGTCTCCCACGAGGCAACCACAGTTCCGGAGTACACCGCTCGCCGGGGTCTATAGTCCCGGTGAACCGCTGCAGCAAATCCACCGCCCGACTATATAGAGTACCCCACTTACGTTTGCCTAGGTTTTACTACATCTTCTCGTGCCTGGTTCTTAAGTTCAAGACATGAATAATTTATCATACCTAGAGTTAGTCTTACCCCCTACCGGACTTAATCACAAATACTGAGATACCTCCATGGCCATATCTCAAATTACAACTCAATCTTTTATTTCAACAATGCCGGTACTCGAGGTCTTACTAACTCTAAATCACAACCTTTCATGTACAAGAATCCATGGGTACTCATACCCTTCAATAAACATGTCATAACTCAAAGTATTCTTATCTTCAACTTATTCACAATTTGATAAATGTCTTGTTTTAGCATCATTCATTCGATTCATTCACTATCTTTCAAAGGCAATAATTCTTTTGATGAACTCAAAGCATAGATTCAAATCTCATTTAGGAACTTAATCACATAAAAATTCTTAACCACAATCAAGCATATTCATATAGTCTCATCAAAGGAAATCAAGTAACATAGCAATTCTTTCCAAAGCTCTATATGAACTCACACTGGATTTTAATCTCAAGTATTACTTACTCAACATAAGTGTATAATCTCTTTAAGAGAACTCAATAGAAATATTTTATTCTTCTCTTTAAAACAAAAGTCATACTCTTATACAAATTGATTTGAAGTCATCAACTCATTTTTATCTCAATTTCTTCTTTTATTTCTCAAAATATACATGAAAAATTATAAAACTAATTTTAATAAATTCCATTTCATTTTATAGGAAATCTAGGATTTTTACCCAAATTTTTATTTGCTTTTGAACTCCTCAAAATATCATAAAAATATCAACAAAAAAAAAACCAACTGCAGCTACCAGGTTTCGAACCCAGGCACACCCGGCCAAACAGTGGCAGAGCCCTATGGCGCCTCCACTAACCAAGAACTCCATGTGACTTCTCTGTCACAATGGTAGGCCGAAACCCCCATATACCAACTCTCAAAATCAAAACAAATTGAGGCTAACAAGTTTCGAACCCAGGACCTCCGACCAAGCACAGCGATAGCCCTATGGCACGCCGACTAGCCATTAAGTCCAAGTGCGACCACTGGTTAGGAACCATACTAAAGTAGTTTTGTTTATACTGTTCTCTAATTAGTTTTTTTTTTCTTTCACAAAAATCATTTAATCAATCAATCTAATCTTTTAGTATGCTGAATTTTTTTTTCCCTGAATGAGATTAATTTAAAAACAGTAGCCAACGAATTTCTAATCCATTTTACAAACATGTCTCTGTTTTTTCCAAAGAGTTTTTCTCTCCATTTTACACATCAATTTGCATTTTTCTCAAAATTTGAATTAAGAATTGTATTCATTATAACTAGTTCATGCACTCATTTATACTAATTAAAATTTAGTAACAAGGCCAACCATGCCTCTTAAAATCTCTAAATTTCTTTTATCCAAAAATTTATAATTTCACATATCATTCCAATATGCATAAACTAACACATTACATGGCAACAATTAAATCAACATTACTTTCTTTCCTCTTTCTAATTATCATGGTATCTAAACATGTATAGAATGCAACATTATTTCTACAATTTCATGACACAATCAACAACACGATGGCAATATTACAATAACCACATCAATTAGATCTACATTATTAATTCTACCATACTCAACCTAAGAATTAGAAAGCACAAAGACCACCGATCTCTTATGAAGAATAACCGACCAAGATGAAGAGACAACTTTTAGCTCCAACAAGCACTCCTAGTCCTTCTCCTCCTAGCAAGAGCTCTCCAATGCACAAGAATGCTCTCTTTTTCTCTTTCTTTTCCTCTCTTTATTTTGTAATTTTAGGTGTGAAATGAGAAGAAAACATCTAGGGTATTTATAGGATAAAGTGAGGGTTTAAATTGCAAATTTCTCCACCTAATAAATTGCTCAACTTTTCATTTTCTTATCTCTCATAACCCCCCAACTCTTCACTACTCCACCTTTCCAAATCTCCTAACTCCCAAAACCGGCCTACCCCTTCAAGTTCAAAACTGGTTTCACTCTCTCCTCTCCTCTGCCGTGAGAAGATAGCATGGTGGGCCCCCATTAACAGCCATGTCAACTTGTAGTTAATGCCTACAAGCAAAGACAACAGCATGGTTTGCTGTTGTTAATTCATGAGTGGGCCTCACCTTCAAAACACATTTTCCATAATTACATACTATGCCATCGGCCATATATACAATCTGTTAATCTCCTCTTTTTTTATAAGATACATCATATCTATATATACTATTATATTATTCAGAAATTACGGGATGTTACACACACTCCGAAATTTATTTTGAAAACAAATACGCTTAAATACGCACACCGAAACAAACACGTGCGTTGCACGTAAAATATCAAAAATATGAAATTCGACGTTATCAGCGAAAAAATGTTAAAGATAATAAAAATACAATATAAGAAAATATATTTATTAATTTTATATATTCCACGACGTAATTGCTACGTACGTAGAAAATACGTGCATTATACGTATAAAATTATTTTAATCAAAATTGGGGAAAATAAATTTTTGTTTATAAAAATAAATTTGAATAAATAATTTAAACATATAAAAAATATTGCACGTAGCGGTAGAAACACATAATCGATACGTGCATCAAAACACGTAAAGGCACGTAAAAATGCCGAGATTGAAATTTGGTATTTTGGTTGATTTAAATAGGATAAAATATACGATGAATGCATAAATAGTCAGAAATCAAAATACAAAATGAAAACACCTTATAAAATACACGTGCATAACACACAAGGAAAAAATTGTCATTTCCAATTTTGCGGGGTGTTACAATTGTAACCCTCGAATCCATTTATATGTATTTTCTGCGCATTTCCTTTATCTGATTATTTACCATTTCTTTTTCTTTTGGGCTTATTAGCATGTACTACATTATTTAATTATTTACTAGTTCAAGTTAAAAGCCCGGTCTCCTAACCCATTATATATTATTATTATCTGATTATACATTTATTATGTGAAAGCCCCATTACAAAGTCCAAACCTGAAACCCAACTCCACTAAACCTAAACCCTAACTGTCAACACCCCCTCATATATATATTAATCCTCCCCTAATCATAAACCCTAAACATCTCCACTGCCATCTTCATCCCGAGCCTCCATTAACCTGCCTCCACTTCAACTCTAAAACCATCATCTTCCTCTTCATCATGCAACCTTCAACCAGATCTGAACTCTTCCACCATCAGCAACTTCACCATCATCTTCAACCCTAATCTCCACCGCAGCACCACCACTGCACCCAACGACAACCTCCATCACCATCAACCCACCATACCCGACAGCCTACAACCCAAACACTAAACATCATCACCATCACCCTAACAGCCTCCATCACCACCTACATCCCAAACAACAAGCCTCCAAACCCGCACACCTTCATTAACCCCAAACTCTATCATCTCCTCCATCAGCACTAGCAAGCCACCTATCAACGACTTCAACCTGAACTCTCTTCTCCAAGCCACAACCCGACCGCCCACTACCTCCTTGCTACCTTCAACCTCCACAACCCGGTCACCCACTGCTTGCTGCCCTCCATCGACCCAACACTTCATTGCTGCAATATTGTTGTTGTTGCTTGCTGCCGTTTTTGCGGTCGTCATTCGCTACACTTGTGCCGCCGTCGTTGCTTCTCTTCTTCCCATTGTTCGTCCACATTCGTAGTCTTCATATAGAGGCAAGCGTTTCTTGAACTCTTCTAAGTAGTTCTAATTCTCATTGATCTATCATATTATCGACTCTTGTTCATCATCCTTTTTTGATTGATTCAAATCTTGAACCACTTGCTATACCCATGAATAATTATTCCTATTTGATTCATTATTCATAGAAAAATCCCTATGAATTCCTTGTTATGATCCTCATGTTGCATTCACCACTCATAATTTATAACTTAGATATATAGGTCATGTTACAAGATTTATTTTGAATGTATTATTATGCATTAGTATGATTGAGTTCTTGGATTTAATATGTGAAAGTAATAATTTTCTAAACACGTTAATCATAGAAATATGATTTAATTACTAAATATGAATGCGAACGTATTTCTGATCATAAATTTCTATTTTTGAGAATCGAGATTTTTAAAACAGAAGTATTAGATTTTCTGTCTTGTCTTTTGCCTGACCTTAACTAGGATTTGACCCAGTTCCCTCATACCAAATTTAGAACTTAATACATGTATGTTGTAGCCCTCTGACTGTAGAATCTATAAAATCTTTCGTTTTGCAAACCAATTTACAAATTGTGAGTTATTAATGTTTTAGTACTGTAGCGTCTAAATTTTCATAATACTATTTGAAGTGTATCGTCATGTGGCAATGGGAAAGTGGGTTTTGGTGCTGACATGTATTGTTATCCAGATTTGTATTTTGTGTTCTTGAACTATATATATATTATTGTTCGTGCTTAATAAATTGTACTGATAAAGTAGATCATTAGATTGCTTCATATTATGCATTTGCATATACCGCTTAATACTTTCATGATTTTTGTCCTTGATACATGTATTTGCTTTCACCTTTTGACATGCTCATGATTACAGCCCTTGATAGTTTCTTGATTTTTGTCTTGATACTACCGTTATATGCATCATTACTGTTATAGTCATTGTTCTAGTATTTTAGATGGCGGAACTAAGTGTCACATGGAGCTAATTGCCACGTAGAACTAAGTACCACATCAGAAGTATCAGCAGGGGGCACCTCTAAAATCTACGGTGGTTAGCTCTAGAACCCATGGGGGCCACCTCTAGAATCCAATATCCTAAGAAATGAAATGATTGTCTTGATACCACCATTCCCACTGACTGCCCAAATTGCATGTTCATGATTAATCATAGCAAAAGAATAAAATCGGGGTAATAAAGTGTATGACTTAGTAGTGGACAATATAGGAGAGTATACTCAGAAGGAGGCTCTTGTTTCCTTTATTACTGTTTAGCGAACATGTTTATCATTCATGTTTACCAATCACATTTACTGTTTATTTACCGATCATGGATTATTGTCACGAGAAGACCCGCGTACATAATCAAGTGGCTTTTGGACTTAAATAGTGAAGTCTACATGTGGTATGAGAAACACAATTATGTGCATTAGATAGGTTAATAAAATACTGATAGACTTAAGATTGACTCTAAGCATTGACACCGACACCGTTTACCGACCATTGATTACTGATGCCTGATTATTGATTCATGGTTATTGATTACCGACTATTGATTACCGACCACTACATTACTGATTACTAATTGATTATACTTGCAATCATGATTATACCGTCCCGATTATTGATTTCATTGCATTGTCCATGATCATATCGTTCCAGTTCCTTGCTTCTTGCTATATCACACTTTATCATTTCACTGCTTGTTACTACTTGCCGTACGAAGCTTACTATAACAGACCCCCCTCCATCCGAGATGATTTTTATGTAGATATTGATGGCAACATATCGAAGGACTTGACGAGTAGACTTTCTAAACGATCATGATGGAATTGCTACATCATTGCTACTTTATATCGTTTTAATTTCATTTGCTACTTTATCTAGTTTTCATAGCAAATTGTTTATCGTATTACTTTCATTCTAGTACAATGTATTTTCGGGCTATTTGACCCGAAGTTTATGTTTATGTTTATGTTTTTCCAAATGATGGTTAGTTTGAGGATTATTTTATTTCATTTCCTATTTATATGATCATTTGTATTGCTTGTGTGGATGTGTTTATGTATATCTTGTTGAGTTTATAACTGTACAGCTTATGGATGATGTTTGTATCATTCGCTAAGTCTTAGTTGCGTGCCCTAGTTCCGTATATTGGGAAGGGGCCGTGACAGGCGCTTGATTTTTGTGTATTGATCTGTCATCTGCAAGGAACTCGAGCAACCCCTTTCTGGAACCTGACGCTCTGATACCAATTGTTAGCAATTTCTGCCGAGTTTTACGACATGATCACTACAAATCACCAAGCAAAATAATAAATCAAACCGAACACACCAAAGCACACAATTTTATCCCGGTTTGGGCGAACCCTAATCTGGGGAGAAATAATTGAGATGATATTCAACTAGTGAAAGATGCAAGAGTTACAACCACTCTCACCATGACCCTATTTATCTCTTAAGCCTCACCAGAAGATACTTGTTTACAATGGAAAACTTTCAAATTCTCTGTAATGAAGTACTATTTCTTACCTCTCAATGGACGTCTGTAATGAAGTATATATAGAGATCTAAAGAAACCCTAGGTTGTAGTCTTGATACAATAAGCGTTTGATTTTCTTGGAGAGATAACCATATGATTTAACTTGGAGAGGAAGGTTGGGGCAGTCGACTGTGACTAATCCAGAGAGTTACTGTAAATTGATGTTGTTGCTGGATGCTTATGTTTCTTCCTCAATCATCGATGTTTCGAACCTCTTCTCACATCATCATCTTCATCTCACATCAAATAAGTATGCAATACATAAACCAAACAAAATGATCCTAGAAGAGTTCCCAAAAACTTCATGCTCCAAGTCTTGCGGTCGCCGAGGATGTACACTGAACCAGATTTGTATCTCTTTATTCGATTCAAAGCTAAGCTGGTCTTCTTGCTAACTCTCGGCTTCAACAGCCTGTCCAACCCATCCGGCAAAACGCTGTGCCTCTACTCAGTTTAAGTTCATTTGCTTTTGAATTGTTTCTTTATGTATTATGGATGTAACCGACATGACGCATCTCATGTATAATGTACTTTGACTAATTCGAAACTCACTTGTTAATGAAATGCTGGGAATCGCTCAGCTATGTTATAGCGAACAAAAAAGGCTAAATTTGAAGAGAGAGAACCCCTTGAACTATGACCTTTATGCAGAAAACCCCCATGACACTTTTTTTATGCAGAAAACCCTCCTGAAGTATGGTTGTTGTAAAAAAATCATGAAGTATTTCAAAAAACCACATCGAACTTTTCTACTTGTATTAGACAACCCCATTCATCTTAGCAAGTTATTTCAAAAAACATTATATATCTTTCTCATTATTGTCAAAAACCTCCCTCAACTTTAGCAGAAGTCTCACGTTGGTGGGGTGGGTTTTTTGCAACAATACTTCATGAGGGTTCTCTGCATAAAAAAAAGTCAAGAGAATTTTCTGCATAAAGGTCATAGCTCAAGGGGGTGTTTTCAAATTTAGCCAAAAAAAATCATCAATCAAGATTACGCCATAATATTCACTCATAGATTTTCTTGTAAACTGGAGTCTCACTGTTTTACATGATGTACTATGTTTATCCATTTTTTTCTTCCTTTAATTAACTCTTCTTTCATTCTATAATGAATAAAACCAGGTATTGTCTAACATCATCCAATTATCTTTACATACGCACACTCACTGAAAGATCTATTACAAGTATTCAAGGGGATGTTAGAGGCAGGGTCGTCCCTGGGCTCACGGGGCCGAGGCGAACCCTACAAAAATTAAAATTGAGGGTCCCTAAAACATAAAAATTGTAATTTGACTTCACGCGCAAAATACATATATCTATTTTTTATTATAAATGCAAGAATAAATCTGTCCAAAGTAGATTTGGACCACACATCTATTTTTTATTATATATGAGATATAATATGAGCCATAAAAATTCCTCAAATACTTAAGATATGGACAACACATTTTATTCTCAGATCTAATCTGGACCATACAAATCGATCAAATATAAGAGCATCCACAGTCGTTTGCTATTTTTGCCATTTTCTCATTTTATGAGAAATGAGCGTCTGCAGTCGTTTGCTATTTTGCTCTATTTTGGCAAAAACGCTACAGTGGCTTCTCATATTTGAGGCGATTCTCAAATTATAGGGTTGTTCTGTCCCTTTTTTTTAAATGGGATCAGACGAAACATGATTCGTCTGACCCTTTTTTTTTTAATGATAAGACGGTACATGTTGTACCTAGGGCTGTCAATTGACCCGAGCCCGATCCGAGCCCGATCAAGTCCGACCCATTTTTAGTAGGACTTGGGCCTGATTTTTTTCATTTTTTTCGGACCCGGGCTCAACAAATAAGCCCGATTACATTTTCGGGCCGGGTTCGGGTGTGTATGAGTCCGACCCGAACCCGACCCGATTTACATAAGTCTAATAAATACTCCCCGTCCCTTCACCTCTCTCACCTTTTTCCGCCTAATAAAAAACAAGAATGCTGAATGGGCATTAATTAGGATTTTTGGTACTACGTTTTATGATTGTCAGAATACTATTTTTTAGGCATGCAACAATTATGGGCATGCAAAAAAATAATTAATTCCCTGTGGTAAATGCATGCAACAATTATGGGCATTATGGGCATGCTCTCACTGTGGTAAATGCACAGTGAATGCACAAGAATTCCCGAATGGGCATTAATTTGGGCATGCAACAATTATGGGCATGCAAAAAAATTTCCTATTCAAAATAAATTCCCTATTATGGGATGCAATAGAATTAATTATTTCTGTTCTGAAATGAAGAGCATATCTGGTTTTCAGAATTTCAGTGTTTCAAAAAAAATTTCCTATTATGAGCAGAATTAATTTTGGGCATGCAACAGAATTAATTTTGGGCATGCAAAAAAATTTCCTATTCAAAAAAAATCGGGCCGGATATGGGCTTTTTTGGTTAATTCGGGCTCGGGCTTGGGCCTGTATTTTGGAGCCCGATGCAAAATCGGGCCGGGCTTGGACCCAAAAAATAAATTCGGGCTCGGGCTCGGGCTGATATAAGTCCGGCCCAAGTCCGGCCCGTTGCCACCCCTAGTTGTACCGTCTGGAAAAAAAACAGAAATTTGTCAAACGGGACATGTTGTCCCATTTGAAGCTATTTTTGCTTGGACGGGACAACATGTCCCATCCAGCCATTGGGGGAGTTTAACCACACTAGTTATAGGTTAATTTAGGTTTAATTAATTAAGTAGGTAGTTAGTATAAATTTTAATATTTAATTTATTTAATTTATATATTTTAATATCTAATTATTAGTTAATTAAGCGTAAAAAAATTTACAGACGACCTCTTTTTTAAATATTTCTTCTCATATTATAGCAAATCACGATTGCAGCAAATTACTTGTTTTTCTGTATGCTATTTTGTCATATTTTCAAATATTGTTAGATTTTATACCCGCTCCCCAACCCTTCTCTCCCCCCGCTGCTCCCAAATTCCCCTCAAAACCCTGAATCCCTTCATCATATTCAAAGAAGACAAATGAAGATGAGCTACACGACCTTCAAGATGATGCATTGGCCCACCGGCATCGAAAACTGCGCACCCGACTTCATCACCCATGCCCCCCCACCCACCACCACCCAACCCACCGCCATCGACCTCGATTCCCCCGGCTTCCCCACCACCAACTGCCGTGTCGTGGATCCCACCCCCCACCTCATCCTCGCCGGTAATGTCCTCGAGATCTACGCCCTCCGAGTCGAGTAACAAGATGATGATGTTTTTTTTATTTTTTTTTTGATTTTTCTTGATTTTTTTTTCCCGTTCGTTCTCGGTCTTTTTAGTTCAATGCACTATTTTGAAGGGCCAGATTGGCATTACTTGATAAAAGGCAGATAATTGTTAGCTAGGGGTCCTTTAGCAAAGGCTGATCCACTTGATCGATAAATGTAATTGCAACTGTAAGAAATGGTGTTCATGTTTATCCGCCCCAATGTATGTTCTGTTATAACTTTGGTGATGCAAGAGTAATTGAGTTGAAGTGAAAACTTAACCCACAATTCTAATCATACTCAAGGTGGTTAGCTCATGAATTTTTTCTTATAGGTGTTCTTTTTGGCTTCTGAATTAGTACCATATTCCTTGACAAGCAAAGTAATCATGAAGAGTTGGAAATTTCAAATCTTATTATGTCATAAAACGTCATGAGCCGATTATTCGTTGTTTTGAGATAATTAAAAGGCTGCAATGTGAAAATATTGCAGCTTGTGATAAGCACTGGAAATTAGTGTCAATGGTTTCACTCTTGATCCATCCCTTGGGGAATTCATTCCGACCCATCCCGACATCAAGGCATGCGTCATTGTATTCTTTGTTATACTGCTCAGATGATCTATTATTTTCATCAACGTCTCTTATCATATCAGTTGATATTTATATATAGTTATCTCTGCAGTTTTTTTTAACAAATGGATTTGATGGTAATCGATTAAAGTACAAGTTCTTAATATATAACATGTTGAAGGTCTAATATGAGTTATAATTATGTTTTCTTTGGTACCTGTAAAGGCAAGATTTATTCTATGAATGAAGGAAAAGCGAAGAACTGGGATGCACATCCCAACTGCAAAGTATACATGGTCCCGTATACTCTGTTCATTGTATTAGTAGCTTCAACTGAGTTTATATTCTTCACCCCCCCTTTAGGTATGTGGAGAACTGCAAGTTCCCCACAGATAGTTCTTCACCAAAATTGTTGCAATATGTTGGAAGGTGTGTTGCTTATTTATTTACCTTTATGTTATTTGTATTAAAACAAAATTTTGAAACTTTATAAAATTGAGTTTGCCAATACTGAGTGTGAGTCTTTGCAAAAATAAAAATGATGTTACTGAAAACTGAAGTCAGTTTCACTTGTAACTATTGATTATATAACTAAGTCTGTAGATATCTTATGAACTATTATTTTCCAACTGAATGCAGCATTGTTGTAGATGTTCCTCGAACTTTGCTGTATGGAGGCATATTTTTGTACCCTGCAGATAAGAATAGCTCAAATGGAAAACTTCGGTAGGTACAGAAACTACACTATATATAAAGCCACATCATTTTCCTCAAAGAATAACAATCAGTTTTCTGAACTTGTAATTATGGTCTTTTGTGCTTTAAATATGGTGTTCTTTATGAAGTATTCCCAATGTCATTCTTGATGAAACAGGCATGAGGACAAGCTTTTACCGGAAAGCAAAGGGTATGGAAATTATCCCCTTTGATATCCTTATGAATAATCAGTCAGTTATTTAGCTATTCCTGTGCTGACTCCGAACATCTCCATCATTTTGCTTCGTAATATTGGAATATCCTTTTCATACAAGCAAATTTCTCACTCTAACGAAGACAAGCTAATTCCATTGACATGATTTCTGCAGGCCCTCAACTTGATTCTTACAAAGATTCATAAGAGATCTCCTGTATTTCTGGGAAGCTATGACGGCGTCGAAGAAATAAAAGCACTCTATGCTGCTCAAGAGGCCAAAGAATGATCACTATATAGGTCTATGCTTCCTATTCACAACTCGTATTCGGCCACTCTATTATTTAGATACAAATCATCTCTCTCTATATTTTTCAATCCATGTATAGGCACTGAATTGAACATCCTTTATGGCCTCTAATCAGTGTAGCCTATAATTCAATCCAAGAATTACTTCCATCTATGTCCTCTTTGGTTTAAATTTTGTAGCCTTCATTGCCTGTTTGTGTAGTTCTGTGTTAAATATTGTGAATTGGCAATCGATTTAGTTCAGTTTTTCTAAAAAATAAGGTCGAGCAAGCTTACTGTCATTAGTTGTCTTCGTTCTATTGTTTAGATTAAAAGAAGAAAAAAAACAAGATGTATTTTTGGTTCAATTGATGTGAAACTTATGTTGCATTTGCAAGCAACAGAATTAACTGCAACAAAATTCCAAAGTACTGGAAAAGGTTGTAGTTCGGGTTGGAGTTGGATTTGGTTGGGGTGAGCAGCTGTCGATGGTGGTCAGAAGTGGAATGGAAGGAGTTGAGGTATAGAGTTTGGTGGTGTTTGAAGATGGTGGTGATGGGTTTCGGCGAAGACAGTAAGGTGGAAAAGAATGTGAAGATTGAGGTAATAATATTAGGAAGGAGGTGCTTGTTGTTTGGGACTCATTATTTAGGATTTAACTGTAGTGATTGTTGTTTTGGTGTATGATTCTCTCATAAGTGTTATGTAATGGAGTGATGTAATGTAATATTTTGGAGTGCTTTCAGTCACTAAACTTATGAACTTGTGACTATTTTACAATGTTTTTATCCTTATGATTGATGGTTCGCTGACTATATAATCTAAATGCCTTTTACGTCATGTTTATGCTGAGATCTCTTATATCTATTCTGATAGAGCTTCATTTCACATTAATGTGATTACTTTGGATGAGGGGGATTGGAGGATCAAAGTTGAAAATTTTGAGTAGGTGTGGGGTTGTTCATGAGTGAACTTATCTTGATCGATTTGGTGCTGCTGTTGTTGTCATTCTTGCGTTTGCTAACCATCCATAGCTATTTTGTTTACATCTATTATGCTGATCCTTCTCATTTGTATACCTTTGCTGGCCCTTCTTATGTTGCTCTGTTTTTTTTTTTTTTTCCATTCTCTTGGTATCTCTTTCGGTAGTTTCTATTAGTTATGTTCCTTATATCGTACTTGGTTTTCTTTTTTGTACTCTTGTGCATCTTGTGCAGTGATTTGTATAAGTTTGTTGTTATCTATATATTATTATGTGATCCCATCTTTTAAATATAAAAAAAATCGTTCACCAAACCAAACCTCGGGCACTTGATGCACGGCAAATTTCAACTAGTATATAGATATAAGGAAGAAATTTTTTTTGGGAATCCCTAAAAATGTGCGAAATTTGGGGGGTCCGAGGCTCTACCTCAGGCCCGCCCTGGTTAGAAGGAACAAACTTCAATTTGTGGCTTCAGCGCATCTGTAGTCGTTTGCCAAATATCGATAAAATGGATATTTGGCAAACGAACGTGCTGCACTCGTTTGCCAAATATCTATTTTATCGATAAATCGCTACAGTCGATTGCTATAAATGAGAATCGATATCGCTACAGGTCAGTGTTAGTTAAACAAGATTTGGTGATCTTATCCAGTTTTCACAACTTTAAAATCATATCCAAAAGAAGACCTCAAACCCTCCATTTCCAAAATCATACTTCACCCTTATATTTATCAAATCCAACTTGTGTGATTTTCATCCTTCTGTGCAATTCATGAATTTCTCGTACCTTTTTCAAGTGATTTCATGCAAGCATCATGAACTAATAAATATATATTGTTTGTATTATAAAGTGAGGGGGTGAATAATGTTAGTAATTGCGGAAATCATGGAAGAAAATGCATGTGCACCGCACCCTACGTGTTCATCTATCTAACTGTTATTAAAGCAAGAGAGCTATAAACATCGTAGAAGGGTAAGGTTCCAACCAAGGAGGAAGTCATTGAGAAGGGTTGCTCACATCGACGTGATAAGGGCATCCAGGATGTAGAATGGACCTCGTAGGAAATACATTTGGAGATTTTTGTGGTTATATAGGGCCAGCTATTATAGTAGAGAGATATTTTACCCTATGTCTATCTTTTATATATAAATACTATAGTAAAATATAACTTTGTTGTAATAGCTATCCTCTAATTGGTTGACATTCCCATATCTGATAGGCTCTTCACCTGGTCGAACATGCAAGTGGAGTCCATTCTTGCTAAGTTAGATAGGATCGTGGTCTCCGCGGACTGGGAGACCAGATTCCCGTTGTCATCGGCTAAATCACTCCCTAAACCAACCTCAGATCATGTGCCTATTTTCTTATTTTCCGGGGAAGATCAACCCAGAAAGCCGTATAGTTTCGGTTTGAGAAAGCATGGTTAGAAATTCAAGGCTTCCACCACATGGTCATCGAGAGTTGGTCTCGCCCGACCAAGGGTGGGAGGCGGCCGCTATATGGTGTGAGAAAATTAGAAGACTCGGGGTACGCTCAGAAAATGGAACCAGACCAGATTTGTGCTGATTTGGAGAGCAAAGGAATCCCTTCTTGAAGGAATTGAGGAACTTGAGAAGACCGAAGAAACTAGGGATCTGATACAGGAAGAGCGGAATCGATTGCTCCAATTCAGACAGTAAATTGACCAACTCTACAGGATTAAGGAAATCAAATGGCAACAACGATCCAGAATTTTGTGGCTCAAAGAGAGAGACGCGAACACTGCATTCTTCCATCGAGTTGCCAGTGCCCGACGTAGATCTAACCTCATTCATTCGATCCACTCGGATTCTGAAATGGTACAAGGCAACGTTGCTATTAAGCTGGCTTTCCAGTCCCATTTCATGCACCTCTTTGGGCACAAAGCGTGTTGTGCGGAATACAAACTAACCAACAATCAAACGAGAGAAACAGCGAGAAAAACAGAAAAACAAGCAACACAAGAACACAAGATTTAATGTGGTTCGGCAAAACACATGCCTACATCTACGGGGCGGTTGGGGTTTCTTCTTGCTATAATCAACGATGGGCAAAACAAAGTTTACAAGAGATGACGGCTGCAAAATCCGAAAAGAGGTCTCTAATTTTCGTCTCTCTTAATTACAAAACCCTAACGGGTCGTATTTATAGGGAAACTATTGGGCCTTTCGAAATGGGCCTATTCTGGATCCAAAACCCGCCGACAGTCGACTGGTCGAATTACCAGTCGACTGGTACTTCCTTCGGGACAGTCGACTGATCAGTCGACTGCTGCTGCTGTATCTTTAGTCTTTGAAACTTCTCTCTGGACAGTCGCCTGATCCTCCAACCCAGTCGACTGATATACTGGAACTTTCATTTGCTGCAGACACTCCAAAACAATCTGAACCAGAATCGAGCCATTATCCTACAATCTCCACCTTGGCGAGATCTTCCAAGTATCCATCAATCTCCACCTTGGCGAAATCTTCCAAATAGCCCAAGCAATCTCCAAAAATACTCCAAACAAATGCTCATCACCAATTGTAACAAAAACAAACTCCACCTTAGTATGATATCACATACTAACCAAACCAATAGCAAAGCACTATCCCAACCGCCCATGCCAAATTATCAAACATGCAAAATATTAGCCAGGTTCATGCAATGCTTGAACTTTGCTGCCCCAACAACTTTGGTCAACATATCAGCAGGATTATCAGCTGTTCCAATCTTCACCAAATGAATATCACCATCCTTTATCAAATCACGCACAAAGTGATAACGAACATCAATATGTTTGGTCCTCGAATGATGAACTTGGTTCTTCGCTAAATGAATAGCACTCTGACTGTCACAGTGTACCTCCACCTTCTCCCGATGAATTCCCAAGCTCTTCAAAAGTCCATGAATCCAAATAGCTTCCTTCATGGCCTCAGCAACTGCTATGTATTCAGCCTCAGTAGTAGACAACGCTACAGTGGACTGCAAATTGGACCTCCAACTTATAGGTGCTCTAGCCATAGTAAACAAATAGCATGTAGTAGACCGCCTCTTATCTAGATCACCTGCATAGTCAGAATCAACATAACCAACCAATAACCTGCTAATATTGTCATCCCTTTCAAACTTCAAACCCACATCTGTGGTGCCACTTATGTACCTCAAAATCCATTTAGCTGCTTGCCAATGCTCTTTACTTGGATCATGCATATATCGACTAACCATACTCACCGCCTGAGAGATGTCTGGTCAAGTACAAACCATGGCATACATCAAACTGCCAACCACACTAGTATAAGGTACATTAGCCATATACTGTCTCTCTTCATCTGTACTTGGAGACTGAGAAGCACTAATTCTGAAATGAGTGGCTAAGGGTGTACTGACTGGTTTAGTTTTCTCATCTATACCAAACCGTTTCAGCACCTTCAAAAGATATTGCTTCTGTGTCAAACTCACTATGCCCTTTGCTCTGTCTCTAGTTATCTCCATCCCAAGTATCTTCTTGGCTTCACCAAGATCCTTCATCTCGAATTCAGAACTCAGCTGATTCTTCAAATTTTGAATCTCCTTAGCATTTCTAGAGGCAATCAACATGTCATCCACATATAATAACAAATATATGAAAGAACCATTCTGCAACTTCCTGAAGTAGACACAATGATCATACTCACTTCTGGAATATCCCTGCACTTTCATAAACTGATCAAACTTCAAATACCACTGCCTTGGAGATTGCTTCAACCCATAGAGAGACTTCTTCAACCTGCAAACACAATTTTCCTTCCCAGCTGTCTTAAACCCATCTGGCTGCAACATATAAATTTCTTCATCTAGATCCCCATGTAAGAACGCAATCTTCACATCCATCTGTGTCAATTCAAGATCAAACTGTGCTACCAATGCCAACAAAATCCGAATAGAAGGATGCTTCACAACTGGAGAGAACACTTCATTATAGTCAATACCTTCCTGTTGAGCATACCCCTTTGCAACGAGTCTAGCTTTGAACCGAACACTGCCTTTTGGACCTTCTTTCTTCGTATACACCCACTTGCAACCAATTGCTTTCTTCCCCTTTGGTAGTTGCACTAGATCCCAAGTCTGATTCTTATGAAGAGAGTTCATCTCTTCATCCATAGCAACTTTCCAATCTGTATTTTCAGAACTTCCAGTAGCTTCTTTGAAGTTGGAGGGAACTTCATCATCCACAATGGGAAGAGCAAATGCAACTGTGTCTGTAAAGCGAGATGGTCGTTTGATATCTCTTCTTTGCCTTCTTGCTGCAATTGATTCTTCGTGCTGGGGAGGGTTAGGAACTTCTTCCTCATCCTCAGTATCAACCACATCATCTTTATTTTGGGCAGGATTTTCAACTGAAAGCTTTTCTAACTCCACCTGTTGGAGAACTCTCCAATTCTGTTGCTGCTGTCGATCACCAGTCGACTGATCCTGTACACCAGTCGACTGTCCCGAGCTTCTGCTGCTCACCTGTTGGAGAACTTTCCCACTATTCTGCTGCTCACCAATCGACTGTTCTCGACCACCAGTCGACTGTCCCGAGCCTATCATGCTGGTCTCATCAAAGGTCACATCCCTGCTGATTACTAACTTTTTCTGTTCTGGACACCACAACCTGTAACCTTTGACACCAGTACTAAAACCAACAAATATAGCCTTTTTGGCTCTTGCATCAAGTTTAGTTTCAGTTACATGAAAATAAGCAGGACAACCAAATATATGCAAAAAACTATAATCAGATGCAGGTTTACCACTCCATACCTCAATAGGCGTTTTGCCTTCAAGTGCTGCTGATGGTAAACGGTTGACAATGTGGCTTGCATATATAACAGCTTCTGCCCAAAATGTCTTCTTCAATCCAGACTGTGCTAACATACATCTCACCTTCTCAAGTAAGGTTCTGTTCATCCTTTCTGCAACCCCATTTTGCTGTGGAGTCTTCCTAACTGTGAAGTGCCTCTGTATCCCTTCATCTTCACACAATTTCAGAAACGGATCATTCTTGTATTCCCCTCCATTATCTGACCTCAGAACCTTAATCTTCCTACCAGTCTGATTTTCAACTTTCTTCTTCCAACTTGTGAACAATGTCAAAACTTCATCTTTGTGCTTCATGGTATATACCCAAACTCGTCTGGAGTAATCATCAACAAAAGTAACAAACCAGTGTCTACCACTCATAGAAGGTGTCTGAGTAGGGCCCCAAACATCTGTGTGCACATAATCGAGGATACCCTTTGTCTGATGTACAGCTGTACCAAATTTCACCCTAGTTTGCTTACCCAAAACACAATGTTCACAAAATTCCAACTTGCACCCTTTAGCATCTCTAAGCAACCCTTGCTTCACAAGCCCCTGCAAGGCCTTTTCTCCTGCATGCCCGAGTCGCATATGCCACAACCTAGTAGAATCGGGAACAACCTGTTTAGGCTTTTCAGTTATACTGGCAGCCTGACCCAAATATGTTTTTCCCTGCAAGAAAAACAAGTTCCTTTTTCTTTGCCCTTTCATCATCACGAGTGATCCGCTAGTCACCTTCAGAATGCCACCTTCACTAGCAAATTTCAATCCACTGGCCTCCAAAGCACCAAGTGAAATCAAATTCTTCTTCAAATCTGGAACATACCATACATCTGAAAGCTCCCTAATAAGACCATCGTGCATTAGCAATTCAATCTTCCCGATTCCTACCTTCTTACAAGGTGCATCATTTCCCATCAAAACTACACCACCATCCATATACTCCAAAGAAGTAAACCACTCCTTTTTCCAAGACATATGATAGGAGGCTGTTGTATCAAGAAACCATACTTCTTGATAAAGTGAGGGACTAGAAGCAAGTGCAAAAGAAAAATCCTCGCCACTATCTAAATTATCAACAGTCACATTTACAGTCGAATTTCCCTTATTTCGTAGCTTTGGACAATCCTTTTTCCAATGCCCCCTTTCATGACAGAAAGCACATTCATCTTTGGCCGGTATTTTCCTGTCCTTCGAAACTCCTCTCGATTTGGAACGAGATTTGTTTCCCTTTTTCCCAGATTTGGACTCAGATCTGGTCTCAGTCCTGTCCCTTACAATCAATGCTTCAGAAGTTTCTCTATCAACCATTTTATCCCTTCTCCTAGTTTCATTATTCAAAAGAGCATTTGCAACATCCTCATATTTCACAGTGTCTTTTCCATATATTAAAGTAGTTGCTAAATGATCATAACTTTCAGGTAATGAATTCAACAGAATTAGGGCTTTATCTTCATCTTTAATTTGCTCATCCAAATTTAACAAATCAGCCAATAATTTATTAAATGATTCAACATGAGCATTCATAGACATACCTTCTGTATAGGTGAAGCGAAAAAGTTTCTTCTTCAAATACAGCCGATTCTCCAAACTTTTCCTCATGTATTTGTCTTCGAGCTTCTTCCACAACACCGCAGCAATGGTATCCCTCATCAAATCGTACTTCTGAGCCTTCGCAATAAAGAGCCGAATAGTCCCACACGCAACTCGATTCAACTTCTTCCAATCTGCTTCGGACATATCCTTTGGTTTTTCTTTCTCCAAAGCAACATCTTGTTCTTGTTGAACAAGAACATCCAACACCTCACATTGCCACATCCCGAAATTGTTTGTTCCATCAAATTCTTCAACTTCAAATTTTGCGTTGTGAATCGTTGTTCTGGACGAACTTGATCCCACAACATCCTTGGTTGCATCTGCATCACTCGCCATCTCCCTCTAGGTCGAACCAATAGCTCTGATACCACTTGTTGTGCGGAATACAAACTAACCAACAATCAAACGAGAGAAACAGCGAGAAAAACAGAAAAATAAGCAACACAAGAACACAAGATTTAATGTGGTTCGGCAAAACACATGCCTACATCCACGGGGCGGTTGGGGTTTCTTCTTGCTATAATCAACGATGGGCAAAACAAAGTTTACAAGAGATGACGGCTGCAAAATCCGAAAAGAGGTCTCTAATTTTCGTCTCTCTTAATTACAAAACCCTAACGGGTCGTATTTATAGGGAAACTATTGGGCCTTTCGAAATGGGCCTATTCTGGATCCAAAACCCGCCGACAGTCGACTGGTCGAATTACCAGTCGACTGGTACTTCCTTCGGGACAGTCGACTGATCAGTCGACTGCTGCTGCTGTATCTTTAGTCTTTGAAACTTCTCTCTGGACAGTCGCCTGATCCTCCAACCCAGTCGACTGATATACTGGAACTTTCATTTGCTGCAGACACTCCAAAACAATCTGAACCAGAATCGAGCTATTATCCTACAAAGCAGACTTCAAGCCCCTCTCCAACACGATTTCTGGCAAGACCAAGCAGGCAATTCTGAACCAAGGCTGCAATCCCTCGAAGCATCCTTCACTGAGAAGGAGGTCGGGAAGGCAATCCAACAACTGCAAAAAGAGAAAGCTCCAGGCCCAGATGGTTTTCCGATACCATTCTATTAAATATTCTGGGAGGAAATCAAAGGTGACTTACTGAAGGTGTTCGCAGACTTCTATGAGCATAAAGTCAAATTAGGGAGATTCAATTCTGCAGAGGTTGTACTGATTCCTAAGAAAGAAGACTTCCGACGAGTCAGAGACTTTCGCCCCATCAGCCTCCTTAATTGCTTTGTAAAGATCATTACCAAGACTCACCCTAACATACTGGGAAAGGTAATGGATGGCCTCATTAATCAAGACCAGACGGGATTCATCAAAGGACGATGTATTTAGGACAGTATAGCAATGGCTGAGGAGACTATCCATCAATGCCACACTTCGAATTCCAAGAGCTACCTCCTGAAGCTAGATTTTCAAAAAAACGTATGACTCAGTTGAATGGGACTGTCTGTTGGAAGCGCTGGCAGGTAGAGATTTTGGGGACAGATGGATCAGATGGATCCATACTTGTCTTACCACCAGCAGAACGACTATTTTGGTAAATGGGGTATCAGGCCACCCATTCTCCTGTAAACGGGGGCTCAGACAAGGAGATCCACTATCACAACTTCTATTTACCATTGTGGCAGACATTCTAAGATCCATGATGACCAAGTGCAGTAGAGCAGGTTGGATTGTACCAGTGGCCAAGGGAATCAACCACCAAGGGTGCTCTATACTCCAATATAGGGACGATACTCTTCTATTTGGCAATGGTAATCTAGGGAAAACTACCGTCTTCAAAGGAATTCTGTATTGCTTTGAAGTTTGGTCTGGCCTCAGGGTTAATTTCAACAAAAGTGCTCTCACTCCCATCGCCCTGACTCCAGAAGAGGCACTCATGGCACAAATCACAATTGCTCCACCGAGAGTTTCCCCATTCAGTACCTTGGATTGCCGCTAAGACCCGGGAACTCAAAAAGGCGGACTGACTATCCATTATTGACCGGGTTGAGAAACAGCTAGCAGGCTAGAAAGGCAAAGCCCTATCTTTGGGAGGGAGAGTCACGCTTATTAATGCAGTCCTCTCAAACCTCCCTACCTATTATCTCTCCTTCTTTGAAATGCCACGATGGGTAATCCAGAGAATCGACCAGACTCGAAAACGGTTCTTATGGAAAGGAGCAGACCAGGACCGAGGAGGATATCACCTCATTAGATGGGAGAAGGTGTGCATGAAAAAGATACATGGAGGCCTAGGTATTATCGATCTTCGAAATTTGAATCTGGCGCTACTGGGTAAATGGTGGTGGAAGTGTTCCACCCTAATGGAGAAGGGTGACAATAATTTGTTCGGGGATATATGCATGGAAATGGAACTAGAAATCTAGGCTTCAAGATAGGCCATCGGGTTTCCTGGTTCTGGAACGGCATCACCAAGGCCTATGAACCCTTCAATACCTATGTGAAATCAGCTATCGGTAATGGTAGACTCACCAGATTCTGGTGGGATAAGTGGTGTTCTGATCATACACTCAGAATCCTGTTCCCCGATTTATATGAGCAAGTGACACAACAACACTGCATGGTGGCCGCAACCTGAAAAATAGGCACCTGGAAGCCACATTTCAAACAACCGCTTAACCTAGGTTCTCAGCTTAGACTAACGAAACTTCAGGCCTACAACACCAACGCTAGAATTGGTTGCTCTCAGGGTCCCGATAAGAAATCTTGGGGATTGGAGAAGAACGGCAAGTTCACGGTTCGCTCCATGTACAACCGCATCCATTTTAGGGGATGTATTCCAAAGTGGTCAGCCGTCATCTGGAGAACGAAAGCCCCGCTAAAGATCAATGTTTTTTTATGGTTGGTATTAAATGATGTGATCCTGACTAGGAAAAACCGAGCTAAGCGCCAACCGAGTGTGGACTCTCAATGCTGATTCTGCCACGCTGTCCTGGAGACTAGAGACCATCTTTTTCTACAGTGTCCTAGGAGCAAAGCGGTACTCATAGAGGTTCTCAGCGCCCTAGGAACAACTCAATATCCTAGTACATATGAGGACCTGTGGGTAGGTCCAAAGTTCGCGTCGGAGAGGGGTTCTATGACAGAAGCGTGGTATATCGCTATCGCCACAATGACCTGGGTTCTTTGGCTAGACAGAAACAATCTTTACTTTCGTAGAACTTGCAATAATATTTCTGGCAATTTGACTCATATTATGCATTTCATTTCATTTTGGGCTACTGTGACCGCAGCAGGTCCCAGGGAAAGGATTGCGAGCGTATTCCAGGTCCAGAAGTTTGATGATGAGGAGATCAAGATCGGGCCGACCATCGATTGATAGCCAGCACGGCCTACTATGATCATGAATACCCACCACCCCAGGGTTTGTTGGGGGAATATGATGTATTTCTTTGCGGCTACTCTATGTTTCTTTTGTCCCACCGACCATGTTCCGGGTGGAGTATATGTACTTTTGTTTTGATTGTAGGACTTTTAATGGGCTCAGTACTCTGAGTTTATTTTATTAATCCCTTATTAATGAAACAGGATGGCCAGATTCCACATTTTCTTCAACAAAAAAAATATTGTGCTTTCCAAGAAATGAAAAGAAAGAAGAAAAAGAAATATCAAATAAATAACTAAATGCATGAAAAAGGATAAACTTACTATTACACACGATGAGAATTCATGTGTTGAAAACATTGAATAACTAAATGGAAAAAAAATACTAATCTAATCTATTCTCTAATAATAATCTGTAATATTACAATGAGAGAGTTGGGATTATGTCATTTATAAATAAACTGTAATTTGTAGACAATCAATCATCTAATCTCAACCACTCATTTTTTGTTCCACCTCAAAATCCCTCTTCTAAACTTAATCTGCAGTTTCTTTTTCACCAAATATTGGTAACCATTGAATCTAGCTACTACCAATCTCGCAACTCTTCCTTAAAAAAGGAACCTATATATTCTAACCTTAGGAACCTAGATTCTAATCTTAAGCAATTTATTTCTCCCTTTATTATGTTTTTTTTTCAAATCAAGCAAAACGTAAGAAGATCCCATCATCGTTTTGCTTCATTGAAATCCAAATCTAATTGTTAGGTCACATAAAATGATTTTTCAAACCATTTTGGTAAAGTGGTAAAGAGCGATGGGACTTGGAGTGTGCTCCTCCAAGGTCCTGGGTTCGAACCCTATGGTAAACACCTCTTGAGTGTGGCCAGTGGCCGTGGGCTATAGATGGGCCTGCGCAAAACCTAGCCACGGGACTGGGATTAGTCTGTCTGGCCCAAAGAGGGGGATAGGTCTGTCTGGCCCATAGAGGGGGATAGGATACCCAGTTAAATCAAAAAAAAAAAATGATTTTTCAGACATGGGAAATATACGAAATACATGAAAATAGTGTATAAATCAGTGGAATACTTATATTAATTAAATGGAAGAAATGCATCTAAAATAGTTAGTTCTGAGGATTTAGCTTTTTAAATCTTTATAGTATTTGTAGAAACTACCGAGTTTATAAAAGAAATGAGAATCTAATTTTGGTGATGGAAATTATTTTCCATAAAGATGGGAATGGTTGATTTATTTGCTTGTTTGTTGTTATTTTAGTTAAATCATGGGATAAGACTTTATCTTATCCTTTTCTTAGGAATTAGTTATTTGAATTTCTGTTCCAGTTTATCGTGTAAAGGCCTATTTAAAGGTTAATGTTTTATTGAATAAAGTAAACTATCATACGTTGAACGAATAATTAATATTCAGAAAAAACTATTCCTTGTGTTGGAGTTTGCGAATTCATGTGCCGGATTATTGAGGAGTGATTCTCATGGAACGATTCCACGAACACTACTCTTATATTGATCATCTCCCCCCCCCCCCCCCCCCCCCCCCCCCCAACAAGAAATCTAACATTGACTACTATGAAGAATTATCGCATGAATCGATAAGTACAGGATTTGATGATCGATATGACGATTGGGAGTTCCATATAGGTGATTTCTTTTCTTGTTTCGATTTTCACGAATGAAAAGAAATGTCCGTATGCTCAACATAAACTAGTTGGTGAATCCCATCAATGATGAAAGAAGCTTTGCTAGAGTTGTCGTGTATTGTCTCACCGGAAGGTTCATCTTCGCTTCACTTATCTCACTTGTTATATTTCATTGCCAATTTTGTCAAACCCAAGGCCTTATCATTGTCTCAACCATCATCTTCATCACTTGCTTCCTCTCCATCTCCAATTTCAACATAGGCAAAGCCACAACCACCACAAGTAATTCCTCCAATATGCCCCTACAAAAAATTGAAATTCCTCCTTGATTGTTACAAAGAGTTAAATGCAAAGGAGCAAAAACTTAATGTAAAAGCTCGTGCACTAAACTTCAGCCCAAGTAATACCCTTACAACATCAAAATGTTCATTTCATAGGGTCCGTTGTTGATTCTGACATTCATAAAATTGGGGTCGGCATCCTTATACACTTCAAAAACTCAAATTTTAATTTTTTCCAACAACGGGAGAGTTGATGTAGGACAGAAATAATATTTGTCCAGTGTTTTTCGATTGCTACAGCATCGTGAATACTAACTTTTGTTGAACTATTTTTTTTTAAAATAAAATTAATTAGTTTGACTAGGATAAATTTGAGGTATTTAAAAATTGCTAACATATTTGCTTGTTTGTTAATAATTTATTTAGAAATTAGTAATTTGAATTTTTGTTTCAATTTATCTTGTAATGGCCTATTTAAAGGTTACACTTTTATTGAATAAAATATACTATGATGTGTTTAATGAATAATGGATATTGATAAACAAGTATTCCATGCGTTGGATGCCTCCAGTTTGCAAAGCTGTGGGCCGAAGGATTGAGGAGTGATTCCTCATGGAGTGATACTACAAACACTACTGTTATCTTGATCTTCCTCCCCTTCCTTCTTTTACTCCGCTGCCAGCACCCAATTAACTTGTCAGAGCATCTCCAACCACGCTAGCTATTTTGGCTAGCTAGAATAGCCAAAATAGATAACAAATGGATAATTTGGCTAGCAAAAAAAGCTCACACTCCAACCATGCTATTTATTTTGGCTAGCCATAAATGTTTTAATTTTTATTTACTAATAAATAGTTACAATAATATTTTTTTAAAATGACAACATTTCTATTCCTCAAGTATTTTGGAATGAAATGAAATATTAGTTTCCAAATAGCACTAAACAAAAACATGAATGCAACAAATCATATATCCTACAGATCTTGGTATGAAGGGAATATATCATATATCCTACAGACCTTGGACATATAGCAGAAAAGTAATAAATCATATATCATAATCCTACAACCATAAAGCAGAAAAGTAATAAACCATAAACACAAAGAAGAAAGAAGCAGCAATTGGTGGTTGACTGATGTTGTGAGGGGGACATGGGTGGAATTTGCAAAGGCAATTCAGAAGGAGAATTCGAGGAAGCTGATGCAGGGTGGAGAGATCCATCCCTTGACACGGTATGTGATGAATTCGGCAGTATCATAATAGCTATCTGTCTAAACATTTGGTAGTATCATAATAACAATCTGAGAGCTTCTTGGACAAAGCCTTCGTCTTACTTGAAAGATACTGGATTGGGTGGGAGTGGGAATGCCAAGAGTGTTTCCAAAGTAGCACTTAAAGAGGGCTTCAAGAATTTTAACTTGGCTTGCGAAGATAACTATAAAACCGAGAGTACTTGGAAAGTTCTGAGTCCTCAGCTATAGGCATGCAGCAAAGTACATCAAGTACATCAAGTTCTGAATCCTCTTTTCTCCCTTTCACTGATACATTCAAATTTCAATAGAGTCAATAAGAATACTCCAGTCCTTAGTACATAAAATTAATTGAATCTACATAGATTAGCTCTGTACATAAAATTAATTAAACCGGGCACCACCTTCCCACAAGCAGGAACAGAAGTAGAGAAATCATTTCAGGTGAGTTTTTTTTGGTTGGTGATTGTCAATTGTTTGTATATGTTAGAAATATTAAATATAAGGCTCTGAATCCTCACCATAACCTCAAAAATTTTGGTGCAATGGTCGGATTATTTTGCATGATAAGAGGGTTGGAGTAACCCACGTCTGTTTCCTATGGACTGCATGCAAATTGCACTACTAATATCAATCAAAGTTAGAATTGATGTTTGTAATCCATAACTGGCTTTTGCAATCTATGGACTTTCTTGTCTCTTGACATTTTGAGTTGAGAGATGAAGCCATGGTATTGAAATTGGGCCGAATTAATTTTACTTGATAAAACTGACAATACATTGTAGAAGAAAGTCAATTCATTAGTTGTACCAGCTCAAGTCTAAGGCTTATATCTTCAAGTCTGATGTAAGATTAGGATCTTTCCCTTTCATCAATTAGATGGTTAATTACGGTCAAGTAAAACAGTTGAGATGTAATTAATAGTCATCACCATCGAAAAGGAGTATTACAAGAAGCCGGTCCATATACTAAGCATCAGATACTATAGTAAGCATCAGATACTATAAATCAGATACTATCAAGTTAGTATCAGCATCAGATATTATCAAGTTAGTATTAGTATCAGATACTATAAATCAGATATAAATCAATAGTAAGCATCAGATACATGCCATTTACTAACCTGATAAATCTCAACAATCCTCTCAAGCACAACAATATATTGAAGCTTGCGAACACTTGACCTTGTTGCACTGGAACGCTCTGCGCGCATTATTTACAAGATGAAAATTATAAATGATACTATGTTAGAGACTTCTTCAAAGCATTGTAAGAATAAAAAGGTCATGAAGAACAATTTTCTGTAAGCATATGTAGGGTAAAACGAGTTAAGCATATGTAAGAAACATTAGATAGGAACAACAACATATGCAGGCTTCATCAAATGGAGTGAAGGCATAGGCAGTGAGATAGTATTGTAGTCTAACGGGTGATGCTTGGATGAGTAAGAATTGTACTATAAATGGTTTTTGTGAACTTTTTACCTACAGGAAACCATTAAGTAATCAATAGTAAATTGTTATAAGTAATCAATAGTAAACATCTATAAATTTTGTAGTTAAGTTAGATAAGAAATCTGTGTTACAAATAAGGTTTACAAAATTTCTTTTACAAAGAAAGATAGAGAGGCACAGGAAAAACCGAGAAGGGAACAGAGGAGGGTAATCCGAAAGAAAAAGAAAGGAAAAATAAATTAATCAACTTACAGTAAGCAAATGAAAAGTACAATTCCAAGAAAGCCGAGGCCTGTGTAGCACACAGTGTCCTTAAAACAGATTTTGCCTCTCTCCGGTTGCTGGATTGAACGGAGGCATCTGTCTCCCAGGATGCAACGACTTGGAGCGATCCCGTAGGCACCACGTACCACTCCCGAACCGAGTACAAGCGCTTGAACCTATCACCGACTTACCAACAACAGCAGAATGGACGAACAGTACAGAAGAAGAAGAGAAGAGGATCTGGTTTGTGCAGGGAAGAAAGTAAAGGGGAGGCCTCTTTATAGAGCCTGGGTTATTCAGTAACGGTAGACAAGGCATTAACAGCCTTTACTGTAACGGCAGACAAGGCATTAACAGCCTTCACTGTAACGGCAGACAAGGCATTAACAGCCTTTAACAGCCTTCACTGTAACGGCAGACAGTGAATTGAATGCCTTCAGCGTAACGGCAGACAAAATATTAAATACAGCACTGAAACGGCAGACAAAACCGTTTCTGCATTCATTTCAGCCGTTACAAAAAGAAAACTGTAGCAAAAGTGGCTCTGCACGGGGTGGGATCAAATCGGTTCGGCATTCGTGTTCGCAGGTCGTGCGGGCGCACACAAGTCGCATGTAATCCGGTCCGTGATTTGCACCCCTCCCCTGCGCGCGCGAGAGAGAGCCTCTCTTCTAGCCATCTTACAATGCTTAGAAGGAGATTACTATATATCCTCTTCTATTTCCTTTGTTATTTCCGATGTGGGACTATGTTCCCTTAACCCATTTTCAAGAATGAAAACGTCTCACTTTGAGAGACAATTTCTCATTCACCCCTTAACCGATTTTAGCGAACCAATATATGATTTTGATCTACTCACGAAGGAGAACACAAATCAATCAATATCTCTCAATAATTCATTGAGGATCTTACTCAAAAAATTGCTCAAAAATCGGTTCGAAAATGGTGTCTAAAACACTCATTTTCTAACAATCCCCACATGAATGAAAATTGACGACCACAGACAGGACAGACTGACACGACAGACTGACACGACGGACTGACCCGACAGACTTGGTGATAGAATTCAACGATTGATTTCTGCATAGGATAGGTAGGTGTTACCCTTTGAACCTCCCCTTATGAAAATATGTTTACTTTACTAACTAAATAGTAGACGCGATGTCTTTGAACTGTTCTGTCATTTGTGTAAACGATGACATATCTCACACAGAAATCCTTCTAACGCTTTTTCAGTTCTCACTGTTATGTTCGTTTTGGCCATGAACATACGCCTGGTTCTGCAAGATTTTAACAGGAATATTGCCCTATATTATTCCCTTGGAAGCGGCCCTTCTTCCATCTTACATAGGTGATTTCTTACTTAAGAGTAACCCGCATTACTCTGCTCGGATATCCGACGCATAAGAATCATTAAAAGCCTAGCTTAACCTGTTACCTTGCGAGCATCACTGTTTCATTATGGGAATGGACATGGAAAAATCCCCACAGTGATCTAACTTGGTCTTTACAATTTAGTTGTCCCTTTGAACCTAGATCTTGGGATCTCCAGTCAACTAGGTTGGGTTTCCATTGTATCGACTTATTCTTTCATGGGCTTTAGTCCCATTCCCCTCGATGATTTATCAGCTAACTCTCTGTTTAACCCTTTGGTTAGTGGATCTGCAATGTTATCTTTTGACTTTACATAGTCCACAGAGATAACCCCAGTAGAGAGTAGTTGTCTAATGGTATTATGTCTTCGACGAATATGTCTAGATTTACCATTATACATATTGCTCTGTGCTCTACAAATTGCAGATTGACTATCTGAATGTATGCAGATTGGAGGCACAGGCTTCGTCCACCTTGGAATATCCTCAAGGAAGTGGCGTAACCATTCAGCCTCTTCCCCACATTTGTCTAATGAGATAAATTCTGATTCCATCGTGGATTTAGCGATCACTGTTTGTTTCGAGGATTTCCAAGAAACTGCTGCACCACCTAGTGTAAACACATAGCCACTAGTGGATTGTCACGCCCCGCTTCCCGGAATACGGGAACACAGGCACGTAACTGAGGCCCAGCGAATGATATAAGTACGCCAACTCATATCATCCATAAGCTGTACCAGTCTTAACTCAACAATATAAGAAAAATGAATCACAACCACGCAGAAAAACATAATCACATAAACGATAATGAAATTCAATAACCAAATCTGAAATACAAGAACTTACCAAATAGCTCGATAGGCTCCAGCTCCAATCGTAGAGAACTGCTCACCAATGCCTTCTGTAAATTCTCCTTGTTCACCTGTACTTGTTCATCTAAAAAGAAAAAATAATTTGTCCTTAGAGCAAGTCGTGGACATGCAAGTGGAGAAACAGTGAAACAATGGAAATAGTGGCATAGCAATGAATTCAAATAAACGATGCAGTCGATGGTGTTGAACAGTGTAAAGGAGATAACAGTATAATATGCATTAAATACGATTTACCACGATAACGATAAACAATACCAAAAATGACAATAATAATGATAACACTGTTCATTGCGATAACAATATGCAATGATAATGTGATGGGGAGCCTTAAGTCTATTATTCATTCTTTTATCCTAGCTAATGCACGTACTACTGTGTCCCACGTGTGCCGTACCACAGGTTCGATGCATACAATCAATTTCGCTTAGACTAAGGTGGTAGACTCTATAGTTCATGTACTGGGTATGATGACGATAACGATAAACACTGGACACATGTAATTTCTTACACTGCCGATAACGATAAACACTGGACACGTGTAATTGCTTACACTGCCGATAACGATAAACACTGGACACGTGTAATTTCTTACACTGCCGATAACGATAAAACACTGGCCATCATCCGAGTACACTTACTATATTGTCAACTACCCTAATCAACCCTTAACCCCGGCTTGCTTTACTTTCTTTACTCAATTATCATACCATAATGCAATTAATAAGGAACGCTAGAGAAGGTGTCAAAACAATCCTAAGATCATGCAATATACTATATACGATTAAATACACTAAATATAACATTATAAACTCAATTGTACATTATAAAATATAGAATCCCAATTCTGGACAGCAGTAGGTTGCTGTACCAAAATCAGCATTCCCGTTGCTACAGGGCAGCAACTATGGATCCGTCAGGTGGTCTAGAAACTAGACTCCCTCCCGGTTCCAACGCATACTTAAAAGCTACGTTTTGACAACGGTAGCTATGTGAAACTCAATGATCTTTATAGGTTTAAGTTTCTGGCTGGGTGTAGATGTTGTCTAATTTTAATTATAAAGGCAGTAAATAAATATTATAAAAATCAGTAAAAATACTTTTTAACACCCTAAACATGTTATTTACAAATCTGGAATTTCTCTTAGCCATATATGATTAATAGTTCACTTAATTCATTAGCCTAAGTTGTTATGTACGTGAATCTGGAATTACAGCGCAGCTGTGGTAAAAGGTTCATAACTGGAGCAGTATAACTCCGAATTCGAAAGTTTTGGTGTCTATCGACATCTAGACAGATAGGGCTACGATTTATTTTCAGGGAGTTTCTGATTTTAATGAAGTGTTCTAGGTCTAAACAGCACGTTAAGGTTCAGATTAGCGTAATTTTCTGAATAATCTATATGTTCATTTTAAGTAAAATGGTAAAAATAAAATTTAATAATAGTAAATTGGAGTTTAATTAATCTTAATCGTAGCGAATCAACCTTAGGTGAACATGGTATTAATATAGGTGATGTCTAACATTTTAATAATTACAATTCAACAAATTAGCAATAACAATCACATTAACGATCAACAAATTTCTACAATCTACTATAGCTATTTGTCATTTAATTTCATGATATGAAATGCGTCTACAATTTCCTATTTTTATAATCAATAACTATAACTATATGGTGTATGAACATCTCTATATATTAGAGGCAAAAAGATGGCACGATGTCGAGACTACCACTTGGATTCGCTCGTGTAAATCCGTGGCATCTCGACGATTGATACAACAATATTTTACGATTTTTAAATAAGATCCACTTGCGGAATTTCAACAATAATTATCGAATATGATACAAAAAAATACATTCGATAGAAGTGACTTGCCTTTTATTGAAGACGAATAGACCGATTGTCGAAGAAAAATTGGATCGAAATTTCCCACACCAGATCTCTCCCGAACAGCAAACAGCAACTTTCGATCCGGCGCGGCAAAACAGCAAACAGCGGATCTCAGCGAATCAGAGCGCTCCTCGCACCGGATCTGGGCCAGAACACGGAACAGCACTTCGGGATCCGCTACACCGAAACACGGTACGGCGAAATGGACCAATAGAATTCGCCTCCTTCTTCAACAGCGAGAAAGGGAGAGAGCGTGCGAACGGGCGGCGACGGCACGGCGTGACGGCGGCAACGACGCTTGCACAGAGACGAGGTGGCTGACGGCGACCGCAAGGCGACGACTGCGGCGATTTTGACGGCGTAGCGGCTCGAGCTCGAGCAAGGCTCTGTTTTCGGCAAAAAAACAGAGGAGAAGGACGGCGGGGGTTCTGGAGGTTGATGACGACGACGATGCGACGTGGGGGTGCATGGAGTGGAGAAATGGCGGCGGTGAAAGGTGGTCGGGGATGCTACCGGGAAGGCGGATTGGGTTTCGAGGTCGAGTAATGGCGATGGAGATTGGGTGGGTTCGGGTGTTTGGTTGATGGTGGAGACGACAGTGGTGGTCGGATGCTGTGGGGTCGACGACGGGGGGGTTCGGTGGTGGTGGTGAACTGGTGTAGCGGTGGTGTTGACGAAGGCGGTGGTGAGGCGATCGGTGACGGGGTGTTGGGTTTGTTTGTTTGGTTTTTGGTTGGTTTTGTGGGGAATTAACGGAGAGGAGAGAGAGTACGGGAGGGAGAGAGATAATAGGAGAAGTTACAGATAGTGGGAGAGATTGAGTGAGGAGAGTGATTGGGGGGAATTGATAGATTAATCCGTTAGAAAGAATCTGGGGTAGTTTGGGTTTGGGTTTAGATGGATTTGGATCCAATAAGAGATGGGTCTTGGTTATTGGGCTTTAAATCAATTAATTAAATAATATATATCAGAATCGAGGGGCTTTAATCAATAATAATAATAATAAAAGAAATAATAATGATAATGATAATAATATATATAATAGAATTTGAGACTAACAATTTATCAAAATTCAAACTGTAATAATATAACAAATAGATAATCTATCAACTAAAAATAGAAAATTACATTGTTGTTCAAAGTATATATAATCTTCTAGTAGAAAATACTTAGTACAAGACCCGAAATCAGTTGAGCACAAAACAAGTTTATATATAATCAAAATACGAAAAAATATTTAGAAATACGTATTTACGGAAACAGGGGTTACATGGATTTTGAATTATCACTCGATATCCAGTTCGCATCACTGTATCCTTCAAGTACAGCCGGGTATCTCGTATAGTGCAGCCCGTAGTTACGAGTAAAACGCAAGTACTTCAGTACTCTTATAATTGCTTGCCAATGCTCGCTTCCAGGATTACTCGTGTATCTGCTTAGTTTACTTACTGCATAGGCTATGTCTGGTCTTGTACAACTCATTAAGTACATTAGACTGCCTATGATTCTAGAGTATTCTACTTGAGAAATACTCTCCCCTTTATTCTTGGATAAATGTAAAGTTAGATCTATTGGAGTTCTTGCAATTCCAGAATTCTCTTTATCAAATTTTCCAAGAATATTGTCAACATAATGTGACTGGCTTAAAATAAGCTCGTCTGATGTTCTTGTGATTTTAATTCCCAATATAACATCAGCTAGTCCCATGTCTTTCATGTCAAACCTCGAGTTTAACATGTTTTTAACAGATTTAATTATCTGATCATTGCTTCCAATAATAAGCATGTCATCTACATACAAACATATAATGACATATCCATCTTCTGTGTCTTTGACATATACACATTTGTCACATTCATTGATCTTGAAGCCATTTGTCATCATGACATTATCAAATTTTTCATGACACTGTTTTGGAGCTTGTTTCAAGCCATATAATGACTTCACCAGTTTACACACTTTCTTTTCATGTCCTGGAGATGAAAAACCCTCAGGTTGTTCCATGTAGATTTCTTCATCTAAATCTCCATTAAGAAAAGCTGTTTTTACATCCATTTGATGTACTTCAAGATTGCGTAGAGCTGCTACGGCAAGTACCATCCTAATGGAATTTATTCTCGTCACAGGAGAATATGTATCAAAGTAATCAAGACCTTCCTTTTGTTTATAACCTTTAATTACAAGTCTTGCCTTGTATTTATCAATTGATCCATCAGGTTTTATTTTCCTCTTGAAGATCCACTTGGAACCTAAAGGTTTACTACCCGGTGGAAGATCCACTAGTTCCCAAGTATGGTTTTTCAAGATAGAATCAATTTCACTCTTGATGGCTTCTTTCCATTGAGGACCATCACTAGAGTTCACCGCTTCCTTGAAGGTTTGGGGTTCTTGTTCAAGCATAAAAGTCAAGAAATCCGGACCAAAAGATTTTTCCGTTCTTGTTCTTTTACTGCGTCGAGGTTCCTCCTCAACTTCTTCATTTTGGTCTTCACTATCTTCACTGATAGTCTCATGTGTTCGTTTGGAGGAACTTGGTTCCTCCTTTGACTTACATAGAAATACATCTTCAAAGAACGATGCATTTCTAGATTCCATTATCGTGTTCTTTGATATCTCAGTGATATCAGATTTGTACACCAAGAACCGATAGGCACTACTGTTAAGTGCATAACCAATGAAAATACAATCAACTGTTTTTGGTCCTATTTTCATTTTCTTAGGTGGAGGTACTACCACCTTGGCAAGACATCCCCACATTCGCAAGTAATTGTAGGATGGCTTTCTTCCTTTCCATAATTCATATGGAGTTTTTTCTTCTTTCCTTTTGGGCACCTTATTCAAAAGGTAGTTAGCTGAAAGAATAGCTTCTCCCCACAAGTTTGGTGGTAAACCAGAACTTATTAACATCGCATTCATCATCTCTTTCAATGTACGATTCTTTCTCTCAGCAACACCGTTGGACTGAGGAGAATAAGGCGCTGTGGTTTCATGTATAATCCCATGCTTAGCACATGTGTCAGCAAATGGCGATTCATACTCTCCACCTCGGTCGCTTCTTAGCACCTTAATTTTCTTATTGAGTTGATTTTCAACCTCATTTTTATAGAGAACAAATTTCTCTATAGCTTCATCTTTGCTTTTAAGCAAGTATACATAGCAATATTTTGTGCTATCATCTATGAAGGTAATAAAATAATTATTACCACCTCTTGTTTGTATCATTTTCAAATCACAAATATCAGTGTGAATTAGATCAAGTGGTTCGGTGTTTCTTTCAACACTTTTAAATGATGATCTTGTTAGTTTTGCCTCAACACAAGTTTCATATTTGTGTTTGGAATCAATTTGGAACGTTGGTATGTGATTCAAGTTAATTAGTCTTCGCAAAGTATCATAATTAACATGTCCTAGTCTACCATGCCATAAATTGGAAGACTCAAGCAAATAAGTAGAAGAGATAGCTTTATTCATATTCTTGACCATGGTCATTACATTGAGTTTGAACATTTCACCACTCATATATCCTCTACCAACATACATTCCACTTTTAGACAAAACAAATTTGTTCGACTAGAACACTAAACGAAAACCGTGGTTATTAAGCAACGAACCAGATACCAGGTTCTTACGGATTTCAGGAACATATGCAACATTGTTCAGAGTCAGTTCCTTTCCAGAAGTCATCTTCAAGATCACCTTGCCTTGGCCCTTTATTTCTGAAGTAGCCGAATTCCCCATAAACATTTTCTCCCCATTCTCTAATGGTTCGAAAGTGGAGAACATACTTCTATTGGAGCACACATGTCGAGTAGCTCCAGTGTCAATCCACCACTCCTTCGGGTTTGAACCTAACATATTCACTTCTGATATCACAGCTGAGAGGTTGATATCGGAGACATCTTGAGCAATTCCTTGAACCAAGTTTGCTTCTCTGTTCCTGTTCCTCTTGGAAAGTCTGCATTCAGTGGACTTGTGACCCATTTTGTCACAATTGAAGCACTTGCCTTGAAACTTCGGCTTCTTGGAGATTCCTCCCTTAGGCCCCAACTTCGGACCCTTATTGTTGTGCTTGTTGGAATGTTGTTTATGTTCCATTACATTTGCCTTAGCTGCATGGCTGAGGAGTCCAACCTTTTCAGATCCCCTATTGTCTTCTTCAATACGAAGCCTGACAATGAGATCTTCAATGCCCATTTCCTTTCGCTTATGCTTTAGGTAATTCTTAAAGTCTTTCCAACCTTGTGGTAATTTTTCAATTATACAAGCCACTTGGAAACTTTCACTTAAGTTCATACCTTCAGCATGAATCTCATGCAAGATTAGTTGTAGTTCTTGAACTTGACTGATTACTGTTTTAGAATCTACCATTTTATAGTCTAGGAAGCGGCCCACAATGAATTTCTTGGCGCCGGCATCCTCAGTTTTATATTTATGTTCTAGTGATTCCCAAAGTTCTTTAGCTGTTCTTTTGTCAATGTAAACATTATACAAAGAGTCGGCTAATCCGTTCATTATGTAATTTCTACACAAGTAATTAGCATTTTTCCAAGCATCCACAGCGGCAATGACTTGGTTATCCTGCTCATCTTTCTTAAGATCTGGAGCATCTTCGTTCAAGAACCTTGCAAGATTCAGTGTGGTCAGATAGAACATCATCTTCTGTTGCCACCTCTTAAAGTTCTGCCCGTTGAACTTCTCAGGTTTCTCCCCATGGGAGACTGAGACAGGTACAACGGTGGGCATTGGCACTCGTGCCGCAGCAGCAATCGGTTCTTGCATTGTATCAACAACCGGCACATAGACCGTTTCAGATACAACAGCATTGTCCAATGCAGTAGTCATCGTGAATCTGAAATTTACACAACACGAGTGTAAGTTTTCCAGATAAAAGAAATAAAAAGAAAAACTGTGCCTCAATATCGAAAATGAAAGAAATCGAAAATCTGTTTTAAGAATGTTACAAATATGGTTTACAAAATTTCTTTTACAAAGAAAGATAGAGAGGCACAGGAAAAACCGAGAAGGGAACAGAGGAGGGTAATCCGAAAGAAAAAGAAAGGAAAAATAAATTAATCAACTTACAGTAAGCAAATGAAAAGTACAATTCCAAGAAAGCCGAGGCCTGTGTAGCACACAGTGTCCTTAAAACAGATTTCGCCTCTCTCCGGTTGCTGGATTGAACGGAGGCGTCTGTCTCCCAGGATGCAACGACTTGGAGCGATCCCGTAGGCACCACGTACCACTCCCGAACCGAGTACAAGCGCTTGAACCTATCACCGACTTACCAACAACAGCAGAATGGACGAACAGTACAGAAGAAGAAGAGAAGAGGATCTGGTTTGTGCAGGGAAGAAAGTAAAGGGGAGGCCTCTTTATAGAGCCTGGGTTATTCAGTAACGGCAAACAAGGCATTAACAGCCTTTACTGTAACGGCAGACAAGGCATTAACAGCCTTCACTGTAACGGCAGACAAGGCATTAACAGCCTTCACTGTAACGGCAGACAGTGAATTGAATGCCTTCAGCATAACGGCAGACAAAATATTAAATACAGCACTGAAACGGCAGACAGAACCGTTTCTGCATTCATTTCAGCCGTTACAAAAAGAAAACTGTCTCTGCACGGGGTGGGATCAAATCGGTCCGGCATTCGTGTCCGCAGGTCGTGCGGGCGCACACAAGTCGCATGTAATCCGGTCCGTGATTTGCACCCCCCCTGCGCACGCGAGAGAGAGCCTCTCTTCTAGCCATCTTACAATGCTTA